>JAWWEM010000010.1:14181318-14226298 GCA_035582935.1 Ormyrus thymus | reverse complement strand
TCAATTGCTAAATGACTTGGTTATACGCGGCCCACTTCAAGCGGTTGAGAACGACTGGGGGTCCCATACTACCTTAAGCTGGCCTCTGCGCGTAACGAGGAACAATAAACGAAAGACTCTCGAGAGAGAGCCGGGAGGAGAGAGAGAGAGAGAGAGAGAGAGAGAGAGAGAGAAATTGATCTTCCCGGCCGACTTGTGTCTTATTCAAATCGATTTTAAAGCGGCGGCGGGCGGCGGTTACGCTGAAACAATCATTCCGACTCATTTTACGCGCTCCCGGCAAGTGTGAGATATCGGGGGAGGGACGTTTACGGGCGCTTTTATATATAAAACGCGCCCGCCCGCAAAGGATTGTAAAGTCCTCCGAGTGGGAGGTTCGCGGCTCTCCAGATCGAGATCGCGTCGTTCCGGAACGTTATTATGGAGCTCGCCGCCGGAACCGATATTCACTGCCATCTCTGCTCTCTTTTCAACCCCGGCTATCAGGCTAACGGATACGCGCGATTACAAAAATTCAGCTTCTGTTACATCGGACACGAAAAAGACGCTCGGCGCCGAAGTGAAGACTCCCCTTGCCTCGACGCGGGTGCACACGGTCCAGAGAGTCATCGACGTCGCTCGAGCCCGTAAAACCTCGTTCGCGGAAGGCCGGCGATGTCGTCATATTCCCGGGGATCGAAGTGGCCCCCGCGGCGACCTCAGCTCGTCGGTTCCGATCCATTGGCCAGGAGGCCAAGTGCCGAGGGCGGAGCCCCCTCTATACAGATATATAGGCCGCGGGGATCATCGGCCCGTAGCTCGGCTCGAGTGTAAAGTGCGCTTTGTTGTTTCTTCGCTCCGTGAAAGTCGGAGGCGTTTTTATGGGGGAGGGCCGCGGCGGCTGCGAGGGCAGCGCTGTAAAAGCACGGAATATCGATGAGGATTCCGCGGTTTCGACCGCGAAATATGACGCCGCGGCGTGGGAACCGCTCTGCGCTTTAGGTGATAAGGCGAGTTTTTGTCTCGCGAAGAAGTGGGACACGGCGATTCGTCGGCTCCCGGGGCGCAGGAGAAATGTCGAAGAGAGGCGGCCGGATATCGGTGGAATGTTTAAACATCGAGGCTCGTTTTAAGAGACCGCTGCGGTTTCGAAGGCGGCTAAAATCGATTTTAAACTCGACTTTACGGACCGCAAAGCCCGACGTCCATTGTAATGGGTTACGGCGACTGGGGAGGGGTTCGGTGCCTCCGCAATCTTACCTCCCGACGACGAGCGGTGCAATTTTCATTTGTAAACACTCTCGGCGCCTCGGCGTCTGCTTTATTTACGGCGAGCTACTTTTAATTAATCGAAGAGAATGCCGAGAGAGCGCGCTTCTAATGCGAGATCCCGCTTTATTTACGTTCCAGATACGCCAAGACGGTGGTGGACTCTAGCTTGAAGTCGCAGAAGTACAATCCCGAGTTCACCTTCCTGACGACGGATCCGGACTTGGAGAGCAAAGGCTACGTCAACACGAACACGAGCGTGCTTATCGACCAGCTGAGACACATCAATCAGGTGAGTCTTTGCTACCGCGGAAAATTGCGATTAACAGTCGAGCGTTTCCTCTGATTTACGGCGCGGAGCCGCCGACTCGGCCGATAAACGGAGCGATAGGGTGGTAATTAATTTCGAAAATCCATTCGCCCGGCTGTCAATTACGAGAGGCCAGCTATTCGTCCGCCAGGATGTAATTTTAAACCCCGCCCGAACGATGCATTTTTCTTCGGAAAAGTATATTACGAACGACGAGCGAGTAAACCGCGTGAAATTGCGCGATTTATGGCCCGGGAACGTCTAATAAATTTCGCTGCCAATTTATAATTTTATCACATTCGGGAAACGCGCAAAAAATAAAGACATCCGTCAATGGCCCGGCGCGTAAATAAAGATTCTATAATTGCGGGGCTCGTAAAATATGATATACGCGCGGATTGTCGCGCTTGTTTACCCTTCTGGCTGGCCCGTGCAAAAGAGTTGCGACAGAAATTTCCGAAACGGATTAGGCAATACGCCGATTCCCTCTCATTGTATTACATGGCTTTCGATTCGTTTTGGTGGCCATACACTTTTTTTTACAATTTTCAAATTTATCTCGCTACAATAGTTTCCATTATTTTAAAAAAATTTGAAATCTATCAAAAATAATCGCAACTCTTCATAAATCTCCTAATAGCAGCTAGTAATTTTCATAAATTTTCACGACCTCTTACCAAATCGCAGCAGCCCATAGAAATTTTCCCCGTGAAATTTCTCTCCGCGCGCGAGAACGAAACCTCGGCGGAATCCGCAAAGCGCACACCGCATCCACTCAATCAGCCCGGATTCGTAAGTCACCCCTCCCCGAAAGCGAGCAATAAAGCGCAGACCGCCGGTCCGCGCGCCTCTATCGCGGCACGGCTCGTTTCTCGCGGCGCGATCGACCCTAACAAGAGTCGGCGAGTGCGGAGGGCCGGTCGCGCCGCTTGCCTAATGGAGCGCCTAAACCGCGCCGGGCGCAAAAACCCGACGAGAGAGAGAGAGAGCCGCGACTCGCGCCCGATCACGTCCCACTGCTGTTCCGCGCCGACTGTCGCTCTTGTTTCCGCTTCGATTTCGGCCCCCTTTTTCCCGGGCGAAACCTCCGTAATTGCTGGGCGAGGCGGCGGTGCTTTATGCGCTGCGCGTCGTATTTCGTCAGCGCGGCTCGTCGGGCTTCTCGCGTGGACTTTTCGATTTTGTCGACGCTGATGGCGCACTTTGCTTCGTATTAATTTCACCGCGCTCCATCGATTCTCCCGCAGTGCATTTGGCGCTCGGCGCACCGTGAAAAAGCCAGGATCCTCGCGCCGAAGCACCTCCGGAGCCCGTCAATTATTTGCGAGGCGCGAGCAGCGTCTGAGCGTCGCTAAAATTCCGGACGCCGAGAATCCGCCGGAATTAATTGTCGCCGCAGAAAATCTAAAGCGCGGCGCGCCGAAATTAACCGGCATTCGGATTTCGCGCGCGACCCGCTGCTGGTCGGCCGCGCCCGGTGTTAATTAATACTTCGCGAGGAAGCCCGTTCCATGCAAATGCATTCGAAACGCGAGTGCCGCGCGCCGCCGGGTAATCGATTGCCAGACTCGCGTTTACCGAGTCTCAGTGACGAGTTGAAGAATTGTAGATCGAGATTTACGGAGCGCGCGGCGCTTATTGCCTCCGGCAGAAATAAAGCGCCTCGAAGCCATCTTCCCCTAATCAAGTGCGTCTTAAGCGAAAGCCGGGGATTAGCTCGCGGCTGCAATTACCCGGTAATGGCGTCCGGTCCCTAAATCCGGGCTGGGGGGGGAGGAGGGTTGTTCGACCGAGGCTAAAGCAGGCTTGGCGTGTGTCTCAGGTGGTGCAGGCGCAGCTGTCCTCGGCGCCGGACAGCGGGGCGCTGCTCGCGGACGAGGCGCTCGACGGCTCCGGCAGCGGGGACAGGCCGCTCTGGCCCGGCGGTCGCCTCGAGCACGTCGACAACGACGACGAGGACGGGGAGGACGACCGCGACGACGACGAGGCGTCCGGATCCGGCATGGGACCGTCCGTAATTGGTGAGTTGCTTACTATCTTCTTTGTACGAGCTTGGCTCGAGATTTCGTAACGCTCGCTGAACCCCCCCTGTTGCAGATCAAATCCAATCGGGCCACGAGCAGGACCAGAACAAGACCTCGGCCGCCCACCAGTCGATCGTGAGTCTGAGCGTCGTGGTGGTGCTCGTCAGCAGCTGCGCCCTCCTCGGCGGCGTCTAACCGGCGAGCTTCGGGGGAAGGCGCTGCCGCCAGACTGTAAAAGAAAGCATCGGGGTTGACGCGCGCGCGTCCCGTGCCCGCGAGGAGAGAGAGAAGACACGCGTGAAACGACGACAAACCGACGAGGACGACGACGAGGACGACGAGGAGAGTGATCAAGGCGGAGGAACAAGCAGAATCCCGACAACAAGGCCAAGGCTCGTGACTTCGAACGATTGTTGAGGAAAGGCTGTCCTACTACTCTGCGGGGGAAAGGGAGGTTCTTCGTGGCTGATACGACGTAGCTAATGATTATTGTAGACAGATAAAGAGAGAGAGAGAGAGAGATACGGGAGGTATGACGCGTGCGGCCGGAAAGGGAGGGAGAGAGGCGCGATCGACTTTCGTCTTCTTTCTTTCCTGGACGAGCGAGCGAGTGCCGCGCTGAGATATTCGCTAGTTCTCTCTCCTTTTTTTTTTATTATTATCATGATTTTATTTTATTTAGATTCCTCTCTTTTTATTATTACGCTATTAATATTATTAATAATTTGTAATTGTATTATTTTTATTGGAAGAATGCTTTTCTCTCTTAAGAGGGCGACGCGGGAGGACACTGAGAGGCACTTTTTTCCTCTTTTATAGTGTTTTTCTCTTTTTTTACGTTTAGGGTTAAGTTCGACAACGTGGCCATAAATTTAGATTAATGTTTTTTTTTTTACACTTGCTTGATTTTTTGTATATCTCTCTACGAAGAATATTCACTATGAAATACAGCGGCGCTCGTTGCTGTAATCCAGTGTAGTCGTAAATTACCGTATTATGACTATACAGCTCTAATTAAACGAAACTATCCCGGTTGTTGAATCCCTCGATTCATTTAAAAGAAGCATTTCTAAGAAAAAAAAAAAACAAAAAAAAACGAAATAATTAGCGTAAGAGGAGGACTAAGCGGAGACTCTAGCCAACTAGGAAAAAAGTGCCAGCTGCTATAAGCTCATTGCCTCTCGCCTCGCGCCTGCGCTTGTATGCATTCGTCTCGTCCGACGACGGGGAAGAAGTCAACGAGCAACATAGTCACGGGGCAGAAGAGAAGGGAGGAAGTGAAAAAAAATGTCGCGGCGAGAGGCGCCAATTAAGGGGGGAACGGAGGGGAACTAGGGCTCGTTCAACGCTCCTCTCCTCTCCGTCTCCGAAGTGGATTAGCAAAGCGGCGCTCCGTCGAGATTGAGATTCTAGCGGGGCGACGGCGGCGAAAATATATACGGGAGAGCGTTTAAAGTCGAGGCGAGCAGTGCGGACCCGCGAAACTCCTCCATCGGAGATACTCGACCCAATAACTAACCGTCTGCACCGCGGCGCATCGATTTTCCGCTCGCTCCCGTCGAGCCGTTACTTTTCCGAATATCGATCGGAATTTCAGACTCTCCCGTGGAAGCTCAAAAACTTGGTTTAGCTGATGAAATTAGGAAAGTTCAAGCTTGCGATTAAATTGTCGATCTGTATTGAGAAAAGCTCGGGAGCGTCGACAAAAGCGAGAAGCCAGACAACGGAGGAGAGGAGACGGGAAAGAGAGCGAGATGGCTCGTGCTAACTCGATCGGGCGATCGCGAGGAGATAAGGGGCGGAGTCCTCGGCGCCCGAGGATTTTCGAGATAGAGGTTTATATATGGGGAGGGTAGAGAATCGAGAGGAGTCGAGGCGACCGGCAGACTCTGCGCGCTCCCGAGTCCTTCGCTTCGGGATAATCCGCCTGCGTCTTCGAGTCGTGTAAATAAAACGTATCGCGAACGCGTTGGACTATATATAATCAGTGCTAAAATTCAGTTGCTAAATTGCGATATGTTCTCATTGGATACTTGGAGCGGACGAGCAAAGGACTCCGGGGCTCGCTTCGAGGCGCGTTCGAACGGCGCGCGGGGAGAGCATTTTCATTGTTGCCTCGCGCGTATTTAAAGAAGGATAAATCGAGCTTTCGGCTCCCGCCGTTCGGACGGGCCGACTTTGTAACTAAGCGCCCGATCGCGACGCTGGGCGCAATTTCGACGTCCCGCTGGTTCGTTTGTATAAATTTCTTCATTTTCGCGGGGAGGATTAGTGCCTTTAAAGGATGTTTCGGGACGCGCGAGCATCGGTCGATCGGAGGGGAAGGTAGTCGTCGGCCCTCGACTCCGGCACTTCGCGCGACTGCGCTCGCGGTTTCACGCTTTATCATCATTATTATTACTACTACTATTAATGATTATTTTATAATTAACACTATTGTCTTTGTTTTTTTTTTCTTTTTTTTTTTAAGAGAATTGCTGCGTGTGCCACGGATGTGAGTTTCGCGCGCCTTAGTCGATCGCGAGATTGGGAGTGTAGGCATTTATTAACGAAAACCGAAACGATTTATTATTTATGTGTATCAATCGGACTTTATTATTATTATTATTTTTCGTTCCCTTTCAATCGTCCTATTATGTACGTTTCCTTTTTTCAAATTCAAACGACACGAGTGTGTAAGACGACTGCGTATATATTTAGCGTAATTCGAGTGCTGGAGAGTATGCGAAAGATATATCTCGAGTGCGTGAGTATTAATTGAGAGAGCGAGAGAGATAGACAGACGACGAGCTGCGGAGTATTGTAAATAAGAGGATGTGTGATGTATTTATATATATAAATATTATAAATAACTATATAATTATTACAAAGCTAAAAATAATAAAAGAGCTGCAACGTTTAAGCGTGCGCGCCAATCGCATCGTGGACGAGGGCGACTCGATCGCCGGCAATGTATTGTAACGAGCCGCTGACGCGCGATGCGAGATCGGGAGAGAGAGAGAGAGGCGAGGAAAAATTTAACGAGAGCCCGACTGCTGTGTGTGCATTACCGAAAATCCATTTAACGAAGTGTATATGAGTTTAAAATTAAAGGAAGCCACCCCGCTGTCGCGGAGCGAAAGAATAACACGACGATTGCCGACGTGCGAGTGTCGTCGCCCGGTGTGCCGCGCGACGGCCTGACCGGCCGAGCTCTCGCGCACTCCGGGCGGCGGCGTATTAAACTGAATAAACTAACGAGAATAGACATACGTATATGAAAAAGACAGCCGCCTTCTTTTCTTTTCCGTTTGGATTATTTTCATCCCGAATTCCTCTCTGACACCTTGCCTTCATTCCTCCTTTTAAGATACTTGTGTTTGCTCAGCTTGGGGATGCAAGTTTATTTTAAAGCTAATGTCAAACTTGCTTGTGCCAATGATAATTTAAGTAAGCCTAATCTCGAAAGTAACGACTTCGAGTCTGTGCAAAAGCACATCTTTCCTATACATGCGTCTATTTTCGTTCGCCGTAGAAGAATCGCCGAGCGCGCGGCTTGATTGGAAACCTCTGCTCCGTGCGCTCGCGAGCTCTGCAATTAAAATATATCCGCTTATTACTGCCCGGGACACAGGAGAAATTGCTCGGCGACGAAGCTCTCTCAGGCTCGCACGAGGCAGAACGGCGATAATTTTACTCTGCGACTTCGATTATGTAATCGATGAGCAGAGCCCTGGTTTATTATTCCGAACTAACGCTTTCGCTGTCGAGGTGTTGAATGTGTAACGATAGATCATGTCTGACTTTTTTTCTGATGCATATTAATCGCGCGATGCTTTTGTACGCGCGCGATGAAAACAAGCTGTTTTATACGTGGACGTTTTTTCTTTTTATATAACGAAAATAATAACTGTCAAGTCATGTAGACGATATAATGCTCTCTTAAGATCGTTGTCTGAATAACGTAATATGCAAATGCGAGCTCCATAACGCGAATTTATTGAAGATTATGCGATGTCGATTGCATACGATGAGATGCTGTTGTTGCTCAAGATTTTTAAATTTCATGATTGTTCAAATATATATACAGATTTTGAAATAGCGAAAATTTTTGCACTCGTGTTTTTTATTTATTTTTCCCTTATGACTTTCTTTTTTTACTCACATGCAATTATCATCGTTATTAAACTTTCAGGTCACTGAGAAATCGATTCTCATCTCCTATACACTTATCTTTAATTACAAAGTCACACTTAATTTTCAATTTCTGATTAAAGCAAGTTACCGCAACGCTGAAATTGATGCTTCAATTCCTTTGACGACTTAAAATAATTAAAACACAAAGGTAAATTGCGTCGTAATGAAAAAATATTTTACCGGAAAGAAAATAATTCTAATTCATAAAGAGCTCTCGAATTACGGGCACACCGTCACTTAAAATTTCAAGTGCATAACCGACGGCACGTTCCCACTCCAGATAAAAAGCACTCGCACTTAAAACTAAGCTCCGAGGCAGAAGTCCTTCACTCTTTCACCAGTAAAAAATAAAAAAAAAAAAAAAAATCGAACCGACACCTATCGATGACCCCTTCGAAAAATCATCGACGCACGAGCGTCGCATAATTACAGCGAGGCCTCGCTGCGAAATAACAGCTCGCACCAGCGATTGAAGCGCTCGCGACAAAAAAGATCAAAGAGCAGGCCAGCGCGGTCGCGGGAGTGTGTGCAGCGGCGCGAAAGCGGGTCATCAGCTCGTTAAGGATCGACGCCGTCAGCGCTGACCTGCGCGCTAAACGACGACGCGCAAAGATAATGCATACGCAGAATGCGCCGACGGTCCGAACGGTTCGAATATCACCGGCTCATCCTGAATAAAGAGAGAAAGAGAGAGAGAGAGCCTACGTGCGTTTTCTCTCTATCTGCCGGCGCGTTTTTCTCTCCATCTCCGCCCGATGCGGATGAGGCTATTTTTAGAGCTCGCTGGCGGAAAAAGCAGCTTTTTTCGCTGGCGCAGCGCGGGCTGCTTTTACAGATGATGACCGAACGGAGTCGAACTTTTTACCGCGGTGAGAATGAGGTGATGCTCTTTTGTCCGCTCGCGTGTTCTTTTTTCAATTATCGATGTGACTGCAGATTATATCGAGGTAATTGCTCTATAGAACACTATTAATTGTCGGTCTATCACGTTTTTCTAAAACTTTACGTAACAGAAAAAAAATGTGTATGCCTCCGCTGAAAAAAAAGTGCGCAAGAACGAAAGCCAAACGATGTTTTTCCGCGAACGCTCATCTTTCGCCATTACCTGATTCTCAATAAAAAAAAAAAAAAACGCAAAAAACACACGCCTCGACTGCAAAAGTCATCCGGGCGGCAGCTAAAATTGGAGCGTCCATTTAGCCCCCGCGCCAGTCGCTGCGGAAAAACGTCGCTCTCGAGCGCGAGACCGCGTCGGCGTCGAGCTGCGCCTAGCTCCTCTGTCCCTCTTATCAAAGTGTCGCGCGCGCCGGCAAAAGCGCGAGAGTGCCAATCGGCCGGCGGAATCAGGCCGTCGCGAAAAATCCGACGGGGACGCCCGGAGAGATGCAGTCGGTCACGCGGCGCGAGCCGCCGGTAATTGGCGAATTCAGCGCGGGCCGCTTCTTCCCACCGGGAGTCACGCGCGCGCACTTGGCTTTCTCGGAGCAATTACGCGGAAAATTGGGTGCGTGCGTCGCGGAATTTATTTCGGGACGAGGGTACTCTTGCAGCCTTTTTTTAGAGGCAAGAGGGAGCGGGTTTTTATCGGGAAATGGGCTCTCTGCGGTTCCGGGGAAAGGATTTTGTTAGCCGAGTTTTTTTGAAATATCGCACGGGTGCGTACGAGCTGAATTGCTCTAATGTTCTAAAAAAAAGTGTATAAAGATCTAAAAAGAGTCTGAAATTTCTTTGCGGTGTACATATATGCGTTTATTATTGAAATGAATGTACGTTTTAATGATGGTTTTATAAATGTTACGCGCGCTGCTGTATGAAACCGGCGGGGATAAAAGCTTTCAGGCGCAATTTTTCAACTCGAACCGTTAAAAATTAATATACCGAATTATGACATGCATATTTTGTCTAGCTTTTAATGACATCTGTATGTGTTCAAGTTTTATATTTACCGTTTTGACGATAAAATGATATTGAAAAGCTTTTGCATACAATTTTTCGATTTGTATATGAGTGAAGAAAATAATTGTAATGAGTAATTTTATTCGAAAATTTGTTTGCCAAAAATAATGCTCTTACACTTTTTACCTTTTATATTTAGTAAAACTATTCGCGGACCTCAACCAATTCAAATATTATTCATTCAAGTATACGAATTACAACTATTTTCCAACTCGATGCAACTTTTATGCATTGAAAGTAAATAACTGACAATTCTCTATCTCGTATCAAAGCGAGAGCCACTCCCGAAAGTAATATTCAACCAATTAAATCGCAACTCCAGAAATCCGACCTTCGGCAGGATTATCAGCCATCGCGCCAACGAATCTAAACCCCCCGTGCAACACTGTCGTACACCTCCCAAATGTGAAAAAAAAACAAACAAACAAACAGCAGCAGCATGTGTCAATCACGCCGAAATCTCGGGACAGTATTCGCGCGTCGCAAACATCGATCCCCGCTGCCGAGACATCAAAGAGCTGCACGCACACACCCACACTCGCGCGCACTCTGCGCCTCTTTTGTGCCTCGGCGACCGATTGTTTTCGCGGCTCGAGATCACCTCGTCCGCATCTGCCGTCATCGAGGGCGTATAATTGGCTCGCTTTGTCGTTATTATACGGTCACTCGACAAAGGCTCTCTCTCTCTCTCCTCTCTCTCTCTCTCTCCCTCCCTCTCTCTTTTTTTAATTATGGTCTCTCTCTCTCTCTCTCTCTCTCCGATTAATCGTATATCGCCGAGCTCGAGGATGTGTGCAACGCTTCCCCACCCCGCGAGAGAGAGACCAAAGGATTCTTGAGAAGAGAGAGAGAGAGAGAGGGAGAGAGAGTAGGAGGTTTATTGTGTACTCGACGCGTTGACGGCTGTTTTCATGTAATATGTCAGCGGGCCGCCCGACGGGGATGATGTAGTGCGCTTTGGAACTCGGATTTTTTCAGCCGCTTGATTAGCTTTTGTCGCTGCGCGAGAGCTGGCTTCGAGGGGGGGAAGTTAGGAAAGTTTATAACGTTTCGAAGATTTATTGGGGAGTAGTGTTTTATTGGATATGTATAAGCGCTGCTCGAAAGATCAATCACTTCGGAGTGTATAAATGTAGTATTGGGAAGTTGAATGAGCCGAAAATCGCATTTTGCAATTGCATTTTGACCTCGTTCTGAAAGAACTGGCTCTATCATCTTTGTAAATTTATTGGGACATTGCGGTCAAACGTTCGCCGGCTACTTTTATCAATTTTTTGAACAATTTGAGGGGGTAAACTAGCAATATATATACAATGTGTAATTGATAAATTTACGAAGATATAAGCATTTTTCAGAGATAGCTTGAATGGGATTTGTGTCAAGCCGCGCGATGCACGAGGAGCGCGTAATAATAATAATATGTGTACTTCCAGGAAAAGCTTGCATGTAAAAATGTCGTTTAAATTATGAGACATTGATGCAGTGTAACGGAAAGTCGTATAATAATACAATGTATAAACTAAAGTGAATTAAAGTGCGCAGAGATGTAAATTAAACAAGTTGCACAAATAAGGCGTTATCGCACATATACTTTTAAAAATGATCTTCACTGTGTAAAACATAAACTACTATGTATAATGTAATTGTATTTGTACATACTATATCAACGCCTATGCTAACATTTAAAAAAATAATTTGTATGGATCTACATTATTGTACGCCTATTTAATGTCACTATGATGCTCGTAAAATATTGTTCGCACGACTGAAAAATTGTAAGTTAAAAAGGGAATGGAGTAGATAGGGAAAATGTGCGCTAGAGAGAGAGAGAGAGAAGTGAAAATCACGCATTTCGAGGTCGTTATCACTCACGAAGCGAGGAATAGAGTTAAGAGGTTCGAGTGTAAAGCTAGCATAAAAACTAATTAGTCGTAAACAATCGATATAGTATTATAATAAATGTTACGAGAATCTAAGGAAAATTATGAATCACTATTGTCAGTTATAATAATCGCTGCTAGGCAGTGGATATGCGACCATTGTAAAGAGAGAAATGAAAATGTTTACAGATGAATGACGAATAAAATAAATATTATGCCAGGAGCTAGTACACTGTCTTATTGTTTTCTTTTCATATAACTATTAGAACTAAAATTGCGGATTGAACGAAAATCGGTAAAAATTCGAATCGCAGTCACAGAATACAAGAAATACAGCTATTGATCACTGCCTCATTTGCAAAGTATGATTCACGTTAGTATAATGAAAATCATAAGTAAAATCATTTGTAATTATTAATATTTTTATTAACTTGCAAATTTGTTCAGACAAAAATATATATAGTACATATGCTCGTAAATCTTTCTCACTTTATAAATGTGAGTTAAAGGATAACAATTTCTTTCTATAACTTTAAAAATCTATGCAACATTATCACTAAAAATATAAAAATGACATACAAATTGTACAAAGCCGTATTCTATAGTTTGCATGTATATATACACAAACGTGTTTTACATTTAATAATTGATTACATTCAAAAAATTGCAATTTTATTCTGTAATCAGTTCTGGAAATTTTCGTTGTACAAAAGCAACATTTCAATTTTAAGTCTTTATTTGCAGCATATTACTGTTATGCATAGTTAATTTTTAATAATTTTCAAACATTTTTTAAGAAGTCATTGAGTATTGAATATTAGGTAAATCGTTACAAAATATTAGTAAGCGATGCTATTAATCTTTCTTTCATTTATCACGATAAATTATTTCCTTTATGCATATTCTAATAATTTATCATTCATCCTTTTTTGAAACAAATGTAAATAATCTTTAAAATAAAAACTGTATTGACGCAAGCTTCATTGTGTGAATGAATTAATACAAGTGTGGATATTTAAATTTAATAAGTTAAATTCCACTTGTAGGTTTTAGAACTACTTAAAAAAATAAAAATTTGAAAACAAACGCATAACTTTAATAGCAGCAATATTTATCTTGTAGACAAATAAATATAAACGCAAAGTGTCTTTAAAAAGTTGTATCTTACATCTCACTCAAAATTTCATTACCGGGTCAAGAGCTCGATTACTGTTTTTGTACTACGTTTACAGCATTAATGCCATTAAAAATTGTGAAAAAATTTAGGAAAACTATTTTTTACAATTAAAATCTATGTAAGTACAACAGAGGACTAAAGTAAATGTACTGCAATGCAAGATAGCAGAATTACGAGTATGTTGAATACATTATCATCGTTAATGCTTTTCATTCACACTGCATCTTACTTAACTATATATAAGGAACCTTTTGTATAAAAAATCTACACGTTTACCAGTGTTCCGGCACTGATGCCTTATTCGTAATCTCGCTCTATCACCTTTACAAATACCACTTCGGTTATAAAAATCACGTGAGGAATTTCTCGAGTAGCTTAATAAGGCTTTCGATACCCTCCAGGTAATTGTTGTCCAGGTCGCCGTCCTGGGTTGGGAAGACATGTGCAAAGTCAATCATATAGACTCTCACCCAATTCTGCTTTTCTTCGCAAGTGCTGCTCAGTTCGGACAACAATGCCGCGTAGTCCTCTTTCATTTGAACAAAGTCCGCGTCGAAGTTGTTCGAATACGAATGCGTCCTGCAAAGCTTCTGGAATTCAGGTACTCGCCTCTGTGCGACTGTTTTAGTTTCAATGCTGAAAATAGCAAGTTTTAATTAGCTTCTTTACTGCCCAGTGTGCAATTTTGAAATAATTTTTGATACGAATAAGACACGATATTTAAATTACAAACTTCAACGAGAACAGTGGAATCGTATGCAAGATTGACACTTTTAGGTCATCTTTTTAAATACCACCACATTCTGTATTCCATAACCGAGTGCTATTGATGTAACACAAGATAACATTCTACTTATAGTTTCTAAGGAATTTCAAAAGAAGCGTATTCCTTTTCAATGCAAATTTCATTTACCACGCTGTCCCAATTCCCCCTGACACGATTCCTAACGTAATCCCCTACCTAAAACTCTCCTTGACAAACTCGACGCTCGCCTTCTCGGGCAGCGAGTCGCAGTTCTGCAGGCTGACGCTCCTCTTCAGCCTCTGCAGCCTGTCGATGGTCCTGTTGATCCTGGGACTCCTGGTGGGCGAGTCGAGCTTCGGCGATCCCGGCCTGGCGGGCCCGTAGCCGACCGATCTCGCGTCGTGCTTCGGCGAGCCGGGCCGGCCGAACAGGAAGACGCTCTGCTTGACGGGCGAGCTGAGCGGCGACGGCGACGGCGTCGAGGACAGCTTGTCGATCTGGTTGAGCGAGCCGAGGCTTCGCGCCGCCCCGGAGAAGGTCCTGCTGCGGCTCACCGGCGCGCGGAGGAGGGACTCGACGAAGCTGTTGTTCAGCTGGCGGTGCATGTAGTGGCGAAGCCGCTTGGCGTCGTAGGCGATCAGCAGGGACGTGGAGTACATGCGGTAGCGGCGCTGCTCGCGGAAGAGCGCGAGGATCTTCCAGAGGATGGAGAGGAGGCGGACGACCAGGTCTCGGCAAGGCGGACGTTCACCCGTTGCGTTCAGGAACGTTTTCAGAGCTGCGAAGTGCGAGGAAAGCAATTAATCGACGGCTTTTAAAGAAGGTTCAAAATTGTACGATGCGAAGTTATTTTTAACGCCTGCAGATTACACTTTATGCACTTCTCGAATTATGCGATAGTTAAAGTTTTTAACGAGTTTATAATAGACTTTGTATAAAAATTTATTCTTGTTTATACATAATTATGCAGCATTCTTTTAATAATTTATAAACAATTATTACTAATTAGATTTAATTACACATAATTGGATATAGTTTTTACATTAATTATCTAAACTTCAGTTAGTTCAGTTCACGTAATACATAACGGCAACAGGGGTAGACATAAGCAGAGAAAATCAAAGCCAGACTGCCTCAAAATCGCGTCAAGTATTCCATTATCTGATAATAATCAGATAAATGTCTCTTCTTAAAAATAGATTTACTCGATCACTAAGCAGCGATAACAACCGTAAAATAGTAACTTGGTAGGGGGTCACTTCCTTCAAGAATTCTCACTTTCGTACGAAAGAGGCGTCCGATAAGCCCCGCGAGGAAGAGGCATATATTCACCTTCGACGACGCTCTCGGAATTCAGCTTCTTGCCGTAATCCTTGCCGTACTTCCTGAGATTGCCGGCCGGCAGCCTGAAGACCTGAAAGCCCGGAATGCAGAAGCCGTAGGCCTGCTTCGACTCGGCGTACTTCCCGTCCTCCTCGGCGCGCTTGTCCGGGGCGGCGAGGGGATCCCAGGTCCTGCGGCCGATCTTCACGTCCATCACGCACGGCTCGGACATGCCGTCGGTTATGTCCTCCAGCTCGATGAATTTCACTCCTGGGGGCGCGGAAAAAAAAAGAGGTCGTTCACTTTGCGAATGCCTTCTCCGTCTCGAGTTTTCGGATCGCGGTGGAGGAAATTGTTTTGGAGTCATTTTGCAACTTTAATATTCACTTCGAAAGAGGGCTTAAATTGTTTTTAATAATGATTGCTGCTTTTAACGACGCTCTAATTTCTTTTGTCAGCCTACATTTTTATAGCAAACTTTAAGCTTTTTTAAGAACCCATTTAGCAGTAAAAAAATTTTACAGAGCAAAAACGGCGTACAGGTGTGGCGTCGAGTTAAAGAAAAAAAGAAAAGAAAAAAAAATCAGTTTACCGTCGCAGCCGCAAAAGCCGCGGCTCCGAGCAAAGTTTTCCCCGCCGACAATTCAAAGAATAAACACGCGCTACGAGGCGAATTTAAATATCAATTGACACCCAATCTCGCGCCATCTACCTCTCTCGAGATTTCCTTCAGCGAGAGCCTAATAAGCGCCTCTTTTATTGAAAGCTCAAACAAAGCAGCGCCGGGAGGAGAAAAACGCAGCGTACGCTTATCGAGGATCTTCATCTCCTTGGAGCCGAAGAACTTGGGCGTGTACTTTTGTATCTCGATGTCGATCGGGTGTCCGGAGATCGTCAGGTTCTCGTAGAAGGCGATCTCGTGCTCGCCCAGGTTCGGCTTCTGTATCGGCTTGTACACCCGGCCGTTTCGTCCTCGCAGCATTCCTGAAATAGAGACGCACACTGAGAGAAGGAGAGAGAGAGGACTCGGCGAGTGTTAACGTCGCGCGGCTCTGTTTTGACGAGTGCACGCTGCGAGGTACACGGAGCTCGGGACGTTTAAAAAAAGACGCTGAGTAACTGGAACGTCGACGTCGCCGCGGAGACGTGACATTTCGACGAAGGAGAGAGATTCCCGCTGGCGATACCGGTAGACCAGGGAAATGCTGAAAATTGTTCTTAGCGAGCTGAATTTGCAACGCGGAAAAATATTGCTTGCTTGTTCCGTTACGATTTGCGCTCGTTAAATGGGGCTTGAGATAAAGCTGATAGATAACCCGTGACTTTTAAATGGATTTTAATCGCATTGTGGGAGTGGAGAAGCGAGCTTGCAATGAAAAACAGTCGACTTCTTGCTCTAGGAGTACGTTCAAGCTACGGTACTAACAACACCGACGTTGGCGCAAACGCCGTCCCTTTATTATTCTCTTTATTAAGAGTTCTTACGGGCGTCGCTACCTTATAGGTAGCGTACGACTTCCTCTCCCATTCTTTCTCACAGCCGTATGCATAGCCAATCCCACAGTGATATTGTAGATAGACACGTTTGCAATCGTATGGCGTGCGTTAAGATAACGAGAGATAAAAAGTCAGTTGAAACAAAATAAAAGTTAAATCATTCGATTATCAATGAACGATGAAATGCCTACAGGGTTTTTCCAAAAATTGAATTGTGCATTTCTAATATATTCTTTCAACACTTTTTGCGGGCGCATTATTTCATAAAACTGTTTAAATACAAAATACGCGCTCTCTTTGCTTTCTCGAAGCTTTATCCAGTTATCAAACATCGGACTCGAGGCTAATTTACGATTCAAAAATATGTCCCGCAGATAAAAACATAAGCCTGTCGTCGAATCGTCCGCTCGTCAAGTGCCTTCGCGTAAATCCATACTGCCTCGCATGCCGCTCGACGCATCGAGCTTGAACTCGCTCCGCCTAATTCGATTATCAATGCGAGTCCGCGGCGAGCCGAAGCTCCATTATCTCGAAAATTGATCGCGCTAGCATCCCGCGCGCTGAAAAATGACTCGGCGCAAAATTATTTTTCCGGCCGGGGCTCCAAACGAGTTCGATCACGAACGGCGCATCGGGGGAATTAATACAATTAGCGCGCGCCTCTCTCTCTCTCTCTCTCTCTCCCGTCGGCCTCGCAATTATTATTTTTCCCGGCGAGAACACAGCTTTCGCGTCACGGAAACTCACCGGGATCAGCAGTGGAATCGAAAGTCTGAAGTCGTCCCGCGACAGCCTGCGATCGTAAAATTCATCGCGGAATTACGTCTCGGTTACGATTGCAGAGCCGCCCGGGGAGAAAAGCAATGCTCTCACCTATTCTGTTCTTGCGGAGGTCGAACGTGTGGCCGGACACCTGACTGTCCAGCGGCGTCGTGCCGTCCGGCAGCTGGAGCTCCTCCTCGGCTGGCATCGCCGGAGCCGAGAGGTCCTCGAGGCTGGTCATCTTTCGGGGCGGGTCTTACGGATTCGAGCCCGAGGTGGCCGAGGACAGCCTGCGGAGGAAGAAGACTCGTTTGCATTGCGGCGCTGGATATTTTTTTGCTCCTCTGAGCTTTTCGACAAAGGCGATTGAAATTATACTTTGCGAATTCGGAATTGTATAATTTTAGAAAGGAAATTCGACGAGTCGTCAAAGTTACAATTTACCGGCGGAGCTTTTGATAAAAATTCCAAACGGGAAGTTTAATATGTTGCTGTTATCCGGCGGCGATAATGAATTTACGAATACTATCGTAAATCGACCGCAGGAAAGCTATTCCTGGAGGTTAATGCTCAAACTGTATTTACATAGCCGCTATTACTTTACTGATTCAATTGTTGCAATTAGGTGGCTTTAAATAATAACGAAATAACTGTTGTGTGATTCACTTTTTCAATTTGTTTGACCGCTGTTTTCAATGCCTAGGCCTTGCGACAACTCTTATCTCTTCGTCTTGGAAAAAAAAAAAGAAAAAAGTAATTTATACACTCGAGCCGGTCAATATTAGGTGTACTAGCGTAGTTTTTTTAAATTTGAGTTATCGCGAGTCTGGTGCTTACGTTTCTAAGCGAAAATCAAACAGCACGTCGTATTTCATCGACGCACCTTCAGAGATTTCGATCGTCAGTATACTTTAAAAATAGGAATTGATTTATTTTTTCCACTCGGCTGCGTAAAACTTTGTGACTAATCGAAGCCTGCCTCCAATCTCGCAGCATTTCGTTTCAGGAGCGAAGGTGAAATCGTTGCATTGTGTTCCGAGAACAGCTCCAGTCGCAACCGATTTTCATGCAAATTGATTTTTAATTATTTGATAACGTCACCGCGCGCGCCAGGTTTCCCACGATTGTATCATCAGTTTTGTTTGCATTCGCAGAAAATAATTACTCCGGCGATGGAAAACAAATCGATCTCGCGATGAGAAGCTTTCGTCAAGCTTCGTCGTCCCGCGCAAAAAACGCACTCGACGACGTGAAATTTTATTAAAGCGCTGCGAAATTCCGTGAACGAAGGAGGTTTTCTTAATAAAAATATCGCTGCCGGTATCGCGTGGTAACGTTAAATTTTTAATAGCCACATTTCACCTTCCACTCGAACTGTATGTTTGCCGTACTAATACTTTTCCAAGCCTTTTAATCTCCTTTATATCTGCTGCTCGTAAAGGCATGAAAATTATTATCTTAATTCCAGTGAGGTGTCAATTTTTAAAACTCACTCCTTTCCGACGCGAGTGCGAGTTCTTTTCAATTTTTCAAAGACAAATTTATTTATTCGCGGATAAGGAAACACGTTGTGTAATTTAAATTGAAATTCCTTCAGAAACAACAATACAAAATTTGTGCTCGAAATCTCAACGAACGGCTACGGCTCGTTTAAAAATTTACACTCACGTCGTTCTGTTTATTAAAAATTTAACGAAATCTATCCAGTAAAATGAAAAGTAAAAGACACATGAAAACTATATATCTAATCTATAGCCGTAAGTATATGCCGTCTTTATATCTTCCTCACCTAATCCGTCTGCTATCTGCTTCGATATGTACACTCCGACAACTCAGACTTCACTCAAACTTAATCGGCCACATTAATTGAATGTGATTTTCACTTTATCGGAAATTACGATTGGAAAATAATACTTAGTTTCTTTTTATATGAAAAGCCGCGCGATAACAATCGCTTTTTCTTTCAGCCTTCCTGCTTGATAATGGCGCAAAAAACAGCCGAGCCGACTGTAGAGGCAAGAAAACGAGTTAATAACTGTAAATCGAAATAAATCCAATCCTTTACATAATAGTACCAGCGTTTCATTAAAACCTTAACCACCGCCCGACGCGTTGTAATTCAATGCACCGAACGCCTCCGAGGCGCAGAGAGCAAGATGGTACTCGGCGCAAGAGTGCGCTCCGCGGCCGCGAATGAAAACAAACAAAGCGCCGCGCGACGAGGGAGAGGCGACGAATTCGCGGGCGCGACTCGCGTAAAAATGCTAACGCCGCGGCGCATACAAGTACACGATTGCCGATTTGTAATTCAAATTTCATGAAGCCGCGAGCGTGCGTACAGCAGCTTACGTTCGCGCGCCATCTGCGAGCGCGACTCCACGTGACGGATCCCTCTCTCGCTCTCTCTATCGGCGTTACTCGCATAAATATTACATACGCACACGCCGAGATAAGGATGCGCCGACTGCTCTGCTTCCGTTCGCCGGAGCACCTGGGTCTCGTGACTCTTTCTCTCTTGCCAGTCGCGAGAATCTGGCTCTGGCGAGCGACGATTCACGGGACTGTATATTTCTCTGGGCGGCCGCGGGGAAGAGAGGAGTGACAGAGGTTTGTGTACGTGCAGGAGGCTCCCTTCGGCGGTCGCCGACATAACCTCTCGCTGCACCCGAGAGCCCTTTTCTTATACACTCGCGGAGCGACGGACGTACCCGCGGCGGTCTCAAGATCCCACTGAGATATACTTGCTCTCGGCGTAAACTCTGTGTACAGTTCGTTTACCGCGGGGGGAGGCGGCTACGGCGGCGGCGCTACGCGTGCGCGCCGAACCACGATTTGCGCCCAGCTGATTTCGCCGATTGTTGTCGTCGGCCTTTTTTTCTGTCAGGTCCGCGTCGCGCGGTGGCCGTCGAGCTCTTTTTCGAGACTTTTTTTATGGAGTCGCGACATCGACTGGATTGTTAGTGTCCATTGTTGCGGTTTGACGCTGCCTGAATTTTGAATGACGGCGTACGGACCTGCCTTTGTTTTAAAGCTGTTGAGTAATGAGTTTATAGATTTGGCTGTTGAATATGCGGAATTCGACAATCGATTTACATTATTTTATACGGACCGGTGATTTCGATGAAAATTTTACTTTATAATTACAAATTATATATCGATATTTATAGTTAGTGATAAACACAATTAATTTAAAAGTTAAAAACTTGAAGATATAGACGTTGAATTGCAACTCACGATTGTTCATGCTATTGATATACTTTTTAAATCTCCTGTAAATAAATTTAAAGGGAAGGTCCTCTCCTGCTGATATATTTAAAAATTCGATCGCTGCAGAATTGGGAAATCAAAATCAACGGCTAAATGGCTCTGATTTTAAGTTTTAAAAACTGCCTATAGACGGCAGTAGCTCGTGGCCGAGGGAATCGAAAACGAATTTTCCCGCCAGGGCTGAACGTCGAAAAACGTGTTTGAACCTGACAACCTCACTTTTTCCTTTGTTCAAAATACTGTGTTGTTGTTTTGCTCGCAGTATACAGGTGTTTTTTTTTAGTTTTGTAATGAACTTTTGATGAATAGTTTTTGTGGTCGTAGGTTATGTGACGTCGAGATTCCGGTTTTCAAAGATCAAGATCAAAATCAAACTGAGAAAGAAAATTGAGGTTCCAGTTTATTTTACTTTGAAAAAAATACTGTACTTATATAAAAGTAATTTTTTTGTGCGAATCCATATTAAGTGAATCGTAAGTATATTTTAACTTTATTTTAATATTTTGCTGCAATTTAATTAATAAAAACAATTCATACTTGTCATTTATGTACAAATATTTTATTAAAAATAAGAAGAATCAAAAATGAAACAAATTTCTTTGAAAACTTAACTTTTAATTATTTAGAAAATTTTTCAGATATAAATGTAATGGTTTTTGTTCAAATGAAGGAAGAGAAAAGTAATTTATTTTTTTTTTACAAAATTAAATTAAAATATTAAGTAGTCTTAAAGTAATTTGTATAAAATGTAGCTTATGCTGTCCATTTCAAACATCTTGTATCAAGGTGAGTTCCAAGGCATTTTACTGAACAATATCTTGCACCACAAGGAATACAAGTATAAGTGCTTGGAAATCCACAAACTGCACAAAAGTGTCTTTCAGGGTAACAAGATGGAGGAACTTGAGCTGTAGAGTAATTGGGCCCAGTACTATTAAAATTTAAGTCTTCTTCTACAAGTTGAAGAAAATTCTTTCGAAAGCGTAACTTAAAATATTCTGCTGATCTGGTTTTCCTCTTACGAGATGCATTTTTCATATCCTCTTGAAATTTCGGAACTTTTTTGCTCATAACTAAAAGATTAATTAAAATTTATTAACACAATTTTAATAATCAATTTTTCTATTCAATACAACATTTAGTTTGCAAAAAAATAAATATTTACCTAAATCTGCATGAGGATCTTCATGAAAATTATCTTGCTCCAAAGCTTCTAAGGCTTTTTTCTGCCTACGTCTGCGAGCATCTTCATCAAGAATGCGTTTTTGAATCGCATCCTTAACTCTTCCTGATTCACGTACTGCCATGTTTTATATTAAAGTTTTTAGAATAATATAACAAATAGTAAAGTAAAGTTGTCTTATGATCCTTTTTCAGTCAGTGGAAATGATATTTGATCCATCAAATCATCAACTTTTCCTTGCAAAGTATCAAGAATGTCAGCAGAGATAAATAAATGTTTTTCATCCAGATCTTGAATAATAAACTTTCTTCCTAAAGCAAAAGTATCATCCAAATGTAACAGGAATTGTTTCATAGCTTCGTCACTGAAAATTAAAATTTAATAAATTTTATGCTTTTCGTAAAAAATTTAAGAAAGGATTTATATGTTCTTTAGATTAAAATGTCGAAAAGAAAAAGAACTACAGCAGATGAAAAGAAATCCTTAATGTTACATTTCTTTCAAGAAAAGAAAGAATTTTTTTCTTTAAAGGATTTGGAAGCTCAAGTGCCAAAAGAATGTGGATTTGCGCAACAAGTAGTAAAAGATGTTCTTCAAAGTTTAGTTGATGATGGCCTAGTACACTCAGATAAAATTGGCACATCCGTATTTTTTTGGTCTTTTCCAGGGTAAGCATTATTATAATTAATTTGTACCAAACATTTCTTTTAAATTTTAGAGTTATGTAAAGAAGCAAAATTTTCCTTATTATTTTCCAGAGAAAAGTTACCTGTTATAGAATCACAAATAGGAGAAATAGGGAACAAAATTTTAACCCTAGAAACAAAGCTTCAGGGATTAAACTCTGAGATTCAAAAAGAAGAAGTAATTTATAATGCTTTAATTTGATCTATTTTTAATTTTGAAAATAACATTGCATTTATTTCTAACAAACAGGCAAACAAAGAAGACTTTGAAAAAACAAAGGAAGTAATGAAGGAGATTGAAGAGCTAAAATTTAAGCAAGTAGAGCTAGATAAACAAATAAAGAAATTCAGTGATGCAGATCCTGAAGTTGTAGAAGAATTAAAAAAGAAAGCACAGGTGATTAATAAGGTTGTATTAAATAATAAATTAAAAGCAGTGCATAATTGTTATTCATGTTTCAGTTCTACAAGGATGGTGCCAATACATGGACAGATAATATTTTTTCTCTCAAATCTTGGTGCAAGAACAAGTTTGACATAGAAGAGTCAAAACTAAACAAACAATTTAATATACCAGAAGACCTTGACTATGTGGAATAAAAGAACGATCCTAGAATCTTCAACTTTTCGACAAGTTATAAGAAGGGATCGTGAAATGAATTATTTGTACATAAAGTTTTAACGCTACTTACCATTCTACCAAAATTCCTTTCATAACATTCACCATCGCGACGGCTAACGTTCAGCCCGATCGCTCTCGAGCGCAGACAGTTTATAGGTTATGCCACGAACTAGAAAGTAAACAGTGTTGTAATTTGGCCGTGCCGTGCCTTACGTAGTGTCATCTTTAGTTCATATGTTGAGATATACTTATATTGACTTATAAATAAGCCTTGCCTTAGAAATTGCTTCCATTTATATATGAATGAATTTATAATATTTAAAATGTTTGCCTCCTAATTTCAAGAAATATTTCTGTTATTTTTTGTAAAAAAAACTATATATTTTTTGTATTTTCTACAAAATAAAATTATTATATTATCTAAATGATTTCCAATATTTATCTTTAAATTATTGTAATTATTAAACGGAAAACCAGTGGTGTAATAATATTTTTTTAAACAATTTTTAATTTCAAATTTACATAAAAACTACAATGCATTAAAGAAATAGAATGTTCTTGCAAAGTTTTTTAATTTCAGATAATCAATTTTTATTTTAAAAGCTACTAACTCTTTGTTTTAATGCATCAGTTTTGTTATTGTCCTAGACATTTTTTATTACGTATGAAATTCATTATCCTAAAATAAATTGAGCGATACCTTACGAGAACATAGATACTACAATTTGAAAATACAGTCAAAAATGATAAAATTAACTATTACCAAACAAAAATTGACGCAATACTTTGCTTCCTTTACTTATATCGTACCTACAACATTAACCCAATATAAAGACTGAAACCACATATTTGTTGTTCAAAACGTGCAAAAAACGTTTTACACGCTTAAAGTAATGACGTCGCGTCAATTTCGTCACACGTACGTTAAAAACCTACCGAGCAGTCACAGACCCTGTCGCCACCTTTTTTACGTTATCAAAAACAAATGCTTGTTACAACAGCAATTCTTGGAAACAAAAGTTAACAATTGTGAACCCAACCTTCTCAGACCACCCTCTCGTACAGTCCGCAGCATAATTTTAGTTAGTTTAAAGGTAATAAAGGTCGAAACCAGCAGTCAGGAAACGAAGTCTAATTGCGTCAGCTGTCGAAACACCTTGACATCAGCGGCGGCAGCGGCGGCGGCGGGCGGAGTAGTAGAGCAGCCAAGCCAAGCGCGTATCGATCGCGCCTTTATTCACGGTCGGACGACGGTCGAGTCACGTTCAGCAGTTCGTACTCGCCCCCTGTAAAGTACCATAAAAGTGAGTACCACCCACTGATTCGCTCTCAAATTGCTTCTAACGCTTTTCCCTTTCATTTTTCTACCCTGCCGTTCGGTCATTCAAAAAATCCTGCGTTTCGTTGGGCCGCAAGTGAGGCGGAAGTAGACGTAACCGTGGCGAGCGAGTGAATGTGCTGGAGAGAATGCTGGAGAGAGAGAACGCGTCTGGTTTCGTGCGAGAAGCACGTGCACGCGATACGTCCAGATTGCGTGGCTTTTTCCAACCTGAAAAGCGCGACCGCGAATTTCGTTACATAACGTGTCCCCTGTGCCTGGTGTGACCTCCTACTGGCCCTGATCTACTGCTCTTATACTCCAATTTCCCTGTTTCATCTGCCTGGCCTTTAGACGACGTGACATTACGATCTGAGCGTAGATTCAGGGCTTCCTGGGGGGATACTTTTGGCGCGTATCCTTGGAAATTTCGAGAGGTGCTCCACTGGCTCTTTGCCAGGACGGAGCAGACCGTCACGAGGGATTATGAGTCGTGCACGGGCGTGTAAGCGCATAATTACACGTGAAATTCCGCTCGCTGGCGTGGATTACGGTCAATACCAAGAGTGTTGGTTCTTACTGGATTGGGGCGCTTTAGTTCCGTTGGGTTCTATTTGGTGTCTTACGTGGATGGGAAATTTTAAACGGGTCTGAATGGAAGAGATTTTCGAGGGGTCTGAACGGTGGATCGATGTCAGTGAAGGTGAGGGGCAATCGATAAGAATCAAATTAATTAGTAAGAGCATTGCTGCTGATACGAAGATGAGTGTAGCAAAAAAAATTTATTGGACTTTGGTTCGTGATTTACCAATAATTAACTTTATCTTTACTCCTTTTTTATGATCCTCATGCCGACAACTTAATATGGTTATACAATAGATTGCATAAAAAACCATGTCGCAATATGGCACAATGAAGATGTTTTCCTCCTTTGAATTACTGGAAATTTTTTGCATATTTTTAAGTCTTAATTAAGACCTAAAAATGAAAATTTCAATCTAAAATATTTTTGTTTTACAAACGGAAGTCAACTCAAAATAACAATTAAAGAAAAATTTAGTTTTTATGTCATAAGCAGCTTTAACACGCTGTTCAAAATTTCTTTTTTACTTATTTAATGACGTAAAAAAATTGATATTCATCAGTCAAAAATACCTCGTCTAAGCAGCAAATATCTAACGGACTAAAAAACAGTAGCTACAAAACTTATTTTTCAAAGCGCCCGGAATTATTTTTAGTCGGGGTGCGAATTATTGCGCAAACCGCCTCCGCGACCACAAAACGCTGAATTTCAAACTGTTCGCTCTTTGTTGAAAAAAATTACAATCGCACAATAATTTCATTAGTTGGGGAATGCGTCAAATGACGTAACGCGGCGCGCCAATTGCAAGGTCAAAGTCGCACTCGCATGCGTGCACGATAACAAGTACGAAAGACCTTAACAATTCGTGGGCGTGGAAAGTTTGCTTTCTCGCGATAATTCTGTCCAGATTTTGCCGAAATTTAATTGAATTTTTATTCTGCAGGTTTACAGTCATGGGTGTGCCAGCTGGTGATGTCGAGAAGGGAAAGAAGGTGAGAATTTTTCTCTTTGAATTTCTGAATGATAAAGAAGGGTCACTCATTCGCGTAACTTTAAAGTTTCTATTGACTTGATACACTTGGATGTGTGCCTGACGGTACACATTCAAGGATACTTTTACGAACTTCTCGACGAGTTGTTAATGTGTCTCACTTTGATGCAGATATTCTTATTAATGAAGTGGTACAACTATTACTTAGATCTTTCATTCGGGTCGATTGTCACGTGATGAATTTTTTCGAATCGAGATATATAACGTCACGAGTTCCAAAAGAGGCGACCGTGATTTAGCACGTGCGCGTGAAAATTGATCCCGATGACAGCGACACCTAGTGAATATTTTTAATATTGAACATCAGAATATCGAATATTCAATATAAATTTAATTTTGTGCTAAAAGTACTTCTTCGAATAAAAGTATTTATCTTTAAATAATTTCTGATTTTATGCAGATTTTTATATAAATAAATAATTTTTTTTAAATATGAATAATTGATTATTCAATTAATAATGGAAGTAAAACTGTTCATTTGGTGTTACATGACACAAAATATTTGAGGGTTCAAAGTATAATGGAAAGATCTTTACTTTTTTTTAGGCATTTAAATACTTGAAAGTAGATATTGACATATCAATTGCATCAGATATTTAGATTGTGTAAGACATAAAATTTCTTTGTAATGACAGTACTTAATAAGAATTTCTTCTGATAATCCACTTAGATTGCAATTATCACTTCAATTTAATTCTTTTAGTTTAAGAAACCTTGTAGTATATTTTTAGATTAAAATTTACCAAGATAAATGTTATCAAAACTTTTTTATTAAAAACTAAAATCAATAATTTTAATATTAAAAAGGCAAGCATAATGCAATTAAAATTAAAACTTACATTAATTACTATGTAATTAACACTTTCCATTATTTCTTTTTCTAGATCTTTGTTCAGAGGTGTGCTCAATGCCACACTGTAGAGGCTGGTGGTAAGCACAAAGTTGGCCCGAATCTGCATGGTCTCATTGGCAGAAAAACTGGTCAGGCTGCAGGCTATACTTACACAGATGCCAACAAAGCTAAAGGTAAGCAAGTTATCTTTAAAAAAGTGTTAATAGAACGATCATTATTTTATTAAACATTGACATATAATTAATACTTTTTATAGGTATCACCTGGAACGAGGATACTCTGTTTGAGTACCTTGAGAACCCGAAAAAATACATTCCGGGCACAAAGATGGTGTTTGCTGGCTTGAAGAAGCCACAAGAACGAGGAGATCTCATTGCTTACCTCAAATCAGCTACCAAGTAAATTGAATAGAGTCAATTCTCCATCATCAAGAGGTTATTGGATAGGACAACGAGGACCCTAGGACAATTATCATGATATATCTCGTTGAAACTGTCAATGCATCTCCATTACAAGCTATGACTCTCGCTGCAAAGTTCGTGTTGTTTCAAGATGACTTAAGCACCTAGTGAAAACTGTTAATATTGTTAAATAAGTAGGAACAAAACATTGCAGAAAAATGTATATTGACGTGGGGCTGGCAAGCACCAGCTATGAATTGTCTTCATTGGAAGTATCACAGCGTCAACGCACCGATCATTGTCAGAGGCAGAGCCTTAAGATCGACCGTGACGTTTATTTATTATCACGCCAGAGGCATCAGTCTTGTTGATTGATTCATTCAGTTCTCTGCATTGAAAAATAATTCGATAAATGAAATTTGAAAAAAAACTTTAGTCTTTTTTTATACCTATTCTCTTCTTTGAAACAATAATTGTTCAAAAAACTATAAATAATTACTAAGATTATGTCTTAATCAATAAATTTATTTAACTTAAATTTGTTAATTATTTATAACCGAAACAAGTGTCATCTTTTGCTTTTTATTTCGCAATTTTTAAATAACCATTGAATTGTTGAACAATTATTTTTTAAACAAAACTATAGCGATAATTTTTTACGTGCAAAATCAGCAGTTAATCGTTGCTTGCATTTTTGTTGTTTTTTGGAAAAAGATACAGTAATTTATTTTATCAAGATGCAAGTTTTTATAACTATTTTCATTTTACTATTATATGGAATGTATTTTAAATTTGTGTAGTAATAATCTTTTAATAATGATTCTAAACTAAACGCATGCTAGTTCAAAACTAAAATACTATACTATATCCTAATCGCTAATTCTACAATTTCAAAATAAGTTCAGCGTAATGACTGTAGATGGCTAATCGCACGTGGAAGGTGGTAACTGGAAAGTGTAGGAAAATAAATGTCAATATTCTTCACGCTACCTAAGTAACAGGTAATATCAACAAATGACAGTTCCACAATAATTTTCATTGCTATCGTTTGCTTTTAAATCTTTATTACAGAATAATTTTGCTTTATTTTCTGAAAAGCATTTACAAAAGTACAACTTTGTAGAGGTTAGTACAATGTAAATAAAAACAAATGCTTACATTTTTTAAAAATTATTATAACTATAATAATAATTAAAATTGTTAAACGTGAAGTAATACTTTCTAATTACAATCTTGTTTTAGGTCTTAAAGGCAAATTATGAGTGAAAAAGAAAGTGAAGCACCAAAAAAGAACCCTACTAAAGTATGGACAGATCAAGAACGTTTAGAATTAGCAGCAAAGCTTGACCAACATCTAGAAGACTACATTGATAACTTAGACAAAAAGTCCTACACTGATGGATGGCCAGAAGATCGTTGGCAAGAGGAAATGGAAAAACATCCATTCTTCATGACTCAAATGCCAGAAGATTCTTCAGAAATATCCCCTCTCATAGAAGGTCTTCAACAACTTAAATATGGTGAGGAGTATAATACCCCTAATGAGCTTGCACAGAGTTATAAAGAAGATGGAAACTTCAATTACAAGAATAAGAAATATCGTTTAGCTATTCTCAGTTTTACAAAAGGAATTGCAAGCAAATGTGAAGACAAAGATTTGTTAGCTACATTGTATAATAATAGAGCATTAGCCCAATTAAAATTACAAAATTATAGGTCAAGTTTAAATGATTGTAAACAAGCACTAAAGTTAAAACCGGACTATGTAAAAGCATTATATACTGCAGCAAAGTGTTGTTTTGCTGTGGCAGATAATTTTCAATGCATTAACTATTGCGATGCAGCTATCAATATAAATAATACAAAGAATGAACAAGATAATCAAATTATCTGCTTAAGAAATGATGCCATAAAATCAAAAAAGACGCACGAAAGAAATTCTAGACTAAAAGACATAACAGCAAAGAAAAAACATGAAGCACAGAAAAAAACTTTAAAAGTTATAAAAGAGAGATGCATCAATGTAAATGAGTCTGATATTTTTTGTGATGAAAACTTTAATGTTCATTTGGATGATGACTTACTTATTTGGCCTGTAGTCTTTTTGTACCCTGAAAGTAAACAAACAGACTTTGTAGAAAAGTTTAATGAATGTACAACAATTGAAGAACAATTAGAAGAACTTTTTGAAGAGCCACCAGCTTGGGATAAAGATCGTCGGTATCAGATTGATAAACTGAATGTATATTTTGAAGGTTTTGATGGAAAGATGTACAAAGTTAATATCAAACAAACATTATGTCATGTTTTGCAACATGAAAATCTAATAGTGCAAAAAGGCACTCCGTGCTTCTCTGTTCTTGTAGCCAACAGTAAGTCAGAGGAGGCTTTTTTGAAATCTTGAAAGCTAATACTGTAATAACTCAGTTTTATTTTTCGACTACGATTATGAGATCTTAAATTAATTAAATTTTATTATTTTGTTGTACACTTTACTGTATCTAAACTTTTACACCTTTACAATTCATATTGTAATGTACATATATAAATAATGTTAAATATATTTATAAATAAAATGCACATTTTTTTAAATCAAACTGCGTTTATTAAATTCAAACATTTTTTTACCTTATTTAAGCGCAGCTAAATTACAATTTCGAAATTTACGCAAAAATCTTTTAGTTTCACAGCTAAGTCTAATAGTCGTGAATTTAGAAAGACTATAACAAACAGGTGTATTTTCTCCTGCTTTTCTGTATATCAGTACACGACGTGCAGCGGAATGACAGCGGAAGGTCGACTATGAATAGAAGTGGGAACGGTCCGCTCGCGATAGTTTGATTAGCCCGCACCCTTCTTTCTTTCGTCAATTGCTAATGTACTCTTACAATTAGAGCTTTAATTGCTGCTTTGAAATTTATATCAACCTAAAAAGTATGTGCTCTCGTCGCTTTTCATTTCTTCCCCTTTAATTCCCTTTAAAACCAGGTCACAAACGCGTATCAATCTTCATTCCCACCTCACTTACGTAAATCGCAACTTTAAGCGTGAAAAATCACCTCTGATCAAAATTTCTTCCACGCGCCGACTCGCAGAAACGGCCGATTAAGCCCCGTCTTTTACCCGAAAGCGAAACCGGACACCGAGAGGCTCCGGATTGATCGAGCGAATTTTCGCCTGCATTTAATTTCAATTCAAATCGAGCTGCCGCGCGCTCAATCATCCTTCCCGCCCGGAGATAAAAAGGCGCGCGAGCGAAGTCAACGGATGCGGTCTCGCAGCGGAGGAAGCGGGAATTGCCTTATCTTCATCCACACTTCTTTGCGCTCTCTCCGTCAAACGGCGCGCGCGCTTTTCGCAACGATTTGCGCACACAGCAGCAGTGCGAGTCGCGGCTCCGCGCGTGACTGTTTACAATTGCTTTTTGTTTGCCTGCAATATTGCCGCCCGGAGCGAACACCGAACGCAGAGTTCGCTCCTTTCGTCGGATCTGTTATCGGAGTCTGCGTGGAGGAGACGGTCGTTCGGGGTTTCCAGCGCTGAAATGCAGCGCGCGCCGGGCTCTGCTGCTGGGAGGAATTCGTGCTGAGGTGGAAGAAACTGTGGTGCTTGTTTTGATGTATTGCAGTAATTTAAGCGAATTTCGTAGTTGGCAAAAGAACGTATGTTTGATAAGGCTCCGCCGATATGATAATTCAGCACGTTCGCCGAAGCTATGTTAATGTTATTCTAATCTACCAATCAAAACTATTATGTTTCGACGAAAATACCGACCTAAAAAGTATATTCTACTAAATACAGCGCTGACTTATCGCTAATACAGAATTCAGTGATCGGATGCCCGAGAACCTTTAAAAAAAAAAGCGATGGATTCATCGAGCGACTGCGAAGTCGAGTCGAGCCCCAAAGCTGACCGCAAGCTCGTGAAATCTCCGTCTCTGCGACTCCGTCTGGCGCGAACTCTGAGCCCCGTTCGAACTCTGAGCTCCAAGAACTTCAGCTCCCCGGAATCGAGCCCCGGCCCGGGCAGTCCGAGGACCAGGTTCTCCTGGCAGTCGTCGCTCTTGTGCAAGGACTTGCGCTTCAAGCAGGCTTTCAGCGCGCCCGCCAGCCCCGTCAGGGCCACCGTTTGGTACGACGACGAGGAGAGGTAAGCTTCGACCGGAAATAAATTTATACTGCACGGTTTGCGGAAAGTCTGACTGCGCCTTTTGCGGCTCAGGCGGTGAACTTTCGCGGGATATGCAGAAATTTTAAAGTTAAATAGAGCCTGCGGAAATTGCGGCGAGTGCTATCGCGATTGACTATACGCAAGTTGTACCTCGAAGGGGGGAAACGCGGCCGGCACGAAAGTAGAGTAAAATAATGACCTTCCTCCTGGTTTATTTATTCGCTCATTTGTAAGTCCGACTAAACGACGTCGATTCGCCGAGATATATTTGTGTACGCTCTCGACAAAGGAAATGATAAATCTTGAGAGAGAGAGAGACCGTTCTTTTTGTCCAGCGCTCTATTTCTAAATCAATGACAGAGCGCGAAGGGAATCAACTTTTGCCCCGTTGTCTTTTGCGCCTTTCCAACGTATATATAATACGTCTAGAGCAGGGTCAAGTGTCATCTCTGTCGACTCGAGCAAATTGTCCTGGCCCTCTTCCTCTGCCGCTTCTTCGTTTCCCCCCGGGACTTTGAATCGCGCTTTAAAATTCCGTCTGTGCAGGAGTTCGCACGCGGACGCAGCGCCTTCCTCCGCTAAATTGCCGACCGCGCCGCTGAATTTCATCCTCGACCCTTGCCTTATCCGCCTCGAAAAAGGCGAGGGAAAAAGGACAAGAATCCCGCACCAATAATACCAATAATACGGCGAGGGAAAAAGGACAAAAATCCCGCACCCCGTTTCCACCTCCAAGCCCGTCTTCCCCCGTTGCCTCCAGCCGTTCCTCCCCAGCTGTTGAGAGAGAAAAAAAAGCGATTTTCAATAAAGCGGGGCACTAAAGCCGCGGCGGACGCGGGGCGCGCGCCGGAGAAATCACGACGAGCGTCCCGGACGATCGTTCGATCATCCCCCTCCCCACGGACAGAAAAAAGCCTGCGGCAATTTGTCGGGGAGCTCGTCGTGCGTGAGAAAACGGACGATAAGACGAACGTCGTGCTTTTCCTCGGAGGGGGGAGACGGCCCCTGAACGCGCCCGAGGAAGTCGGTTTATTGTCTTGGGACATTAGGAGGGTTGGCCGGGGCGGCGGTTTAAAGCGAGGCGGGGTAACGAGTTAATAGAGCGATGAGCGACGGGCTTTTATTTCTACGGGGGTGTTGATTGTTTTGGGAAGAGATGTGGCGGCGGAGGGTTCGAGGAAGGCTTTTGGTAGATTGTTTTCTTAGGTGCAGAGGGAGGGCGGGAAAGAGATTTAATGGAGCGCAGTGGAATACGCTGACGGTATCGAGAGTTATAATTTATTCATTTTTATATCGGTCTGCGTTCTCTTATTCTTCCAAGGAGGCTTTTAAACTTTGACGATTCTTCATCGCCGGTTTATAAAGAATTACGCGCTCCAATAATTCTTCTCTTTCGCTTCACGGCGCGATAAAGAAATTTGAAGGCTTTAATAATGCTGCTCGTCGTCGACGTATTTTTATAAAAATTCTCAAAAAGATCCAATTACATTTTTTAAGCAGTCGTCCTTTTAATTTAATGTATTCCAACGACCTCCACATAAATGCAGAAAGCACATTTCACGCGTTCCTCCATATTATACAGAGAAGCGCGAAGCAAAGAAAAAGCTGCGCGGGAAGCAGCTGAGCGGAAGGTCGGCAGAGTCCAAGTGAAGATGCGCAGGTCGCGCGCTGCTCCAGTTTCTCCGGCTTTTCGGAGCTGTCCCTCGACTCCTTCCTCCCCTCCCCTACCCCGCTAATTACAATCGGTATGCGCGCTCACGTCCGGGCGGAATCTCCTCGCGCCTTTTCCCTGATTTTCGCCCGTAAAACTCGAGCGCGTTCAATTTAAATGCCGGGGGATCGCGGGTAAGAGGCGTAGGCGGGAATTACGGCGTGCTAAGGGACTTGTTTATGCTCCGTTTATGGCTTACGTTCGGCCGGGCTATGCACAGTCGAATAAACGTCGGCACGCGAGCTTTTTAGTACGCGTGGGAATCTGCCGCCGGATAACGAGGGTGAGGCGCGTGCGTGTGTGTTTTTAGAGGCGGGAGATTATTTATCTTTTATGGCTGCTACGGTGACCTACTCGCTTTTTCATATGCTTTCTGCAGACTTAATTTGGCTGCGGGAAAGCTGACTTTGCTGCTTTTTAAAGGCGGGAAAATTCGAATTATAATTACTTTTAGTTGGGCGAGCGTCTTCTTTAACTTTGACACTTCCGCGCCTCATCCGGACGTCCTGGAAAGGTTACGGTGTCAGGGTCGACTTGGGATGTGCTCGCGGCGTGGGAGTAGCACGTCTGCGCGATAAGATATAGAATAATGTAAACTACGTTTAATTAACATTGAAGCAGCCAATTTAATTTAGCGCGCGGAGGAATAATCACCATTTAGTTGGGATGCCCCAATTATTTCGGCGTAATAAACGTTATCTTGCAGATTAATTTCATTCAAGGAGAATGGCGTTCTTGGGGTTAAAGCCGCGCGCCCACTTTATTAATCAAAACATTCCATCAAAAGCAGCGCTCGAGCGTCATCCTTTCGAACAAGATTTGAGAAAAGTAATAAAGATCATTTAGTGAATAAAAAAATTGCACCCACGAGCATATTCTCCCCTGGTTTTTTTTTCAATATGCCCTCTCGAGCGCCAATCCCCTCGATCAACAAGACGCTCTTCAAAAGAATCTCCTTTCAATAAAAAAAGCCCTCGAAACCGCAAAAACGCAATCGGCCGCGCTCGACTAGGCTCTCGATAATCCACACATCTCCGTTCCCTCTTAATTAATCCGCTCCGCTCGAGTCATCCCCCCGCGATGTAGGTCAGCCCAGTCCGCGAATTTTCGGGGAAAAAGGAAAGAAGGAAAGAAAGAAAACAGAACGACGCGCTGGTCGATGCAGCTGCGCACCCTCGCCGAGTCACTTTCACCTCTCTCTCTCGCTGTGCTTTGTTTATTAGAGGAGGACTGACTATTGTTGTCCTTATCGGGATTTTTACCTCCGTCCTGGCCGACTTGCGTGGGAGGAGGTTACGCAAGGAGTCGGGATAGATGGAAGGCAGAACGATTGTGTCGAATCTCGAAAAAAGATAGATTCCTAGGCTGGGAGGGGGGAGGGGGCTATTTGTCACTGTCCGCTTTTCGTTCCGGGCTTTCATCTTCGGTTTTCAGCTTTGGAGGAGGCTCGCGCGCGTTATTGGAGTGGATTTCAGTGTCGTTTTCACTTCTCCAATTACGCTTTTCATTGAGAAACTTGGGCGCTTTCACTTTTTACATGATGCTTTCTGCCGGATGAATTTATTTACGGGACATTCGATACCGGAGGATTGGGTGTTGCAATATTAGGCGGGAGAGTTTTCAGAAATTATTGATGGGATGAAATTAGTGGTTACGTTAAAGTAGAAGTATTGTTTTAATTAGTTTGTTTTTCGAGGTAAGGTGCAACAGTTTTGAAAAATTAGTTCATGTAACTTTTGAAAAAATGGTCACGTAAGTACAGTAAAATAGGGGTAACGCACTTGGAAGTTTTGAGTATGTACTTTAAGCTCACTTTTTGTGACGTATTAAAGGTAATAATTCAGAAGAGTAAAGTACACTGTAAAAATTTGGAATGCCTGAAGGAAGTGAGATATGTTTTTTTTTATATTATCGAACAAATTGCAACTACTTTTTTAAAATAAAAGAATTTTTTGATAAAATGAGAAGGTTTCAACAAATTCTTTTTTTGAAACTATGAAAAGCAAAAAATTTGCATAATGTATTACGTTTTTATTTTTAGAACTATTTTATTATATAATTTTATATTTTATTATAAAATAAATTATAATACTGTCATAGCTTTTTATTGCCTATCTTAATTTAATAGTTCTCGTTATCTTTAAATTCGACAGAATTTTCACTTCGTTTAATCAATTTTCAATCGTTATAATACCACTTAATATCGAAATATTCTTGCCCTAATCTAAAAATAGATATATAAATTACGCATTCTAATAGTTATAAGTTGAATTTTTTTAAAATAAATTAGAAAATGGCAATACGAACGCTCGGTTTTTGAAGCTTAATTTTCTAATGGCAACTTTGACGAACAATATCGAGTAAATCATAATCAAATTAGTTTTCTAATTAGATACTTAAGAATTCAAAAAACGTATTTCTATGACAGCACTAATCGTCGACATAACAATGGATTGCACAAAGCGTTCTCAATTCTAATTTTAATAAGCATATATCTGTCTATTAGATTTCACAACGTTCTTACCTTACCGTAGAAAACTTGATTGATTGAAATCATTTCTCTTATCTCACGGCCGCGAAATCTAATGCGTATGAAGTAAAATATTTAGCAATGAGTCGAACGAATGAAATTCCAAAACACGTTTAATAAAAGAAGAAAAACGCAGTTTTTTTTTCTATACCAACAGGCACTTTGTTGTTTTGAACACAATTTTTTGCGCTTTACACTTTCGGTTTTTATAAAAGCTAACATAGAGGTATTGTGATGTTCCTCTTTTTCGAAAGCTAATGCTATTTTTTCGTAGTTCGTGAAAGCTTTTAAAACAAAATCTGCTCGCAGTAACTTACAATTATTTTGTGTGTTTTCCGTGAAGATTGAATTTTGCCGTTACCAAATATTTAACGTCATCATCTGAGAACAGAAAGGTAAGTAAATCTTTACTCTAAAAGCTTTATACACTTTTAATGAATATACTATGCAAATATTGAATAAAGTTCGCTATGTGGGTCATCGTTAATTAAACATATTTCCACCCAGATTTCAGGACGCATCAATTATATTTATTTAATAAAACTCATTCTTCGTTTCCGAAATAAAAAAATACGCTCAACTCATACTTTATCGTGACTAATTATTCTCGTCAGCAATTCGCTTCTATATTGTTTAATATAAAACCCAGTTTTTCAGGTCAGTTTTATTTATAATCCTCTGCACAAACAACCTTTTACAGACAAGTGAGTTTAAACGATTGTGCTGACACTGCAGCCTCGCCATCGGAGAGCCTCTCCGCTGCTTATAAATAATTCATTGGTAAATAATTCAACAATGATGCTCATGCATGAGACAGACTCGTCGGTAAGAAAATTCGCGAGCGCCACAGAAATGCCCGTAGCGAGGCTCGTCCGAGTGAAATTCGACTGCACCCCCCGAGCGAATCGCCGCGGCGACGCGAGCACTGCAGCCGAAGCTGCGGGTCGAAGCGTCACAGTTCGGGTGATCCTTCGACGGGCAATATTCGCTTTGCGAGGCAAATAATTTATCGCTTGCGAGGCGCGACGGGAGGAGTGCGGACCGATGGCTGGATAATTTACAGCCCCGCTTCTCTTTCGCCTGAGATTATTTGTAATTCGCCCCGTCTGTTTCGGGGGGGGAGGTTTGAATACTTTATGGCTTATGCGTGGTATCGATTCGCGAGCCGGTATTATTTTATGTACAGTTGACGGGTTGCAGAAAAAACACTGAATAACACTCTAGAGACAATCAATTCAGCGTAACCTTTAGTATCGTAGAAGGTTCGTTTATTTTTAAATAACGTATACGATAAGGTTTAAGCAGCACTTATCAGATTGGCTTAGTTTAAAAATAATCCGACATTCCGACCAGCAAGAAAAATCCATCGGTCGAAAGGCGCGCAAAGTAAAGTCGCGCCACCTCGTCCGGCCCTTCCGTCAGCCCGGCAGTGCAGCAGCTTTCAGTCTCGGCAACGGCGCACCCCCAGGAGGTCGGAAACGCCATCGTCCCCGCGAGCCCCGCAGCCCCGACGGGGTATATCCAGCGGAAATTCCAGCTAGAACCGGATCGCGGCGGCGCTCTCTACCTCCTACCTCCGAGGCGCGGAGCCTCCGTCCGCGTCCGGGCGCTCGATGCACCGGGCGCCGCGCGCAGGCCTGATCGCGCGTCCTCCTCCCCTCTCGCTCTCTCTCTCGCGCGGCGGCCGCCCGAGCCCGCCAAGTTATATACTTAGGCGACGCTCGCCGAGCCAGTACGGAACGGCTCGAGCTGACACTCAGACGCCTCGGCCCGCCGTACACCAGCTAAGGCCAGTCCCTCCACCAGTCAGCATTACTCGAGGTGAGTACCGAGGCGGGTCCGATGGGACCGGGGCTTTTTCACTGAAAGCTCACCGAGATCGACGGCGGCCCGTCCTCGGGGCGGGAAAGCGCGACCGTAACCAGCGACTGTCTATCTCTCTCCCTCGCTCTGGCATTGTGTGTGGACTTGCGCGCAGACGGGGTGGATCGATCGTCGGGGAGAAAGCAAAAGGGGTGTCTTTCGCGCGGGGGGATCGATGGTCGCGGCTTTCATTCCGTTTGTTTATCAAGCTAATTTTCGGAGGACTGCTGCTGCTGCTGGGGGAGTCGGAAGGGCAGCTGATCGATTCCCGAGGGCAGCGCCGATTTTCGAGTCGGCGAAGCGCGGTTACCAGGTAACTCTTCTCTCCGTCTCCCTCTCTCTCTCTCTCTCTCTGCCCGCAGCCTTCCCGTCTCGGGGCTCTCGAATTTTTGCCTTTTTCCCCGAGAGAGAGACTCGTTACGGCCGATCAGCTTCTTCTCCGCTGGGCCGGAGCGTGTGTGAGTGTGCCACTTTGACGCGACGCTCTTTATGCGATTACGGCGGCCGTGCGATGCCCCGACGACCGACGGAGCCAGACGCCTGGAAGAAGGGGAGGAGGGCTTTTTCCTCTTTGCGGCGGAGTCGTGTTTTTGATTGATGCGCGGGATTTTCGGCCCAGAGCGGAGAACGGGAGTGATTTCCGAGTTTGAATCGAAGGGCCGAGGCAGGAGGTACATAGTCGGTGAATTTGGACGTTTTTGCTCGCTCGACGTGTTCTTTTCATTAAGTGAATCGGTTAATGCTTACCGTTGGCTGCAAAAACAAGCCGCGTCGTTTACTTTAACGATGCGCGTTCGTAAATAATAGCGGAAGAAATAAAACAAACGCTCCTCCTTCGCCGATTGCAACAAAAAGAAAAAAAGAAAAAAAAAACGCGCGGCCTTCGCAAGTCGGAGCCGCGCGAAGTAACGATCACGCAGCGCGGCTTATTATTCCTAAAAAATAACCGCTCTCTCTCTCTCTCGCGTCTCCCGGGTTAGCAATGTCACTATAAATATATACCGACTCACGCCGAACGAGCTCGCGAGAATCCGCGATTACGCGACACAACAGAGCGCAAAACGATTTCCAAGTCAAAGTTGACTCGTCGCAGTCGGCTCCCTTACGCAATGTTTACAATGCGAGCGCGCGCGCACAACTCGGCCGCTCGGCGGCTCGGAGCTCCGCGCGCGCGGGCTTTAATTGTGCCGCGACGGGATTTCGCATCGGCGCGACGAGCCGTGATCTCAGTGAAGGAGTGACGTCACCGACTGGCGTAATCCCGCGGCCGCGGCGGCGACGACGCCTTTTTTCGCGCTCGCCGGAGTCGACGACGGGGATCGACGGACGATTAGTCGAGAATTGGGGGGAGCGGGAGGTGTACTTCGAGCGCTTCTCGGGGAGTCGATGAATGAGGGCTAATTGCTGTAAGGAGACTCGCGGCTTCGGAATCGGCGCGATGAGTAGGTTAAGTGTTTCTTTAAGAGAATGAGACGAGGGTTGGCTGAAGTGTGGACTTGTTAAAACGCGGGAAAGGGAGGGGTGAGGTAAAAAAAAACATTGTTAAAGTATTAGGCGTGTTTTTTTTTTCATAATTGGAGACGGAAAATTGGAAAGCTTCCGATTAACCGTACGAAAAGTCATAATTTATAATCATCTTTCGCAATCGAATGGGTATAAATTAATATAGAGGCATGAAATTAATAGGATTAGTAATCTTCAATTCTAACGCTTCACCGCATTACTATTAAACAGTATTAAAAACATTTTTGCCTCGGTAGATTAAGCCAGTAATAACCAGAAGCCCGAACGTCTCCACCGCAATTTCACGCCTCGAAAGCATATAAGCGCTCGTGTTTATTAATAAATCCGATTAATATTTCCTTTGAAAACAAAATCTCTCTCTAATCCGCGATCCCGCTTGTTTTACAAACCCGAGAAGATCGCCTCCTCGAACTCTCGCTCTTCCAAGCCGAGGACGGCGCGTGAATCGAAAGAAAAAAAAAAAAAAAACAGGCCCACTCCGACAGAGCCGCGCGCCAAGGTAAATACCCCGTCGACGCCGTCGAAATTTCTCAATCGATGCACACACACAGCTCGCGACCGGGAGAGAAAGAGAGAGAGAGAGAAAGGCGGAAGACACGGAAACCCGGGGCCGAATATCGGACGCCCACGCGACGCTCCGCTGGCTCTCTCTCTCTCTCTGCGAGCGGCTTCTTTTCTGGCCTTTCCCGAGCGGAGTTTGTTGATTTTCGTCGCTCTCGGCAGGTGGGGGATTCGGGATTGCTTTTTCGGTCGGTGATTTTGCTGGGTGACTGGGCGCCGAGCGCGGACTAATTATTCCGGAGTCGAGGAGGGGGGCTGGATGGTTTTTTTAAAAGGGACCATGTCCGTAAGATTCTTGAATTTTGAAAATAAAAGTTTTAATGCAGGAACGATCGTTTGGATTGTGAGCGAGCGAGGTTTTTTTTTAAAAAAAGCTGAGAATCGGCTTGATTGTTGTAGCTGCCATAATCGGTAGCAGCTGCATGACGCGCGAATGATTTAGTAATTTTTGTAAAATAATTACGTAACTGCATCAATTTCATTTAATATACAAGCGTATTACGGGGAGTAATCTCTCGGGACTCTTTATCCGACTAACACAAGGATGTAGATTCACGCACAAAAGCAAATTAAACTCGCTTTTAATACCGAAAGCGAAAAAAAAATTGCTGACGTGCAGCGAAAAATAGCGAAAGCACATTTTATTAATTAACTTCAAAGGACCGAAATATTTTGGCTCCTAATGAAACGCTCCCAGTGCAATGCAATTATAATAAGATTCGCTCAAAGACGGCAAATGAATCAAACTAGGCTTAACGAGAGCCAGAGTTGAGGAATTTTTGCGCGGGACTTGAAAATTTAATCGCCTTCAAGGCATTTTCTTCCGAGCGACTTTCGAGATAAAACTATTATCCTCTCGTTCGGAGTAATTGTTTCGACCTGCCGAGTTAACGAATTAAATGAAAAGCCCCGCCGGGAGAGAGAGAGAGAGCCTTTGAGACAAATAAAAAAGGCAGCCGCGCCGGAAGGGAGGGGAAAAATTAAATTTTTTATTTCGGTCGTCGGTAGTGCCTCGTCGGGCGATAAAGCTGACATTCGAATTCAAATGGCCGTAAGCTCGTCTGTCTATATTTAGAGTCTCAGTTTATTCCTGTTAAATCGAGATTTACTGCATTGTCGTTTTTAGAAATCTTAAGAGGATCTTTTACTGCTTTTAAAAATAAGGATAGACTCGGAAAAACGAGTTTATTATGAGGAAAGTGGAAGGGCCCCGATTTATGACTAGCTCGTATTTAGAATGAGACGTTTGTAATATTTACAAAGCTCTCCATTCAACTTTGTTTACTAAATGAAAATTATCAATGAAAAGCGTGTTTATTTATTGTAATAATTATCAGGTAACGTCATTCTGTTTCAGTTATTCAATATTGCTCAAACGAACAATTCATTAACTGCACTGTTATAATATATTTAGCACCAAATTAAATGCATTTACAAAGTCCACACTGAAATCAAAAGCTCGTTACGATCAATTACAATTTCACTCTCCTCCCAGCCGTCGAGTTCAAACCCGATTGCCTTCTAATCGGGGCTTCAAAATCGAGCTTCTTCCAGCCTCGAAAAACCGAAAAAATCCGGAATGTAAAGCAGGAGGCTCGCCGGCGTGCAGGCAAATTCAAGCTAATCCCCACTCGCACGGACGCTCGGCTCCACGTCTTCCTATACACGGACACAAAGAGAGGCCGCGGGAGGAGAAGCTGCTCTCTCTCTCTCTCTCGCGACCTCGAGCGAAATTTAGGGCGGCTGCGTGTTCCGTTAAAACTCGAGAGGAATTCGGGGTGCGAAAGCGCCCGAGTCGTCATCGGGGCATCCGCGAAAAGTAGGTCTAGGGAATCAGCTGACCGGGCGGGGCGCCTGCGCAACGCTGCGTGGGTGTCTCTCTCTCCCTCTCTCTCTCTCTTTCTCACGAGCGCGAGGATGGCTGAATTTTTTAAGCCCCGATGCAGCTCCTTCCTCTCCGCTTCGTTCGATCAAGCTTCCTGCGGGACGAGTAGGAACTCCGGAGTTTTCGGGCTTTGCGGATAATGGTGGCAGAGGGTTTGGAGAGATGAGCGGAGAAATTTTCTGGATTTGTAACGGGGGAAAGTTTGCTTGTTGAATATAGTTTTTGAATTGAAAATTCTAAAATATGTAAAAGGTATAATAAACGAAGTTTAATTTCAAGTTTTTGATAGACAATCAAGTTCGATAAAAATCAATGTAACGATAGCCAAAAAATTCAGTTTTACCTGACTGATAAGATAATACAGCGTTCCCTTCTGTATTTTTTCAGTAAGAGAACGAACTTTAACAAAGTTAGAACGTCTCTCTGATTGCAAGTCAAGGCTGATTACCGCCACTTAAGAACGTTAGAAAAAGCCGTCGCTCCTCGAGACCGGGGAAAATTCGAAATCGCATGTAACAATATTTACGAACGGCTCTCGAGATTTATTTACAGCCGCCGACTCGCGTCGACGTCATTTATTTACCGGGACGCGCGCGCAGAACCAGGTGCGCCGGTTCAATTTTAGACAATCCTGTCAAACTTATTATAACCTCGCCGCGCTTTGAGCTTTATTTTCTGAACAAACGCGCCGCTCTTCCGCGCCGCGAGCCTCATCTCTGTTCGCGATCCGACGAGCTTTATCAGCCTCCGGCCCGCGGTCCTATAATTGGCTCCGGCGCAAAACTGTCCTATTCGCCTTTCTCGTTTGCATTCGTTAACGCGCCGTACCTCTGAGCCGGGCTCGCGTCACTTCCCCTTTTTTTACGACGCGGCGTAAAATTGAATATGCAAACGCGAGGCGCCTCCTTCGCCGCGCTCTCGAGGAAAAGAGCCGTGGAAAAAAGAGAGCGTCGCCGCTCGACGGCGCGGCTCGCGTGTCGCATTTTCCGCGCTCGCTTTCGTTCGCGCAAAGTTTCTGATTTTGATACAGAGTTATGCCCCTCTAAGTCGTTTCTCTTCGTTTCGGAAAGTAGGGCGATCAGATTATTTGAGATGAAAGCTTCGCTTGTTCTTTTTTTTTTTAAGAGCTTTCGTGTGAATAAATTTGGGTTGAATGTAAAATGTTGGAGTATCCGTCGATCTTGAAAAATAAAAATTCACGGTAAAATACAACGGTCTTGCACGTAATTAATCGCTTAAAAGCTTTGAACGAAGGATCTAAGTAAACGAGATGCTTTCTTAAATTAAATAAATTTACGCGGGTCATTAAGTTTAACAACACATGTCTGCCTCACAATTTAAGGGTCAATATCCGACGGGCATGGCAACCACAGCACCATAACCGTAAAAGCATGCAAAAGCCTTCTTTCCCAAGCGCGCGGCGCATCCGCCGTATGCGCGATCGAAGCGCGAGCGCGCCACAATTCCCGATTCCGGCCGCGTGCCGCTCCCCCTTTTTTTTTATTTTTCGGCCCCCTTTATTTCGAAGTGCGATCGTCGACTCTCGGCGCTATGCAAAAGCTCCCGGCGAACGTTTACGCCGCGCGCGGCTTTACGAGCCCGTTTTCGCTTAACGTCGCCGTACGTCCGCGGGCACGTCGCGCTTCGGCGGCTTTATAAACGGCGGGAGTTAGAATTTCGCCGCGGCCTGGCGATCGACCGGGCGATCTCGCGCGCGGAAGTTTTCGGCCGATCGAGCGACTGTGTTTGCCGAGGGAGAAGAGATCTTGCTCTTCGCTTTTAACCTCGCGCTTTGGGTGGAGAAGAGTGTAATGTTAGATGTTGACTTTGATAATGGACAGTCCGGATAATTGATATAATTTACGGCGCGAGGAGGAAGTCTCGGTTTTACAAACAAAGTCCATTGTTTATCGAAATATAAATGAATATTTAAAGAAACCTTTCGCAAACACGTCACCGCGACACAAAACATCGACGCGAAGTTAATCTAAGTAGATTAATAGGAGAGCCATTACTCCCCGGCATCGATTGTAACTAGGCGTAAAAATAATTACCCGATATCTCGGCGCTAAATTAAATCTTAATTGACTCTGAAAAATCAAACGATCGAGCCACAATGGCAAATTGCACCGCGGTGGCAAGTGCTAATCACGGCCGCGTAAGACAATGGGGCAGCTGACGAGGAGAGAGAGAGAGAGAGAGAGAAAAGAAGCGAGTCTCGGAGAGTTGCGCCACGGACAACTGCGCACACCGAGATCGCAATTGCAGCGGCTGCAGCGGCGTAATAAGCAGCTGGGGGTTTCGGAAAAGCTTCGCTCTCGGCAGATATATATAACGTCACGCTCCAGTAGGAGGCGACAATCGCACTTTTTCGACAGCCGCCGCTGCAGCGCGCGCCGCTCTTTTTAGATAAGAGACTGCGTTGCGCAAGGAGAGGCAGCCTCACTCGCGCGGGTTTCATTAGGCGATTCGCGCTTTTTTTTTTTCGCCGAGAGCGACGATCGAGATAAACTAGTTTATCCGGGGCTGAGGTGATTCGCTTCGTCAATATGGTGTGGGCAGAATAGTATGCAAACGAGGCTCCTGGGCTATTTATTCGCTCGGGGGGTTAAAGTATTGATTTTCAAGCGTGCTTTTCTTCATTAATTCCGGACTATTTGCATGGAAAAACAAGGATTACTCTGTCTCCGTTAACGCGCCGTTGTACTTTAAAAAAAAAAAAGAAAAAAGAAAATTGATTAAATCGAGGTAACGTGAAAAAAAAAAGAGGAATTATTTCCAGGCCCAGAAAGATAGCAATTTATCGGCGCATTAAATCCGCATCGAGACCGTTCGACAGCCGGCGCTCCCGTCGAGAGCGATAAACAATTAGCCCGATCGCAAGCTCGCACCGACTCACCGAAATAGCCGCCGCCATCGGTAATCGAATAATGGACGCGCGATTAGCCGTCGCGTGAAAACCAGCGCAATCGATCGCGCGTGCGTCCATCTCGGGGAGCGGGAACAGAGAGAGAAAAAGTGAAGTGACTCCGAGCGACCCACTTGGATCTCTCTCTCTCTCTCCCGTCTAAGCTGAAAAGACGCTAATGACGCGCGCCAAGCTTGATTACAACTGGTGCGTTCTAGTGCCGCCAAGCCGGTAAACACGGAGTCACGTGCCGGGCTGGTTTACGCCGGAGAGCGCGGGCTTTGAAAAATCACGGCGCATTTTCGAGAGGAGTCGTCGAGCGCTTCCCGTGTAGAAATTTGGAGATAATTCTGATCAGATTCCGACCTGGAATCCCTAAGTCTAATCAGAATCCGACAGGAAATCATCAACGGATCCTTGATGGATATGTCCCACTTTTTTCTAGGATTCCGGTCAGAAAATCTTGGTGGAATCCGGCCTGAACCACCTTTCAATTTCGAGGGTACAAATTTATGAAATAAATTACATAAAATTTAAATCTTTCTTACTAATAATAGTAATATTTTATTCAAAAATAAAACAATTTTTAAATGCTGAATAAACTAAATACAAAAAACTTTAAAATTACAATAAAAGTATATTATTTTAATACATAAATATGCAGTTTATTCTTCTGCTTTCTTGACTCGTCCACCCCAGTCCTTCGAATTTCCAAATGATGAACTTAAAGCAGCATGAAATGTTGATTCGGCAATCGGGTCTCCA
>JAWWEM010000010.1:14110137-14120328 GCA_035582935.1 Ormyrus thymus | reverse complement strand
GACGACTCCTCTCAAGTGATTCGATCACTTCCCGGCTCCCGCAGCCCATTCTCCTAAAAAAGTAAACACGCTAAACAGGTCCAGTCGTAGGTAAACAATCGGTCGTCGCATCTGCTCCTCTAAACAAGCGCAGGCGTCGCGCCGCCCGTAATCGAAAGTTATCCCGCGCTCTAATCCCTGAAAATATCGCGCGTCATAAACGCAGAGACGGAGCGACAAAGCAAAAAGTGCGGGCCCCATACAGCGCATTAGCACACACACCGGCGTTTAATCCGGTAACAAGTACTCTCCGTCTCGCGCGCACGTATATATAGCTCCGGGCGCTGCGCGCGCAGACAAAAAGGAGAGAGAGCCGCGCGCGCCCCGCGCGCAGGCAGCAGCAACAGCAGCAGCAGCAGCAGCCCCCGGGGGCATAAGTGCACGCACGCGCCGTAATTTTTCGACGTGTTTTTGTTCGCGAAAAGTGTATGCAGATTTTCCGCGCGGCGCACAATAATAATCGAGGTAAATCGAGAGAGCGCCGGCCCATCTGTCGAGAGCGCTGCACTTTTCTCTCTCTCCCTCTCTCTCTCTCTCTTCAGACGTCCCGTCGCGAATGTTTATTGAATTAGCTCGTTTAATTGGCCGCCTCCGGAGAGAGAGAGAGAGAGGGGGGAAGGTTTACGATGATAATACGGTGAGACAATTGTCGCGCCGGAAAATCCGGTTTGCCACCGACCGGATTGTGCGGCTTTTCGCTTTCGAGGTCGCTCGGGCGAATGCAATCGCCGGGTTATCGCGGTCGATTGAGTTTTTCGCGTGTCCTTGCCTCAATGCCGGCGCATACTTCGGGGGCTGTGCCGGGATCCGCGTCCGAATTCCGGCCTGCGCATTCTTTCGCTCCTACGTGGGGCCCGCTTTTGATACGAGTAATAATCGCGAGATGCACCGCCGACGTCAAAGAGATTTAGCCGCAAAGCGAGAGTGCCGGTTTTATTTCTGCTGCCTGCAGCCGGGACTCTCTCTCTCTCTCTCGCTTGAAAGGAAAATCACCGGACTGCTCGAAAAACGTTTTCCGTTGAGGAGCGTCGATTTAAGATCTCTATCGCGCATATTTATAAGGGAGTGTCAGCGCGTGTCAGATAACGGGCGACACTTTCTTTTTTGGAAAAGCTGTCGATAAAGGAGCAAGGCTGACTAATAGATACGGCCGAAGACGCACAGCTGGACGCCGCGCCTCCGCAGATGCGCGCTTTCTTTCGCCCTTTTTGTGCGGGGGTGGCGGCGGTCGACGCTCGAGAGCGTCCGACTTCCAGGGAGGATTAATGTCGACGCGTCGCGGGCCGAGAGGGTCTGTCGTTACGTGTCGTCTTCGATTCATCGGATCGCTCTTAAACGAGACGGGGAGGTAAATTAATGCCTTCGGGTATTAGGCACTTTTACGGATTCCCTTCCACTTTATCTTTTGTATAGAACGGCGCAAACTTTGCTTTAGAAATGTCTTTATTAAGTGCGATAGGCGAGTAACTTAACCGCCGCTCGTCGATGAACTGTCAAGAAAGTACGGCGCGGATACTCCGAGCAGTGTTCGAAAGTTATCGCTTGACCTATTTCGGTATATATTTTTCGAAGAATCCAGCGTCGAGTCGAAAAGGAAAAAAATCCGCAGCGATAGCGGAAAAAAGAGCTTGATTGACGCGCAACTATAATGCACTGCTCGACTTGCCGCGGCGCTCATTAAAACTCGTGCTTGCACTTAACGATCGAGAAACCGAAGCGTTCGCGCTTTTCCCCCGAAGACGGAGTTTTTTAAATAAGAACAAAGTCCCGGTAAATAATACACGATCGTGAAACATTTTCCGCTTTAATCAACTCCCATTCACATTCCCGTCGTGTAAACGAGCGTGAAAACAAAATTGATTACATCACTGCCAAATCGACGTCCTCCCATTCTCCCGCCTGACAATGCGCGTCCCGTCAAAACGCAGAGCTTCGCGCACAAAAACCCCGAGAGAGAAAAATACGGGACCGCACAGCATCCCCCTGTCTCCCCGCGGGCCGCGACAATGGCCCGACAAATCTGCATCCTCTCTCGAGAGAGAGCGTCCCGAGCTCTCCAAGGAAATCCTTTTTATACGATATATTCCTTGAGTACGCGCCATTAGGAGGCCGTGAAGAAGGAACATCCCCCCCTGCCCCCGTGGAATCACAGCTCGTACGCACGTAGTCGCGCTTTGTCCGGGCGACGCGCCGCACGCGTCGCTCTTTTGACGCGGAAGAAAAGGGGAAGACAAGGATCTCTCGGGCCGCCGCACGGTGGGTCCTGGACTCGCTCGAGTGCTGCATCTGCCCCGGCGCCTTTTTCCCTCTTTAAACTCCTATATCTTACGAGGAGTTCGAGAGAGAGGGAGAGAGGCTAACGGGGGTCTTGGAAGCGTAGCTTACGAGAGCTGTGGAGAGGATACTGCAGGGGGCTGCGATTAACTCCTTGCCTTGGGAGGTTCTAAAAATAAATGGGCGAAGCACTGGTGCTATTTCACGGTTGTGTGAAATGTATCGGGCGAATGGGCAGTTTGCGTGCCGAGTATTGTGCATAATAACAAAAGTCAAGTGGTCTATTTTAGTAGAAGATTCTTTCTACTTTCTGTGTAATACTTTAGAAATATTAAAAGAAGTGAAAGAAGCTCTCTCTTAATTTCAAGTTTCTTAACAAAAATTCTTAATTAAATACATTCCCTAAGCGTTCTTAAACAATCGCATTGTCCCGTAACGAATTTAATAAGACACGTACTCTATTAGCAACGCTTTTAAGCCACAAAGAAATTTGCTCCCCGCAAATGAAAAGAAAAAGCGCAAAGCCCCGCTCGCCTAACGTCCTCCCTCCCTCTCCTCAAAAAGTGCACTTCTAATTAGAGGCGAAGAAAAGGCCACCACCGCTAATTCCAGCGTTTCTCCCTTTGCAGGAGGCAGCAGCTCGAGCAGTCGGTCTACTGCGAAACGGAAGCGCCGCGAAGGAGTCCCGGAGAGGATCGCCAGGATGCCAGGAGCACGGACAAGCTCAAGGTGAGAGCCGATTCGCGCCAATTAAGTAATTGCTCCCGACCCGCGATTGCCGCCGGCTCGGTCTTCCCTCTTTTAGCCGAGGGCTTTTTTGGGGACTGCCGTTTCCGCAATTGTTTGATTAAAGGGTTTTTGGCGGTTTAGAGTGGAGGGTTGAAGAATGATGGACTGTTTATAGTTAATTCGAAAAATTTCTTCATTACATCGTTACATTGAAACGATCGAGGACCGACTTTTAAAGCTTTTAATTTAGCTTAATGTATAAAAGAGAATAAAGTTCACTTGGGTGTTTGAATTTCATTTGCTTGATTATTTTCGATGCGTTTAATCTGTATTAATTTTCATCGGTGGCACTTATTATAATGAACTTTCATATACATTTCCTCGAATATAATCGATACTGTATTTTCATTTTTTAAATACGAAGCGAAAAGAACGCCATCTTCAATTTATTTTTCATCTCTCCAACTTCTTAACCCACCAGCTCAAGCAGAACTTTATAATTGAAAAGCATCCAAAAAAAAAAAAGAATCAACCAGCAAAAAGTAAGCTCTCCCGAGCAGCCCCGCACACTCGAGCCAACTAGTAAAATAACGGAAACAAAAGCACGCGAAATCTCGTTAAGTTGGTCGAAAAAAAAAAAAAAAAACAGGCGCATCCCCGCTGCCTCGCGCATTAATTAGACCCTCCGCCGCTCTCTCTCTCTCTCTCTAAAATACCTCGCCTGTGTTTCAGGGCCCGACGCAGGATTTATTCGAGCTGCTCGAGAGGGTGCAGAGCTCGCGTCTCGACGACCAGCGCTGCGTGCTTCCTCCTTACTTCAGCCAGGTAAGACCCCCCCCTTATACTCTCACATTTGTTTTTTTGCCTCCTCCCCGGGAGCGCGGAAGGAAGCGGCGCAGGACACAATGTGCTGAGAGCGTCTGGGGAAATCGACTTAGTCACGTTCCTTCCTTCCCTCCGCGCCCACTTTTTTCTTGGGCGTTATTATTAAATTTCGGAGGCACGAGTCACGGGCACGAGCCCGGAAAATGACGGGGGAATCGGCTTTGAATGATGATTAATTGGGGGGGGGGGGGACGATTCCGCGGAGTGGACTCCTTGCAGGAAAACGTGGACAGTGAGTTTCTTCTTTTTCTTTATGTTTGATTGGTTATAATGCATGGTTTCGCGGTGGATATTAATAAAAGTACCGCGTCATGGGGCTCTGTAAGCTCAAGAAACGGGAGGGTATGAGACGTTCCTTGGGGAAACTTGATGCTTGTATACCGAAGTTTTAAAAGCCCGCTTTCACGCGGCACAGTGCCTTACTTTCCGCGGTACATCTAAGAAAGCGGCGGTGCAATTGAAATTTCAGTACGTCGGTAGTAGCAGTAAATCCTCGAGTTTCATTTAGATTCCACCTTTATGTAACATCGCGCTCGTACATACCAGCAAGCCGAGCTCGCAAAATTCCGCAATTTTCTCCCGCAGCGCTCGCTCCCGAAAAAGCGGCCGCTTATTGCGCAGTAATTTCGCGCGCAAGACCGCAGCCGCGAAAAAGAGTCGTTCACGGAAAACGGAGCACGCGGCCCGTCGCGCTCGTCCGGTACGGTCTCCCGCCGCAGTCGGTCGTGCTCCCCGGCACATCCGCAACACCCGCACAGCGCGCGCTCCTCTTCCTGTCCGCACTTAGGGGGGGTCAGGCAGGAAGAAGAAGAAGAAGGGCTCGAGCGACCTACCTGAACTCTCGGGCGCCTTAACGAGCCAACGGCTGACGCCGCCGCCGCCGCTCGTATTACGAATTAACGCGGGGCCGAGGGCTCGTTATCGTCTTCCGCCCGGCTCGCTGATCAAAGCATGGAAAAGGAGCGAGGCGGCGGCGATACTCGAGACGCGCCGCGCTGCAGTTGGCGAGCGCGTCCTTACCTCCTTTAATTAGGGAAAATGCCATTCTCGAGGACGCGACGTGTCGTTGTTTTTTCTTTTTTTTTTCCTTTTTTCCTGGGGAAGGATATTCTTTGAGCTTCTCGTCAAATTAGTCGGATCGTGAAACTAATCGCCTCTCTCGTTTGTTCCCTGATCAAAAATTGTTAATCCATCGACAATGTCCCCCCGCTCGTAAATATCTCGCGTTACGTTGCCTGGGGTGAACTAATTACAGAGATTTCGATCCCATTATCCTTCGCGGCCTTCCCCGTCTGGTTTGCAGTCCGCTGCGTTTGCTCCTCTCTCTCTTTCTCTCTCTTGAACAGAGTTTCTAGTAGTCCAACCTGTTTGTTCAACTTTAGCTGCTCCGTATCTCTTAATCCGCCCTAATTTCATCCATAATCCTTTGACTTCTTAATTATTCACTCCAGTTTACCTTCGCCTTGTAATTTACGAGCGGTACTTACGCGGCCTTAAAATAATTATATTTATTGTACTGCAAGATAGTTAATTTTAAAGCCCAGGCAGTCGAGAGTTTAACACAGTGTAGAAATGAAAAGGAGAGTTACCGCCGCAATTAGCCAACCAAATTGTTGTCCTATTATAATTGTAATAATTGAAGACACGTTTAAGTGAATTTATGCCCTTTTACTGCTGATTGCACTTTAAAGTCAAACACGTTCCCATCGCGCTTGATTGTACGAAATACAAAAACATCGATCTCTTTAGCTTTTAGCATTCAGCAGAATCATCTAAAAGGGCAGTTACACGATGTAACCACAAAAAGCTCGTCCAGAATTTGCATAACTTATTCCCACGAAAAAGCGCCGAGTAACGCCGTGCATATAAATACATACATCGGAGCCGCAGATCCGATTAGATCCGGGCACTTTTTTTTGGCCGCAAATCGACCGATTTCTTCTACAAACAGCCGGCGACACCTTGTATTTATTTAAATACGCGCTGCGCATAAAAATCAAAGCGTGCCCTGTGCGATATAAGCAAAAAAGTGCGTCTCATCCCGGCGGCCTCTCGAGGCAGCGACAACAAACTCTCCGCGCGTCGAACGAGAGAGAAAAAAATCTGCCAAATAACGTCGAAAAAATCTCGACTCCGGCCGATCTGTATCAAAGCGCGAATCCGAATCGAATTGGAAAAATCGCGCCGCGTCATTCGAGTCGCGTTTCTTTTTTTTCTTCTCTCCGCGCGGAAGCTTCCCTCCCCCTGTCGCTGCACACAATAATGACCAATAAAGGCACGCTCGATTTTTAATTCCTCGCCGAAACTACTCGAAGATCGATGAGCCCGATTTTTCACGCCTCTCCCCCCTCGGCGTCGAGGCTTTCCCCGCGGCGAAAAGCGAATTGTGGAGGAAGAAAAAATCGCTTTAAAGTATTATGGATCGGGGGCGCCATTGTCGGGGACGGCGACCACCGCAACGATGAAAAATTGAGCTGCGGATTCCGGGATTAGTAGGCGAGCGCGAATATCGGGATTACACGAGTTTCGACGCTGATCTCGAGGAGATTAATGCTTCTTCCTCGAGCTGGTTTATACGATTTTCATTTGGTGAATGTTTTATTTTTACATTCATGTCAAATTTTTGCGCCAATATCTTCAATTATCAAAGTCGGCTGAAAATTGCGTCGTTAATTACCTGAAATCGTATGACTCGCGAAATTGGAACTCCAGCCGATAGAGGCAATACAACACTATTTCCCGAAACCTGGCAGGGATTCGAGAAGCCCGCTGAAATTCAATATACGCCCATCGCTCATACATACATTCCATTTAGAGCAGTTCCAGTCGACCACCGTAACAGTTATTTCGCGAAATAAAAACAGTAATATTTTCTATAGTCAAACCAAAGCCATCCTTCCTCTGTAATGAACGCAAAAAATAATGTAATTTCTGCTCGAAAGCACACCGCACCGTTAGCCAGCTCCGCTCCACCACGCTGAGCGAGCCACCGAAAAAAGAGTCACACTGCAGCTCGAATCCCGCGCAGAAGAACAGAGGCGGCACGCGGCCGATTAGGATCTGTACGCTCTTCTCTCTCTCTCTCTCTCTCTCTCTCTCTCTCGGTGTTCATCAATTAGGGGAGGCGACGCGGAAAGAGCCGGCTTAGAGCCGCGTCCGATGAGCCGTTGCGTTGCCGCGCGGCAAACGAGCCGCGACCGATGATTTCTCTAAGAAAGACTGCTCGGGCGCGCGCGCGCGCAGCGGGGATTTCGGCCGCTCGGTGAAAGTATATGTACACGGAGGTAATTAATAACGAGAAAAACAGATGTTATCTTAATTTATTATGTTGTAATTCTGCCGCCGACTTATCTCGATCGAGCGGGCTAAAAGCGCCGGAACGGATTTATGAATTATGGACGAGCTTTCCTGCGAAAGGCGTAAGGCTTCGATCTACGGACGTATTCGATAAATGCGCCTCCGAGTAATAATGCACACTTTTATCGCTGTAAGTAACCAGTCGATTTTTCCTATTTAGATAGAAATCTCTTATTAAAGTTCGAAATTGCTTCGGTTTTCTAATATTAAAAAAGGACCATTGCGATTACGAGAGCAAACAAGATTCATCACACTCGAGAAGATCGTCTCCCCCGAACGGTGGAAAAGGCGAGCATCTTTCCCGCCGAAGCCCGGATGATAAATCGCGCGGCATTAGCATAATAAACAGAGAAACCCGGTTTTTCCGATCAGAAAAGCGAGTCAAGGCGACCGGCGCTCGATAATAACGCGCGAAGCGGCGTGTTTTTCGCGCCGCTGCTGCCGCCGCCGCCGCCGCCGCCTTTCGAATTCCTAAGCACACGTGCGCACATCGAGAGCGAAATGCGTGAGGCTAGGGAACGACAATTGATATATATTCGACGGGTCCAATAGTTCGCTAATGGCGGCTTGACGCGCGTGAGTAACGACCGCGTTTTCAATGAGGAAAAGAAAGCGGTGCTTGATTTTACGACCCGCGTAATAGTAGAGCGTTTCGGTCATTTCCATTCCGATGCGATAATCGAATTTCTGCGAGAATGTTAAAGAGTAAGTCATTTTTACACTTTCAGGATTTAATATATACAATTCAGAGTCAACGTGGATGCTCCGATCTCTTTAGCTCTATTCGCATTGTGCTCGAATGGGAATTGAAATTCTGCAAAAAAAAAGAAAAGAAAATAAAAACGTAAACATGACACAGTTTCCATTGGATTCAATCTTCCCTTCGAGTATCCGGTGAATTCGCATTCGACCGACGTAGGTATGTTTATCCCATTATGCGCTTGCGGGGGGAAGTGTTTGCTATCAGCGGGGAAATGCGAAAACGAGAGGGAAATCGAATTTCCCAGCTACATACCGCGCCATTCCCAGGCCGGGGAGAAAAAAAAATGCTGAACCGATTCGCTTAAGAGTATATAGGCTATTCATTTCTTTTGATCCCCCCCCGATTTAATTAACTTAATAAAGCTCTCGCCCCGGCAAAACGAATTTCCCGGCCGACTCGTTCGTAATATCGTTTTCAAAGCTATAAAATTAACTTTTCCGCGAGAGAGCCTTTTTTCCCCGTTTCTCGTCGTGCCGCGAACGTATATGCGTGCACAATTAAAATCTGCCCAGCATCCCAAAGCCCAAAAGGGCCTTTGCCGCTAACAGCGGCATCGCGACTCGCCGTTCCCACGGCGTAAAAACGGCATTTAATTAAGAATCGTGTCACTCGGCGCCTCGTAAAAAAGACGCTCCCCCCGGATGCTCTCTCCGCGAAGCCTAAAAGGCGCAGACGGCCGCGCGCGCTGTACCGTTCGGTCGGCTTGCCTTTTTGCCTCTTCCCCGGTCTAATTGAAGCCAGTGGCGTTGACGAGCCGCGCTCCGCTAAGACGTCCCATCATGTGGCGGCCACGTGCCCTCCTCGCGGCCGCGATGTGAAAACGACTTTCACCCCTTTGCCAGCTGGGAGGCTGACCGTTCGATATTTCGGTTACTGGGGTGATCCTTGGATCGAGGGGATCTGACTTACCGACGGGGTGCGAATGAGAGTATGTCGGTATGGCAGGTTGTGGTTATCGATGGGAGGGAAGAGGATGGCTGCACCGTCGGTAATTGAGTTGCAGTTGGCAGAACAAGCAGCTACGTTACCGACTAGTTTAAGTCGCGAGTTTGCAGTTTTAGTACGATCGGATAAATCATAGGTGGCGATTATTCTTCAGATACTATATGCTTGGAAATTTGTTTTGTGCGTGTAATCGTCGTAATTTATATCGACTGCTTATCAATGCTTTGCATAAATAATTTTCTTATCAAACAATTATGCAGATATCTTTTTTTTTTATTTTTTTCGTACAACAATAACAAAAACAGTCGTTGGCAAAGAAAACTTTAAACCGGTATTTTAAATTCCATTTTCTTTACTATTCAACGAAAAAAGTTTCGGCCCTCCAAGAAATAATTTAATTTCTTCCGCTGACAATCTACTCTCAAAGTACTACTCGCTAAAACTTTATGAGCTCATTCGGCATTCGATAACTATCTCTCTTCCTCCTCCCGTCTGGCAAATCGCGCGCAAAAAGTGCGGAATCCCCGCCGGGACAGGATCATAACCCGCTAAACTTCTCCAATGCAATCGTCCTCGTCGGCCTCTTAGCATCGCGACCCAAGAAGACTCGAGAGGAAGCCTCGGCGATGCTATCGGGGAGGGAAAAAACAAAGGCTCGGCCCCGGAATAAATAAGACTCGGAAGTATAACGGCTCGCCGTGGCCGTAATGCGCCCGCCTCCTCTCTTCTTTTCAACTGTCATCGTGTAATTCCATGTTCCTCGCCGGGCGAGACGACGAACGAGCGACGCCGAGGCGTGACGGAGAGGAAGTGCACGCGGCGCGTAAACGGGTATATGCATGTAAGTACACGCGTAGGCCGGAGCGATTGCGCCTTCTTCGTCGATAACAATTGCCGATTTATCGTCTCGTGCCCTCGGTGACGAATGGCTCGATCGGTGGTCTCTGCCGAGCAAGAAAAAAAGCCGACGTAATTGCCGCTTCGCGAACTTATGGCTTTTGTTGTGCTTTCGCCTCGTCGCTCGCGTCGCCCTCGCGTTTTTACGGCTTTATTGCTCTTCGAATAATACTTGTTTGTGCTGAACGAGGTGTTTATTTCATAATGGTTTTATTCAGGCGCGAGTTGCGCTCCGTCTTCGGTCAAGGATTTCGATCCGTATTGTGCGAGAGACTTTCATTAGAGAGAGAGAGAGAGAGAGA
>JAWWEM010000010.1:14070695-14100239 GCA_035582935.1 Ormyrus thymus | reverse complement strand
AGCGCGCTTGTCGCGCCGCGAAATAATCGGGAAATCGCCATTGATTCTTACTCCCGCGGGCGCGCTCTCCTCGCCGCTGATACGAATTCGCGCGGTAATTGTATTTGATCGATAATAATATCGTGCGGAGAGCTTTTAATCTCGAGTTTCGTCGGGGAGGGCAAGGATTGGAAAATCGAATAATCAAACGAAACGCCATTCGTTAGCCGGAGGCAAATACCGCGGCCCTCCGACCGCCTCGAGTATCGAGCAAATAATTTCGTCCGCCCTCCTCGACGTGGTCGATTTTTCGTTACGGCGCCTCTTTGTCCGACCGAACAGAAGTAATCTCTTTAGCCGAGCGTGTATAATATATATGCGAGTGCACCGTTCAGGGCTGGATCTGCTTTCAAGTATTATCCTACCCTGGCACTCTATCCAATTAAACTTCGCCGCGCCGCGCAAAAATCTTATTGTCGCCGGTCAGCGACGACCGATATCGTAAATTGCTCGCGAGGGCACAGTTTGCGCTCGCCCCGGCTATCCAACTATTACTTCCTGTACAAAGAACCGATTGCTCGGCCTTTGTCGACTGGCCGCGGTGAGAGGGGAAATAAAATTGTTTCGCCGGAGGAGAAAAAAAGGAGGCGACGTCGATCTCCGACGAAAAGAGGCTACGCGCAGCGTATTATAATATCGTGTTTTCGAAAGATAAACCGCCAGACGCCGATCGAGTTTATAAATATTTAACGAGCCGAAAGATAAATACGGCCCCCGTAAGCGAAAAAAGAAAACTCAACGCCGAGTTTATAATACACTCGCCGCGCGCGCACCTGACTCGCGCAACTTTTCTGCGAGTGTCAGCCGAAGATAAAAGCCGGGTTAAGTAACCCAGCCGACGCGTGCTCCCTGTGCACTTTGCAGCGGATCATCGAGCCCGTCGCTCTCCGCGCCTGTTTGCGTTTCGGATCCATCGCGAAAATAAAAAAAAAAAAAGAGAGAGAGATTTACGAGGCGCCCGTTCGGCTGGATACATCGAGGGCTCTCTTATTATTTTTCCGACAGATTTTACGGCCCTCCCGACCGGCGCGCGTATAAAAGTGCAAGCGAAAATCAGCCTTAATCGCGCAAAAACTGGAGAGAGAGAGGGAGAGAGAGCCGTAAATTCCAGCGGCACATCGAGTCGAGAGCGTTCCTTCAAACTTTTCCGCCGAGCGGCGATTGCGACAGGCGACACAGCTCGCTAATGACGGCGCGGCAAAGGAAAAACACGCGGCTCGCATTTTCCGCCTCGACCTTCGACCGTCGTCGTCTCGCGACGGGAATTAGGATGCCCCCGCGAAAAAGGATCGACGCGTGCGCGATCTGCGTCTTCATTTGTCGAGCGGCTGGGGGGGGGGGGGCTGCCTGAATAATTCATGGGCCCCGCGCGCTCTGGAATTTCGTTAGCCGCGTCGCGCGCGCAGCTGCCCTGATCGAAAAATCGTTAGGCGGCCCTCTGTCTCTCTCTCCGGTGTGCTCGAGCTTCTCTGCAAATTGCCGCGATTATTGCGGACTTTTTTTTCTGGCTCTCGGGTGAAAATCCCGCGTGTGCGTTTTCGGGGGCTCGTCGCGTCGATTGCTTTATCGGTGGCCGGGGGGAGGGGGGAATTGATTCTCGACGCTGAGGATTTAACGACTCGTCGGATAAAAGTAGCGCTTCAGAAGTAAATAATAGAAGGAAAAACGTGCGCGGCACTAAAGCATCGGGGGAATATTATTACGCGTGAATCATCGGCGAGGCTCTCGAAATAGCAGGTGACGCAAAGCGAATCGGCAGCGGCAGCCTCTTATCCGCCTCCCTCAACCGAGCCGTAAACGCGGTACAGAGACGTATGCGTAATGGTATACGGCCTCGCTTCCAGGCGGTGAACAACGGGCTGAGCGTGAACGGCCTGATACCGGTGGTGTGCTCCGGCGCGGGCGCGATGATCGCCCGGTACGACGAGCACGCCCTCGTCTCCCGCTTCAAGTTCGGCGTGCTGCACCAACGAGCCAGGCAGGTCACCGAGGAGCAGCTCTTCGCCAACCGACAGATCACCCCGGCCTTCCAGGAGTTCCTCGATCTGCTCGGGCAGAGGATAGATTTGAAGGACCACAAGGGGTAAGAGTTATTTTTTTTTTTTTTTTGCTTTGAAATCTTACGTAGATTTATTCGCTGTACAGTGGAATACAGTAGAAAGAAACGCAAATGAAGTAAAGAAAAATAGGATTCATAGATCGATTAAGGAGCTTTAAACATTAAAGTTACATGAGTGTAGAAATAATAATATATGTTTGCACTAAATGTGCAGCAAGGTTTAATGAAAAATAGATCTTTAGTTTATGCAGTTTGGAAATTAAAATATTTCTTTGAAAGTTATAAAGAGGGCGTTGCCACATTATATGGTCGATGGTTTGTTAGAGAATCGCCGCAGTTACATTTCGAGTCTGCAACAAAGTTACAATGTGCTGGAGAAGGCCGCTAGGCTGTAGTGGTTGGATCTACAGCGGTTTATTGTTACAACAAGGTCTCTTTTAAGGTTTCGATTGAAAAACCAGGGCTTTTTATGGTTGTTATAAAAATTTTGAAAACAGAAGGTCCCTTTGAGAAGGTCCCTTTCAATCGTTTTATTTCTGTTATTGTACATTGTTTTTCTATACATTTCTCGGAAATCTCGAAATGGAGTTGGCGTAGAAGTTGTAGGACATTCTAGAATTATTTGATGGCAATAATTGAGTCACTCACGAGTTGCGCCAAAGTCTGATCGTAATAGCCAAAGTTGCAAATTCGGTTAGGCAATGCAGTACGCGAGCGGAGTGCCTAATTCCAACTTTAAATAACCCAACAGGTACAGAGGCGGCTTGGACACGCGTCACGGGCAGACGGGCGACTCGGCGGTGTACGAGGTGTTCCGCGGCCGGGAGGTCCTCTTCCACGTGGCCTCGATGCTGCCCTACAGTCCCGGCGACTCCCAGCAGCTGCAGCGCAAGCGGCACATCGGCAACGACATCGTCGCCATCATCTTCCAGGAGGAGCCGACGCCCTTCAGCCCCGACATGATAGCCAGCCACTTTCTGCACGCGTTCATCGTCGTACAGGTCATCGATCCCTGCACGCCCAACACGAGGTATATCAGCTTGAGTATTCCGCATCGGCAATTCGACTTCAAAGCAGACCCGCCTCCCTCCCTTTGGACTGGCGTTAGAGACGGAATTTCCCTCCTTTCTCTCTAATCTGGAAGTAGCCTCTTATCGTAATTTCATTCAATTTATGGAAAAATTATATAGAACTCTCATCTCGTGAGTTTATCCGAGCCGGAAAATGATTAATCGCTGCATTATTTAGCGGGCGGCAGCACTGACAAATCGGCGCGCATCTTCGTTGGCCGCCCCCGCGGCGCTTTATCGACTCGGCAGTCAATTTATATACCTGCCGCGAGCGCAACTTTTTCTCATATTTTCCTCTCCGCGAAAGTCCCGACCGCAAGTTTCCGTTTAGCGAGATGAGAGAGCGGAGAAATCGAATTGCTCATCCTCTCGTCCGTCGTATATTGCTTCTTCTTTTTTTCGACGAAAATCTCTCGATCGTGAAATAAGCGCTAAAGGTGGCCTTTCGCTCGCAATTTTCCAGGTACAAAGTGAGCATCACGGCCAGAGATGACGTGCCCTGGTTCGGCCCAACTCTACCGACACCCGCCGTCTTCATGCGAGGAGTCGAGTTCAAAGAATTTCTTCTCACGAAACTCGTCAACGCCGAGAACGCAGCCTACAAGGCCGATAAATTTTCGAAACTCGAGGTTCGTACTTGCCAAAGAAAATTATCAATTCGTTTCTTCGCAGCATTAGTTTTGAAAATAAAAAAAAAATAAAAAAAAAAATAACAAATCAATTCCTCTTCAGCTACGAACGAGGGCAGCCCTACTGGAATCCCTGACGGAAGAATTGCAGACAAAGACGAGCGAGTTCTTGGGCGCGGGAGCGGGCAATCCATTCTTGGGCAATTGCCCAGTGAGCCCGACGTCGAGCGACGTGTCTGGCTCGGGGGGCAGCGGTTCACGCTTCATCGACACGGTGCGCAAGGCACTCATATCGCGAGTGAGAAACGCCTCGACCGAGAGCGTGCCCCAACAGCTTTCGAAAAAAGCCCAATCGCTGGAGCCCAGCCCGCCCAGCAACCGACAGTCCACCAGCAAACTAGCCGGCGGCAAAAGATCCGTCGAGCCGTCCAGTCCTCTTGGATCACCCGATTTGACATTGAGGAGGTAGACTTCGTTCTTTGTTTTGCATATAAGTGAGCAGGAAAAAACGCGAGCATTGGAATCACATTGTTGTGAATTTAAAAAAAAACGCAATAAAGAAGTTGTGTCGAGGAATAATGTTTTATTGGTACGCTTACCGGTGTCCGCGTTACGCAAGTCGCTCGTTATGTCATTGATAAGCTTATAATATTGTTTTAGAATTCATTAAGTTTATTGTGTCAGTTTATTTATAGTTGATTCTTGAAAAGCTTGATTAATGGTGCAATATATTGAAAAAATACTTCGTCGAGTTTGGACACATAAATTTTGCGGCGCTTTTAAAATTCGTAGAACGCAAAAGAAATAAGATAACGTTTAGAAGTAAAATAGGTTAATTGATATTGTTAATTTATTGAAATTACATACTGATATTCAAAATTCTTTACAGGGATTCAGATCGTGGTAGTCCCAGTCTAGGTAGCCAAGATAGCAGTCTTTCCAACACAGACAACCAAGACAGTAGCAGCCTAACAACTGTCCAGCAGGACGACGATAAACGCGAAACGAGCTCTTTGAATGGCTTAGCGAGCGAAAGCCCGAATGTCACAGTCGTGGAGAAGTGTAGCAGTAGCAGCAATGTAATTCTTGTAGGCTCGTCCACGTCCTCGGCTTCGAGCTTTCAGAGGCTGACGCATGAGAACCTTCGCAAACGCGAGGAACGTGTGGCTGCAGCTGTGGTAGCTTTGCAGCTTGAAAAAACTGATGCACAGCAACGCATAGTATCCGAAAGCGACGACAGCTCGCTGAATAGCGAGCTCGAGCTCGATCAGGCTGTGTACCCAGACAGCGACACTGGATTGGAAAGCATGAGCTCCGCTGAAACGCACGAGGCGAGATGCGCCTTGAAGGAGGGTGGCGCGGTAGGCGCAGCCACTGAGACGGAGACCCTCAGACAGGAGGTAACGAGGCTCAAGTGCGACAAGCTGGACTTGTTGAGACAGAATGTGGTAGGTACCTTTTAGCCTGTTCAGGACCCTTCTCGGTTTCTTTGTGGTTTCTCAATTTTTTTGAGTATAACAACAATTATTTTTGGTAATTAAAATAAAAATTTTTCCTCAAATTTCAGACGTGCCAACGAGATATTAAGCGCTTAAGGGAAAAGGAGCTGCAATTACAGTCTGACCTGACGGCTGCGTCAAAAGAAATCCTCCGATTGCGAGCCATGCTCAAAGAATGCTCATCAAGCATCACCCTGGATAACAACAATCAGCAAGCGTCGACGGTCTGACGAGAGAAATCAATGGTTCTTCAAAAATTAGACAAAAAAGGCATTGAATAGATTCCGTTCAGTGCGGAAACTGGTAGGAAAGCCAAAAGCCAAAGGAGGCACGACGCGCTTGGAGAGAGAAAAAAAAAAGGAGAAATGAATTCTTCTGTCGTGTCTTCGTAATTTTCGTCTTCGTCGTCATCGCTGTTACCTCTTTTTGGAAGGAGAAAGAGGTCTACTTCTCTCGTAGTTGATTAAAAAAAAATATATATATATATCTATATATATATATATATATATGATCGGTACAAATTCTCGATGAGTCCGAAGCGCGATATGTATAGGAATTAGATGCGAAGTAAAGAAAGCGAATCTTTGCTTACTGAATTGTCGTTTTCTTAAGGAAAGGAAATTATTTCTGGACACGCATCGATGGAAAAAGTTAAGAAAACAAGCAAACCTGACTGTGAGAGTACTTGTGCAAGTTGTATTTGGAAAGTATTTAAGATACTAATTTATTTGTAGCCGCTAAGAAACAAATTCCTCTTCGTAGTCAATGTATAGAGAAAAAGAGAAAGAGAGTAACAAATGTAATAATTATACCTTCGTGAGCGCATTATCTCGTTTACCGATGAGTGTTTAGATGATGAGACAGCAAAACAAATTTTTAGATTAGACCTTGAACGTTACTTCACACAATAAGTAGCGAGCAAAAGCACATCTCTATCGATATTATTATTATTAATATCATTATTATTATTTTATAAGTATTAGTTGAATCGTGTTACCTAACTTTCATTATTAACCGGTTTTTGTCACTGTTGCACGCCTCTTCGATTTTCGCAGGCTTCTTACATATACATTTACAATTGTTTTTTTTTTCAAAAGCAGTAATGAATCGATGTATATGTAAAGTGTAATTAATTAGCATTCGGCGAAATTATTATCGCTGATTGACTTTACCAAATTCATTAGCAACTAAGTATTCGCCAAGACCTTTTTTGTAAGTTCTGTCTTTCACGGGAACTGTTCCGAATTGGTCAGTAATTATGTACAGATATATATTTGTTTTTTAAAACTATTTAAGAGTTTTTAATTTATTTTGTGCAAAAATGAATGGTCGGGAATTTGATGTTTAATAAATTATAATTATTTGTTTTAATTATAATAAGGAACGGTTTCTCCAGAAAACAAAAAATTTAGAGTACGATTGTTCTGTTCTTTCCTGCAGGCCACTTTTTGTCACTTGCATTATTTTATTCTGTCACAGTTCTCTTCTATCCTTTTGTCAATTATTAATCGTTTTAACGCTACTATCATTTACTAGTATTTTTATACATAAAATACGTTTGTGTACATACATAAAGCACCAAACTGAATCTAGCATCAATCGCTAACTCACGCATAACAAATACCAAAGTTTATCTCGTTAAGATATCGCTCTTTACTTTCCTACATTCCCGTTTCTGCTAACTGCACAACACTTTATTCGGCGCACAAGCGGCAGCGCACAGTAATCCCGACGAAGGTAAAAAATTGTATTGCAGTAAATTATAGATCGGATGCGTGAAACAAAAGCACAAGCTGTTCTTTTATAATTTTGGTTCAAAGAAAGTTCATAAAACAAAAGAGAAAAACAATAAAAAAAACACCATTTTCTATCCGCCACTGCCTATGCATTGTAACATTTGCGAGGACGTTGACGCTATATATATTTTGTACGAATTTACAGATATATTTGACATTTGTTAACACAAGCGCTTGATTTCGCTGAATTTAAATTCTGTTTTTCGTTGAAGAATTTCAAAAAACACCTGTGTAAAATTAAAAAAAAAAATAATGTAAAAAAGGATTATTTTGCAAAATAGGACAAATGTAGAAATGTAAAAGAAAATTTTTTTTCTCGTTACGATAATGTCGAAACCGCCAATGGTCAACAAGACTCGAAACAGTAAAAGCCCCGTTATTTTTACTATGAACATGTACATATGATGAAAAAGAGAGAGAAAAATTCGTGCGCTTCGCTGTAACGTCTTGTGCCACCAGTCGCAGCGGTCTCTTCGTCTAAAAAAAATCTATGTATAGTAAACTAAGTTTACCACTTCTAGTGTGATTTCTACGTTGGCCTTGAAAAATCAAAGAAAAAGAAAATATGATCTATATAAAAAAGAGAGATGAAGGGGGAGAGATAAAGAGAAAGAAATATGCGTTATTATATTGGGAAAGAGACAGATTAATATGACTATATATACACATATAGTATATATAAATATATATTTTATATTTAAATATTATAGAACCATGCAAAATCTATAGTGACCGATCTGTGAACTCCGACATTCTCTAACGCTGATACGGAAAATAGGATGTTCTCAAGTCTGGTATAAGTGTTTGTATTTTTGTTCTTCGTTCATTGCACCACTCCTCTACGACGAGAAAAACAGTAATAATGTTCGTCAATAAACAAAAAGTAAAAGACAATTGTAATCGTTGAAGGTTTTTATTTCTTCCTTTTTCTAATCCTAGTTAAATTTAATACTTGTGATAGACATTTAATCGTTTATTTTCAATAGTATTTTAAAGTTAAATTAAATTCTTTTTAATTTAAGAAAATTTTTATTTATAGACATTTTTATTTAATTTTTTATTTAGTTTAGTATGAATAAACTGAAAATTAAAATGCTCTGCATACATTTACAAGGGTTGCGCTCTGAAGCTCGTATTAACACTACTTGGTCCTTTTAAAAAGTGTCATTTAAGTCTTTAGATTTATAAAATACATCGAATGAATTATGGCCATGATTCATTCATTCAATCCGGATTATATTTCCAGAATTAAATATAATTCTTTCGTCATTTACGAGCAATCGGTTACGTTGAAACCTCGCGCATCGATAAGTTTCCCGCGGAGCATTCAGCTACCCGCTGAGTCGCGCCTCGCGCCCGATAAAAAAGCACACGGTTGCAGTCCATCCCCACTCCTGCTGCGCTTCCTATCCGTGTGACCTGTTGAGCTCTCGGACACAACTGCGCTCGGCTTACACACATAGGCGGCAGGTCGGCCCACATCTGGCAACACACGTAAGCACTCGGCTGTGTGTGCGTAGCCTCTTGGCGGCCGACTGAAAATGGCTAATTGTCAGGCTAGCTGTGTGGCTGTGGCTGGCGCAGCAGGTGAATAGAATCGGCGTACGGCGCGCATCCAGTGCACGCGCGCGCCTCTCTGCCTCTCCAGACGACTCTCTCGAGCCTCGGCAGCCAGCAAGTCAGTCTCCGTGCGAACGTCCTCTCCTCTCGTCGCTGAGGAAAGCCGAGGAGAGCTGCAGAGAGCGAGAGAGCGGAGAGAGGCTACATGTCTGTGTGCGCGCTCTCTCCACACACGGCACGCACACAGCCAGCAGCCAAGTCCCGAGGATGCTGCTGGGCGTAAGCAGCGCACCGGTCGTCAACGGATTTCGTCAAGTGCCTTAGCAGATCGCTGCCGCACCAGAGGATCCCCCCATGCCAGCTACACACCGCTGCTGCTGCTGGTCCGTTGAGTAATCTTCATTTTTACATTTTTCCTATCAGTAGTCGAGTGCTGCACGTACACTGCTGCCTCAGAGCTCTCGCGAATTCTTTTGGATCATTGTCTTCATTGAGGTTGGAAATGTGTTGTCGATGGCTCTGCGATGGACTTCTGCTGTGGCAGTGTACGTACGCTGGCTTGCTTTTCCTGCTTTCATTGTAACCTAGAAATCCTGAGAGCTTCAATGTTTTCCTTTATAGTGCTACTGTTAAAGAATTATTTTAGTTATTTTACTTTATCCTTTCTTTTATCGATACAATCAGTTGCAGTCAATATAAAGTTTCAGAGTTAAAGTAGACGTTTGATAACAAAATGCAGTAAATCCTTTTTATTTGTTCAAAAAATTTGCATTGCAACAAAACTTTCACTGTATTTGCAGTTCCAAACATTCTATTTTTGTATCTTACTTGCTTTTAACGAGCATTTAAGAAATCCTTAATTTTTATTTTTATACCTGGGATCTATACTTAGGATTAGTTTCCTTTATACATTTAATATTTTTAAATAATCTTACAGTTCTGTGTAAATTACAGATAGTCTAAAACTGCCAGCTGTAATTAACTTTAAATGTCAAATCTTTAAAAACTTTCATATAATTTAAGTAGAAAAAGCAAATACAGATTTATAAGAAAAATAAAGGTGTAAGATTCTTTTTCATTTATATGTTCTTTGTATATTTATATAATTTTATTTTCTGTTTTTCTTTTCATATACGTATCATTTTGAAAGGAAAATATATAATTTTGAAAGGAAAATAGTCAAAATAACTGATCAAACAAGTTTTACATGCTAAATTCCAAGTCAAATGTTGCAAAAAAAAGTGAAACTGTATGTATTTGAAATTTAAACTGCTAAACTATTTTGATTTTTATAAACATTTAAAAGCTGTTTGATATTTTTCACTTTTAGTTGATAAATTATTCTATTTTGTTATTTTGTAAAAGAAGTTTGTCCATCTATTTTTCAATGAATAAATACATTTATAAAAGATAAAAGCATAAGTAAACTCCCAATCATTGTAACTGCATTTTATTGCTTTGCAACAGGGAGAATGTAAAAATTAAAAAATCAGTTTCTCAGAAAAAATAGTTCAAAGTTTAAAAATAGTTTTAGATTGCTTTATCTGTTGTATCGTGTTTTATATTGTTTTTTTTTTTCATATCAATCAAAACTATTTTAAAGGAATGTGCACAAATCCATTACTCAATATTGTTTATCCAATTTCTGATATTACTTAAAATCGTAGAAAGTACAAACGATATCTGTCAGAGTATCAATTTAGTTCAGAAATAGATTACAATTATATTCCAATAGGATTACAAAGACATTTAACCTTGACATTTCAAAAATATCAGATCCTTGCTCCTATATACCCCATCCTCAGCCTGTCGTTGAGAGCCATATTGGTTGTGGTTTATCCGTACTATTGGATTTCCTTGACACAAATGTCACACTCTTGCACACAGCTCTGATAGCAGCATCCCTTAGCTCTATGCAGATGATATAGGAGCTCGCTTGTGTACTTTCTTCTCTCTCACTCTTGTTTGCTCTCTTTCACTCTCTCCCTGTGTCTTTCTCTCTCTTGTTCATAGGGGAGAAGACCTGTTTACCTATACATGAATTGTCATTATGAAGGATATACGTTTTATTAAACCACAAAGGGCTCACTCTGGCGTGAAGTACGGCGCATCGTTGTTACTTTTGAGGCGAACGTTGCCGCCGTCGTCGTCGCTTATCTTGGTGGAATAGCGCAGGCCATTCTGGAGCAACAACGGAGGGCATGGCTTCAGGAGCCTCTTCGTTGGACAGTGCTGAAAGCAGCGGTGAGTTTTTTTGACTGCCCTCTTCCACTTATTTTCTAACACTCAGAAATTGAATTTTTTAAGCTTCTCTATCCAGGTTGTAAAGAAGGCAAGGACTTTTATAGCTTGTTGATTATTTTTAAAGTCTTGCAGGCTGCACTGTTTTATTTACTGCATAAATAGTATAAGGCAAGCTATTGCATGGAAGCCTGAAGGTGTATCAATATTTGATTCAATGAACTGTAAAAAGCAAATTTAAAATTTTTATTAGACTCCCTGCTTCCGTGACCTGTATTTTTACCATGATATTGTTTTATTTTGAATATTTTTGTTACCGGCAGGTATTGGCTTTTGTTGAGTAACTTTTGGAGCATATTACTTTTCCTTTAATGAATAAGCAAATTTATTTTATTATAAAAGCACTTTGACTTTTTACAGCATCTACATATTGGATTTTTATGCATAAAATTAATTTATTGTTGATATAATTAAAGTGTATAAATTTCAGTGTTTTTTGCTTACAAAATATTATGTAGTATGTACATAATGAAGTAACATTTCTTTTGTTTTTTTAAATTATATATTTATCCATTTGATAAAAAATTCAATTTCTGAGAGAATTCGCCTTTGAACACACTATTCAGCTATTTTCCCTTACTATACCATGATATTGCTTTATTTTGAATACTTTTGTGAATGTCAGTTATTGGCTTTTGTTTAGTAACTTTTGAAGCATATTACTTTTCCTTCGATGAATAAATAAAGTCCATATAAGCACTTTGACTTTTTATAGCACATATTGAATCTTTAGGCATAAAATTAATTTATTGCTGATATAAATAATACTGAATTATAAAGATTGAAATTCTGTAAATTTCAGTGTTATTTGCTTACAAAATATTAAGATAATGAAGTAAAATTTTCTTATTTTAAAATTATACGTTTATAAATTTGATAAAAAATTTAATTTCTGAGAGAATTCGCCTTCGAACGCACTACCCAGCTATCTACTCTTTTTATAACAATTTTTCCATTATTTAAGTAATTTAAGCATAAAAAAGGGTGATTTTACAAAGAATTTTTCAGCAAGCTTCACGTGCGGCGCGCGAAAAAAAACAACACAGCCGCGTTATGATTCACTTTTGGTTTCACTAATATTAAAAAGGAGTGAATCGCGATGTTCACGTGCGTGACCAATGATTTCTTTCCTGGTGAAAGCTGCGCCTCTCCGCTTGAAATTGCATTGTTTCGGCCAGTGTAACAATTAAATGTTACAGGCCGCTTGCCCCGCTAGTCTTTTCACTGTTTGCTCGGGAGTTCGCAGCTCTCCGCTTCTGCTGGCTCGAAATTAACGCCGCCGTTTTTCTGTTTTCAGATGGGGCCCTCAACGTCGGTAAGGAGCTTTTTCTCATTTCTCAGTCAATGTGCTTTCGATATTGTCTCTCTCGACGTATCCTCTGCGGCCTTTTTTTCAACTTTACGTCACTCCATAGATGTTAAAAATCCCGCTTGCATTTAGTGCATCATTGTGACATTTTGATTTAGATTTTATTTATCAGCGAGTTATTGCTTTATGTTTCCTCGATTAAGTAATCTTTTCATTTTGTTTGGAATGACTTATGTTTGCGGCATGCAGAAAGAGATAGTGGGGGATGTGACAGCGTCGGAAGTCCAGTCGGTGGTCCTGAATGTCGAAGTGACTATGATGATTTGCAAGCACAATATCAACTACTTAGACATAAACACGCCGAAACTATTAGACGGTTTGTTTTGTTTTTAAAGTTTTTCATTTTTATTTTTATTTAAGAGCGCTTTGCTTAATGGCCATTGTAATGTTTAGTCGGTGGGAAAAGTTTTAATTTACCTTCTGCTTTTACAGGACGATGAAAGAATAACGTTTTCATTCAAAATTTCAATGGGAATTAGCTTCAAGTCCAATAGCCGCGGATCCAATTTCGAAATTATCAACATGCAAATTTTATTCCAAAAGATTATTTGAAAAAATTCCGTTTATTAAATGACTCAGTAATACTTATAAATTCTGCTTGTGAAGACAAAAGCTAAGAAAATAAAAATTTTAAAGATCAGAATCGCGATTATTACGCTTTTCCGCGATAATTAATATTGATACTTCAAATACACCGACGTCATTATGTTCATATTAATTAACGAAGTAAATATTAATATTTGACTTTAAAATATGTTACCTGAATTAATCAGATCTTTCGTGCGGGTTTTCACTTAATTTTCCAAACAGTACATTTACTCATGCATAATAAACGTTGCCCATGTATATGTAATTCTAGTTGAAAATGACCAGCTAATTCAAACTCCGCCAGTAATATCATGAATAATAAACATCGGTTAATAATTACTTAACGCAAGTTGCTAAACGTATTCCAGGGCAGAAATATTCATGCGAACAATGGTCATTCGGCGATGCGCTCACCCGAAACCACTGCACATAACGTCCCTTTCCTGCACGGAGCTTTATTTGTGTATATCAAGCTCGACGTCTATTTTATAATAGCGCGGCTCGCAGCCTCCCGTAGTTGCAGCGGTCTCTCGTAGCCTCTCTCGCCTTCGTTGTTTTAAAAACTAGCTTTAAAAATAGTATCAAAGGCGTGAAAAAAATCAATATGCCCATGTCGGCCAGCAGCCGTGTACACGTCAATTGTCGTGTACACGTATTATATTGAATACGACGATAGCTGCGGTGGTGAGTAGGGAAAAAGCGACACTGGCGGAATAGGGTAGAGCAGGGTAATAACGCTGGCGTGTACTGAAATGCGCGTGCGGTAAATTTTCAATATTCAGAGATGAATTTGTAAATGTAAATTAGTGTAAAGTGTTATTTTGTATTTATAAGCAAACTCGGTAAATTTCATTTTGCTGCGCTTTTAAACAAATACTTGTAAAGTTATGACGTAGGTGAATATTAAAACTTCCATTTTAATTGCTTTTATTGTCGTCGAAATTCTTGAAACGGTAAATAATTTTATATTTATTTCCAATTAAAATATATTCAAGGCAGAAAATAAAAAGCAAAAGCACTTGGCGAACGCTGAACATTTTCAATTTAAAGCCCTAGCCGTAACGTTTAGAGATACTCGCGTGAAAATGAGCTTTTTATTTTTGTTTCCGTACTTACTTATTTAAGGGCCAGCTTGCAGCTTTCGCACACGTGCCCAATGACCTAGAAAACAACTTCGACAAAGGGCGTAAAAGACCTTTTTACAAGAGCTATAACGCTAAAACAGTCGGTGGGAGATTCATCGTTTCGCGTATAACAGCCAGGCCATCCTATCACCTTTTCATTCTCTTCCGAAATTGAAATCTAGAATTTAATCGCTTTCAAGCTCTCTTCTCCGCCCCTTTCCAACTGTCCGAAATTTCAATCTCGGGGAAAGAATCGCTCGATTTAAATCGCCCGAGCGGACAGAGCTTTGTGCGCAAAGAGAGTTAAAAGTAAAAGAAGAAAAAAATTTACCGCTGGAATTACGTCAGTACGTAGGGTAATTGCGGTAGGGCCTCGGGGCGATCGCGAATGAAGTCATTAGCATTTTTATTAGTAACTTTTTGCTCCGCAAGACACGGCTGTGAAATAGCGGATAAAGCTGATGCTTGTAAAAAAAATATATGCCTCGGCTAAAAGTGCAATGCAAGTCTGACGTAAGTTCACTTGCATTTATGTTACACCTGGACGCGCTTTTAAGTAAAACTGGAGAGAAAACGTCCGGGGGAAATTTTCCGTTTTAAATTAAAGAAAAGTTCGCAAGGGAGACACGCCGCTCGACGCACAAAGAGACGAAACATTTTTTAATTCTCGTAAGCACTGCATGCCAAAGTAGAACTTTCTACGCGCACTTAGCGAATCGATGTATATTGTTTGATTGAGTAGTTTCAGAGTTATTTAATTATTTGTGATAATATGGATGACCGAGATTATTCAATGACCGGGTTAGCCTTCTCCACCGTAATGACGTCGATAGCGCAACTTTTTTTTTTCCTGCCTCTCTCTCGTCCGCGCGATATTCCATCTTCCGAAGAATAAATAGTTTAATAAAACTTCCTTTTTTTTTATAATATTAGAAAGCGAATTTTCAATGTAGGTCGCTGTAAATAAGCTCGTTTTGTTTCGAAATCCCGGGGAAGGACTTTGGAGATTAAGTAAATAAATAATTCGCAGCAACTCGTTATATAATAAAAGGAACGAAGAGCTAATAAAGACTGCATAACACTGATTTATATCCTTTGCCGGATACAAATTTCTCGGAACTCCGCCGTTATGACAAGAAAGAAACGTAACTAAATATTAATTGCGATAAGGTAAATAAATCCGCCTTGATATCCTATCGCTCGCACGTGAACTTAATCGCTAACCTTTTCTTCATTTCTAATTTACTCACCCAAGTATATGCTAAAACCGAGCCAAGCAAGAAGAGTCAAGCCCAATAAAGAAGCTCCCGCTAAAAAAGAAACATCTTTCCGAGCAGCTAACCACACCGCTTAAACTAACCGACTAACCGAATCGCCGAAAAACCGGGCAAGCACACACCTCGCCTTGAACTCGCCTGTGTTTGAACAATTTTCAAGATGCGAGCATACTATGAAGGAGCTGGACTACTACCGTAACCAGCACATAAACGCGATGAGCCAGCCCGAGTCGACGTCGGGCGCCAAGTACGCCGACCTCGCTCACGACAAGGTGCTGCAGAAGGAGCCGGAGGTCCTCGTCACCGATCCAGGCGGTAACCCCAGCGAGGCCATGAATCAGCACTACTTGTCGACCCTACGAAAGTACGACGCCGTCAAGGACGAGTACGAGTCGCTCAGGAAGAGGTACGACGATGTCATATCGTCGCACTCGTCCGCCGTCAACAAAGTGAGTGAGCCTCCTATGTTACTGTTTTTTTTGTTTTTTTTTTTTTTTACGAGCGTCAGCGATTACCGAGCTCTCCGTCGCTGGATATAGATCGCTTTCGCGGCGTTGTATTGTATTATTATTTATTTTGTATTCATTGCGCAGTAGGGTACCGGAAGATGTTTGTTTGTTTTTTTTTCTTTTTTTTATGTTTAATTTAATAAAATCACAGATTTGGTTTTACCGCGCGCATTTGAGTACACGTGTCGCTTTATTAATAAAGGTGCGACTTAATGATCCATTTTGTGTTACGTACCAATTTAAACTTTAATTAACTTTATAGCTGTAATTTGTAAGCTCTAACGAGCTCTGCAGAATCTATGTTTTCATGCTAACGATTTTCGAGTTATTTGTACAATTAGAAACCTTTACTACGAGAAATGGTAAAAGTATCTTTTGCAGGAATTTTAATTTGCGCAAAAAATGCAGTGTATATCAAATGTAAAAAGTCGATTTTACGTTTAGTTTTACGTTTCATACGAAGATTAAATATTTTATTAAACAAACTGTATAGCGAGGAAACTGAATTTCAAGTTTTTAATCAAACCGGCAAATCCCGCGAATAAAGTTTTGGCAAAGTTCAATTCTGCACGTGAATACGAAAGTAACATGCCTTGATTAAAACTTTGATTAAAATTCTGATTATTTCACAAAAAGTAAAGAACATTTGATATAATAAAAGAAAACATCGAGCCGTCAAGAAGTTTTAATGAAAAACTCCAAAATCCCAATGCCTCGAGTAATAATTGAACAAGCAGCTAATTACGCCAAAACAATTTCGCCGAGAGCACAGCAGTACGTCGCCCTTCGGGGAGCCTTTGTCACCGAGTAAAACGATAGCCCCGAAAGTTCCGCTAAAACCCCCCAACTATTAAACTTTCGCATAACCATCCGAGAGCTGCATCGCGTTTGATTAAGCAGAGTTCCAGCTCTCGTAAATTTCGTAAATTTACCCGGCAACCGCAGCTCGACTCGGTGCGCTTCTCCCTCGTTTTATTCGACAGTGCACAATCGATGCGTTCAATGCCGGTGCGCTTTCAGAGCATGCAAATAAGGAGCGCGCACATCGGACGCCGCGGCGTCTCGAGCGACTGATCCGCTCGCAGCTCCAATATAAGATCGAACACAATTTCCTCGGGATTCGCGAGTCTCCGCCCTGAATCCGATATTGTATTGGACCCTTTGAAAAAGGCCAGCTTCATCGCAAGTTTCAAGTTGATATGTTAGCGCTTCCACTTGGCGGGGTCGGGGATGAAATAGAAAAGCGGGCGCTTTTTAATCTCGAGCTTTAATTAAAATCCGACCGGCGAACGGTGAGCCCCGTTCGTAAAATAAAAAGATATACTTTTTAATTAAAATACAAATTATACTTGAACTTGCCGAATGCTTCGCGTGCAGCTTGCATTACTCGAGAAATCTGAAATAATCGGAGCGAAATCCGTCGAATAACGAAGGGAAATTTTTCCAGTTCTCAAAAAATGCAGTTTTAACAAGTTTAACGGCGCATTTCGAAAATGTTTCGTGAAAAGCTTCCTGAAATCCCTGGGTAAGCTATTTCAGCCGTTTAAATAATTCGCCACAGAGCCGAGCTCAAGGTCCGCGTCCTATATATCTCAAAGGGTTGCCCGAAATACTGACGTGCCCTATTTTGGCGAGCGGCGCGGTATTATGCAGAGAGTTTTCATTATTTTAATGCACCGTACTCGCTCGCCCTGAATTTCGGGTGTCAAGTGTCGAGTAATTATTTTAACAGATAATCTGTTAAAGAGGATTTATATGCGGATAATATCCGAGGGGAGGAACTTGGAATTGCGGCGTAGCTGAGAAAATCGGCTTTTACGGGAGATGTTGCGAGTTTTGTTGAAAGTAAAAATGGAATTTTTCTTTTTTCATAGCGAATATAGTTTTATTTTGTTTGAAATTTCAGTGACTTCCTTTGTAGGAAATAATTCGCGTTGCTGTTTTGTAACGTTTATTTTAAAATTTCTATGACGCAGGTAGAAACTAGTTTCTTTACTTGTACATCCACCAAATTTAATTTAACAGCGAATTTCATTCGACGATCGAACCCGATGGAAGGATAAAATCTGCAGTAACGAGTGAATTTTTCGTTCTGCTAAATAAAATGCTTCATTCGCAAGAAGAGGTAATTGCCATTTCACGTGAATTAAACAATTTTTTCGCAATTTTCCGTGTCAAATAACATAATCAATACTGGTTACTGTTCGCATTTCCGCGCGGATTGAGTGGATTGTGCAGTCGTTAATTCGCCTCGCCTCGAAAATAAAATTCTGAAGCGAGCCCCGATAAATTCATCTGTATCGAGTGTTCGGACCAGCTGCGAATGAACAATGGATTTTTATTTTGCTTCCTATATAACGTTCATCGTTTGGAAAAAAAAGAAAAAAAAAGAAGAAGAAGAATTGGATGTCGCGGAAATAGGCCATTTTTTGCGAAGCTTTTAAATTTTGATGAATGTTAGGTCGACTGAAATGATTTTCAGATTGAGGGCCTTTTAATTGTTTGCTAAAAAATTTTAAGCTTTCAATTTTTGAAATTTCAAATTGTTGCTAATAATTTGATTCCTCTAAAAGCGTGGCGAAAATTATTTAACGCTCTGAACCGTGTCGCTTACAATCTTCTTAAAACTTTCTTAATACCTCGCCCTTCGCGCCAAGTGACGGTAGAATGATTTTTTTTATTTCAAACTGCGTTCTCAAATAAGCCCCCGAAAGGATCGCCGAAAACCGTACCTAATCCTCCCCTGCCTTAGTTGGAGCTGGCGCAGGAGGAGTCGGCGCGCCTGAAGAAGCAGTACGAGGAGGTGGTGCAGGAGCGCAACAGCGCCGTCCGCGAGCGCAACGGTCTCAAGCAGCAGTGCACGGCGGCGATACGACAATGGGACATAGCGCTGCGCGAGCGGAACGAGTACCGGGAGGCCCTGGCGAAGGTGTCGCAGCAGCACGAGGAGGCCGTCAAGGAGATAAACCAGGCGATGGTCGGCCGCATGAAGGCCAGCAAGGAGATCAAGCGGCTCACCGAGGAGCGCAACGCCGCCCTCCACGAGTACAGCCTCATCATGAGCGAGCGGGACACCGTCCACCAGGAGATGGAGACCCTCAGCAACGACCTCAGCCAGGCGTACAACAAGGTCACCCACCTCGAGAACGAGAACAAGCAGCTCATCGAGGAGGTACGACTTTTCCCTCGAATAAGCTCAATTATACTTTTTTAACGAGCTCGCCGCCCCGACGAGCTTTTCCCAAGGATTTGTTTCGAGCACTTTGCCGAGGGAAGATTCGAGAGGGCTTGACGAGTTGACTTTTCTCGAGTTCTCATTATTTTCTAACGTGATTTTAAACTTTTTAATTTGAGGAGAAAAGTTTGCCGTTAGTGAAATTAATTAGAATCAATTTCATTTCAGAAAAAGACACTAACCTATCAAATAGAGACCCTACGGCGAGAGATAGCGTCGGCCCTGCACGACCGGGACGAGGCCCTGAAGGAGTGTAACGAGCTGCGCCAGAAGTTCGGCGACTACTCCGAGGCCTCGAATCGCGACCGTAAAAACCGGCTGGAGCTGCGCTCGTACAGCACCGAGCGCGACCCCTCCAGCAAGGAGGCGGAGAAGGAGAACAATCCCCGGGATTACGCGAAGCGCGAGAAGGAGCGCATGGAGAACCTCGACCAGGCCAATCAGGAGCTCGACAAGCTGCGCAAGTTCGTCGATACCCTGCAGTCTGACCTGGAGGAGGCCGTCCAGGAGGCCGAGGTCTCGAAACGCAGGAGGGACTGGGCTTTCAGCGAACGCGACAAGATCGTCCTCGAACGGGAGAGCATACGCACTTTGTGCGATAGGTAATGTTTCGTTTGTTCGTTAGTTTTAAGCTATGTAGGGACAGGAACGAGGATTTTTATTATAACATTGTTGATGTAGGCTACGTAAAGAACGGGACCGAGCGGTTTCGGACTTGGCGAACGCGTTGCGCGACTCGGACGATATCAAGAAGCAACGCAACGAGGCTTCCAAGGAACTCAAGGACCTCAAGGAGAAGATCGAGTCAGGAGATCATAGTTTAAGAAGCAGCCAGTACAGTCATGACTCTGACAGCGAGTGGGACGCTGTCACCGTTCACCTGGACTTCTCTAGAATGGGACTTGAGTCCGAGCGCGATCTCGGCCTCATGCTCGTAGGTGGCAGGGATAATCCATACTATCCAGATGATAACGGCATTTACGTAGCTCAGGTGGCGCCTGGTAGCGTTATCGAGAACAAGCTGAGGGTCAACGATTGCATTTTGAGAGTCAACAACATGGACTGCTCATCCGTGTCTGCGCGAACGATCATAGATACGCTGAGGTCCTGCAATACTGGACCAGCGACGTTGACCATCAGGAGAAGAAGGCTTGGTAGAAGATCCTTGAGAACGACGCAGTTGCCTATTGGATCTGTACCACACGGAATTACTTTGGAAATAGGAATTTATATTTCCAAAATTTCGCCCGGTAGTCTGGCTGCTAAGGATGGATATCTTGCTGTTGGCGACCGAGTTTTGAACGTGAGTATTGAGTTTCAAATCAATTTCAAACTTTTATTTTTGTAATATTTTCAGTACTGTTTTATGTTTTACAATAAACTTGTAAAAAAAACTTTAATGAAAGTTTGGCTTATAAATGAAATACGTAGAATGAAAAACGAGAGAATAAAAGACAACGATAAAATTTCATGCAAATGCATGGAAGCAGTAAACAATACGTTCATTTACATCGTAAATGTTTACGTTCAAAGTCAATATCAAGTTAAATTGATTCGTAATAAAAGGATATTTATGTTTTTATTTATCAAAACGTATATACGTATTCATTCTAGTTAAAGTTATAAAAGGAAAAAGTAATTTACGTAAATTGACTTAAATATTCTACATTGAGTAAATATAAATTGAAAAATTATTAAAATTAAAAAGAATATTGAATTCATTTATTTGATATTTTCAGATTAATAGTAAATCAATGGAAGGAATTACTTCGGCACTTGAAGCAATGTCAATCTTAAACGACACATCTACAGACGTTCTTACTATCACAACACTCAAAGGAATTCCTTTGGCAGCCGCTTCTAGTGCAGAAGCAATGGCGATCGATGGTGCTTTCCATCCAGAAAAGCAGAAAATGGTGAACAGTTGTTCACAAACGGAGCAAGAGCGAATGATGCTGAAGACAACATCGGAAGATTACGATCGACGCTATATTGCTTCGAACTTTGGCGACCGTAGCGTCTACAAAGTATCAAAGTCGATGAGCAGCGATAAATCAAGTGGTATTAGCCATGCGTGGGACAATTTTAGAGAGAAGATCGATATGGTTAGAGGTCGGAGACACAGTAAAGACCGCGATGAAAAGAAGAAGAGACATAGGAATTCGAGCCCTAATACGTTTGAACAAGAGCAGGATGCTATCGCCAAGCTTGATTCTGTCATCGAAAGTTATCACAAGAAGACCAGCAATGGTTTGTAGAAAATCAATGATTTTAAAACAACTCCACTTTGCATAATTTAAAAACTTTTATTCATTTTTTATGTTAAATTTGAAATCGACAGGTAACAGCGCAGTATTGAAACGAAGCAAGCGTCGCGGAGTAGGTGCTAATGGAGGCGGAACTGGCAGCGGGATTAGTGGAACCAGCGGCGTGAGCAGTGGCAGCGGTACCGAAAAATCCGCGGCCGAAAAGAACGGAGGTACGTGGCCTAAGGCACGCATAGGCCCCCTCATTCAGAACGGCACCGGCACAATCCTGCATCCGCGCAAGACCAAGGAGCGTCTGCCCTTAACTATGCTTCTCAATAGTCCTCCCAAATACGAGAGCACTTACAATTACAACAATCGCATCTCGAATCCCATACCTCTGGCGAATCTGGGCTTGGGCAGTGCGAGTAGTAATCGTCACACCGTGTACAAGGCGGTCGAAAGCCCGCTACCGAGCTTCACTAAGTCTGCCCAGCTGCACGGCCAAAAGTCATTCGTGCCGTCGGCCGTGCAGTTCAAGGACCTCGGTAGCCTAGATAAGTCTCCGGAGGCAAACCTCGTCACGTCACTTGCGCCATCCGAGACCAGTATCGACTACTCGTTCAAGTCCGGTCGCGAGGTCGATTACTACGGCAAAAGCAAACGCACTACCAGTAGTAACTCTAGCAGCTCCAAGTACACTCCTCTTAGCCACGACACGAGTAGCCAAGTAGACTCGCTGACGCACAACCGTATCCATTCGCAGCTGTACACGTCGGCCGCCTCGGCGGCCGGAGTTCCCCGAGTCGTCGGACCTGGTAATTTCTCCTTTCCCCCGTATGCCCATTCACACCCCCACCATCCCCACCAGCAGCAGCAGAGTATGAACAGCTCGAGGTACCCGTCGCCGCCATCCTTGCCGAGCGCCCAATCGGGTGAGTCGATAGGACTACCAGATGCTAGATCCTTCTGCTTCGAACCACCATACAGTCCTCAACCTCAGCCGAATTTCGGCCATCTACACACGCCCTCGATCGACCTGCATTTTCACAAGCCTCGCGCCCATCCTACCATGAGCTCCTACGATGTTCCCCCTTACGTGTCGCATGGCAGCGCGAGCGGCTACGAGGGCGGCACATTCCCGAGGAAGAAGGAGAATCAGAGATTCAGGATACCCTCGAATCCAAGCGTCACCTCAAAGAGTAGCATCGGTAAGCTCTCCTCCGGGAGCATAGAGAAAACCTCGGAGCGAGGCAGTCCGATGCCTAGCTTTCACGTGGAGGTGCTGAATCCGGGCACGGGTACCATCTCGAGCAGCAGTGGAGCCAGAGTCGTGGGGAATAAGAGGTCGAGCATGCCTGATTATTGTTTTACGAGACCGGCCCACGGCCAGGTCAGACGGATACACATCGACAAGAGCCAGGAGCCGCTGGGCATTCAGATTTCTTGCTTGGAGAGCGGTGGAGTATTCGTGTCCTCTGTGACCGAGCATAGCTTAGCTTCACAGATTGGTTTGCAGATCGGCGACCAGCTGCTCGATGTGTGCGGGATCAATATGAGGACTTGTGACTCATACCAGGTGGCCGCTAACATTCTCAGGCAGTGTGGTAACTCGTTCACGATGCTCGTGCAATACAGCCCCGACAGTGAGTATTGGTCGTTTAGTCGTAGTTGCCGAGGATGGCTCGTATTTGTCAAGTTCAGTACAAGATTTGCGCTCTGGGTCAAATTGTTCAATTTTACTTTTTAATAAAATAATTATTTTCAACGATAGTGTAGAAAAAGTAACGATTTATTATGTGACGTCAGACGTCTTTTTCTAAGTTGAATGAATTATGAATACAGTTTCACATTGTATTTTCATTCTCATTTTGTACATAATATTACTGAATATTCATCATATTACTTTGTTTAGTTGTTTTTATAAAAAAATATTTAAAGTAATTTATACCACAGCGCCATCTTTAAAATACAAATGCATGCATCCTCTCATACTAGATGAATGTGTTCTGGTACTTCCAAATTCTATTTTCCATGCATGTTAGTAAAATCGATATAAATGTTGTAGATATTTCCTCAGCATGATTTCTATTCTAAAATTTTTGTGGACGATATATCTCATGACATTAACCAACTATGAATATTTTTTGCAGTTATCTAAGAGTACCAGTGCAGCATAGAATATATAACTAATCATAAACATTTTAAAAATAAAATTGAGGTGGATAATTTTTTTGTTTTATGCAATTACGTTAACATGCTTATTAAAATTGATACACGGAAGATTGAAGTGTTTTGTGAAAGAATTAATAGCAGCAATGTTAATATTACGAATGATATCAAAGCAAAGTATGCAAAATAATCTAACTTGCAGGTGCTGTTGATAAGAAACAATGATATCATCTTCTCAAATATCGATCTATAAATTAACAAAGAAATTTGTTAACACTTTTATACACATACTTTCCAAACAAAGTTTTAAAAAATTATCCATCCAGAAACAAACTATGAATAAATGTACAATCCTTTTTCAGCGTATTAATCGAGCATTTTTCCTCTTCTCTCAGAATACAGCGAATTGGAAGGTTCAGGTTCTTCAAGCGACTCAGAGGGTAACGCTGAGAAGGAGGCGAGCCACAGCGGTTCTTCGACACCCTGCAACAGTCCCGAAGCGTCTCGTAAGAGTACCATCGAGCCGCTGGAATCGTCAGAGCCCGAACGCGATCAGTCCAGCATACCCACCATCAGGGCACCCAAAGAACGCGAACGCGACGAGAGAGTACGCGAAAGGGATCGTGAACTCCGGGCGTCTGCTTCCGTCGAGGTGAGATTTTTTAATAGCCTTATTTTTTTCTGCTTTGAGGAGCAATATTTAACTTTGAGCATGTATTTTAGGTAAGAACTACTCAAGAAAGAGAGAGGGAAATTCGTAACTCAGCCTCTCTGGACATCAACATTCGTAAACCTGAGCTACGCCCCAGCGTGACTCTGGATGGGATTCGCAATAGCCTCGGTGGCACTGGGACTTTAACGCGGGCGCAAATCAACCAAGCCGCTACGACACTGCAACGTCAGAATGCCACGGTTCGCAGGTAACTAACTATCTTAGACTTAATCTTAAAACTCTTGAAACGAATCATTTATTTAACCGTAATTGTTCCAGTCCAACGCAAGAAGAACAGAATCGCAACGCTAAAACACCACCGCCAAGCGAGGCGCGCTATTTATTCATCGAAACGCGTAAGTGCTCCAACCTTGGAATTTCCTTGGTGGGTGGCAACGGCGTCGGCATCTTTGTTCATTCAGTCCAACCGGGCTGTCTGGCAGAAGAAGCTGGGCTACACAAGGGAGATCGAATTCTAGAATACAATGGCGTCGACTTACGACAGGCCACAGCTGAACAAGCTGCTTTGGAGCTGGCTAGACCAGCTGATAAAGTAACGCTCATAGCTCAGTACATGCCTGAACGTTATAATGAAGTCAAAGACAAACCTGGTGATAGCTTCTACGTAAAAGCCATGTTCGATCGCGTCGGCGAAATTGGCGATAGTCTGCAGCTGAAATTTAACAAAGATGACATCCTTTACGTTGATAATACCATGTTTAATGGCACTCCTGGACATTGGAGAGCTTGGCTTGTCGACCAAACTGGCAGAAGGCAAACTTGCGGCATTATTCCGAGCAAGTTTAAGTGAGTATTTTTTATACACAACGTTTAATTTTTTGAAGAAAAAATTTTAAATTTAAAATATTAATTTTTTATTTTAATTCTAGAGTTGAAGAAGAATTACTTTTGAGAAGATCCCTTGGTGATTTGGAAACTGATGCTGGTCGACGAACAACAAGCAGCGCTCGACGAAGCTTCTTTAGACGAAAGAAACATCAACGTTCGTCTAGTAGAGATAGTAAGGAATTATCACAGTTGACTGGGGTAGGCAGCATGGGCTGGTACAGTGATAGCGGTACTTTGAACGAAGAAAATCTTCCTTTAAGTTATCAGCGTGTTGAGAGGCTAGATTGTAAGTTCTAAATTTAAAATTTAACTCTTTTCTGCAAGGTTTTAAAGAAATTATATAATAATAATTTAATTTTTCTACAGACCCAGCATTAAGACCAGTTCTGATACTTGGTCCACTCAACGAGTGTGTAGCAACGAAACTTCTCCAGGAATTCCCTGGACAATTTACCAGATGCTTACCCGAAGCAATGCATTGCTCACAAGCAACACTTGAACAAGGTTTAAGGGACTCACTGTACGTTGATTATCGTAAAAAAGGCAGTTATTTTGAGTGCACTACTGTGCAAGCTGTGAAAGAAATCTGTGAAAAGGTTATTAATCATTATTGATTTACATTAACTTAATTAATATAAATTTTGCTAAAATTAATTTATATTTTAGAATTCTCATTGCATTTTGGATATATCGATATCATCGCTAGAACGTCTACATAGGCATCAGATATATCCCATAGTATTACTGATCAAGTTCAAGAGCACAAAGCAAATAAAAGAGGTGAAAGACTCTCGGTATCCTAGCGATAAAGTCAGCGCTAAGGCAGCAAAAGAAATGTACGAGCAGTCTTTAAAAATAGAGTCAGAGTTTAGACATTTTATTAACGGTAAGTGAAATTGATTTTTGTATGCATTTAATAAATATTGATTGAATTAGGCAAGGTAAATGGAATGCTTTTATTTAAAAAAAAAAAATTTATTCTTTGTAGCGGTCATTCCAGCGGGAGTAAACATAGCGTATATTTGCACACAAGTTAAAGCCTCCGTAGATGAAGAGCAGAGCAAGGCGTTATGGGTTCCTCGGAATGTTCCCTGACATTCAAGGGGGGGTCCCCACAAGCCGCAATGGAAATCAATCTAAATTCCATCAGGGGGCCCTTACGTCGTCAAACAAAAGTCGTTGGAAATCTTTTGTTTGTGGTCTTGTACCTACCTCGCAATTATCCAAGCAGAAGGTGGGGATAATTCGTTTAATTCTTCATTTATGTTTCGTCTTTCGATTCGTTATTGTACATACCACCGCGTTCACTCAGTAATTTAATGTTTCTTCATTTACTAATTCGTGGTTATTCATACTTAGCTTTTTGTAATGTTCACTTTCGTATTATCTTTTTTTACTAATTTTATTATAATCAAGTATTTCTCCAACGCAGACAACATTTAAAATATATCTCAAAGATTAAGAAAAGATTGATAACCACGGATAACGTTATGTTGAGTGAACGCTGGTGTATGTGATTCCTGATTGTATGAACGCTACAACTGTGTGATATATAATATGAAAGAATCGCTACGCTCTCGAAAGACGGGCACCGAAGAGACCGTACACGTCGTATGATGGCCCACACTTAGAGATGATTCGTTGTACTGATGGAATGGAATTGACTTGTGATTTCATTCGGTTCCTGTAAATATTGTGTATGATTAGTAATAACTTAAGTATATAACAGGGAGTATATGATATATAAATATCTAAGCTCGAAACCTATTTGATTTTTAATATTTATCAACAGTGTATAAAGAATGAAGTGCGCTCAATAGTACGAAATACGAAACTTTCAAAATTAAATTTTTAAGTAAATTATTTAGAGCAATATGTAAAATTAATATATTATATTTTAAGTTTATTCTGGAGTTATACAGATTTTTACATAAAATACTAATTATTACAAAGAGAAAATAAAATTTTCTATATGTAAGAATTAGTAGTATTTAAATCCATGCAAACTATATCACAAAAAATAATTTAAACATACTCCAGAATAATTAAGCGAGAGATTAAGTAAATTTTATTTGAAGAATTAAAAGTATTTATAAATTTATAAATAGGTTTCTAGCCCTGATTTTGCTATTTTCTGTACAGATTTTTTCTTTTTTTGTGGAAATTAGTATATATTTTTACTCGAAACCAAGCGAATTTATATATACAAGGTTTTAAGCGAGCTTGAATGCGCTCAAATTTTTATCACGGTGCAAGTGTAACTTAGACGATGCAAAAGAGGCGGATAAATATTTAGTCGTTTGTTACCGTCCTACGCTCGGTACTTGTTATGACTGTTATTATTGAATAGTTTTTTCTTTAATGACATTTTGATTTATAAGATAATTTTGAAGGATCGTAAGCAAACGCGAGCTGAAAATTTTTAACGTTGCATTATTCTATTTATTTGTAAGGATCGAAGTACGGTATCCTTTTTAAATCAATTTCAAAGATTGTTTTGGTTCATGTTTCATGAAGTCGGAGCTAGATTATAAGCGGCGATTTCCGTCTTTTGCTTAAAGAAAGAGTGGTATTTTAGGTGGGTTGGCTTAAGTTTGACGCTCGAAATGATGAAGCTTCTTTAATTTTTCTTTTATCAAGAAATGATTAGAAAGTGTAGATGAACTATCCGTTTTAATTTTCATTTTCACCATTTTGTGGTTTCTACCAGATCTCTCCATTTCTGCCACTCAGTTTAGGTTTGATTTTTATTGAGGTCCAACCTTCCCTTACAATTCAAGGTTTTCTAATTAATGGTAGATCTTCGGAATTTATCATCAAGTGTTATTATCTGTTGGCTTTTCAAGGAAGAAGATAAAATGTAGTTTTATATTGAGACAATATTTAGGCGTAAGTTATAAACACCGAGACCAAAAATTATGGAAATAATGCGACGGACAATGGTAAGAAAAATGAAGTGTTAGTATTGTAAACGTTGAGACGACTTCTATTAATTAGGAGTTTTAATTATCGTTTAGTACTGTAATACTATCTTGTATAATTTTATAATTTTACAAGGAACTTGTACTATAAAGAAATCACAGATTTTTGTTTTTAAACTTTTTTGTTTTATTTATTTATTTTTTTTTTTTTTTTTTTTTTTTTTAAGTAATACCACTTCATTTTAATAGAACAAAATTTTGTGGACTAAATTAGAAACAACTTTTTTTTTCAATCAAATGCTCTCGCTTAATTCAAGTTGTATTATACTTTTTATAAATATTCGAACACAGGAGAAAACGAAGGAAAGACAGTTTTTTTTTATCACGCATACTGTGATAAAATATATAATTTCGACGACTTATCATTTAAACGATCCTTTATCGTCCACCGTAACGATAAGCTAACATATTGCGTATATGCAAATATTTTTGAGCAATACAAACACAACACACGCACTAACGTGCATTAACGAGTATAAGCAAGGTATATATTTAACGGTGCACTTTTATTCTGTAATACAATAAATACGGCTTAGTCCGCTCTTTAAAAATAGCGAGCAAAGAATTTACTTGATAACTAAGACAACAATTGAAAATTTCGCTCTCCGGTAACGTAAAACTTGTTGAAAAATTGTTGTTGCTTCTCGCAGTATACAAATGAGCTGCTACAGTATTCGCGACTGTATTTTAACTTGGAAGAAAAATCGTTAAAGCGTAATTGCGAATCTGAGACAAAGAGATTACACCTTGAAGATAATTGATGATTCTACTCTATGAATATTGCAGTAATCGTGGCTGTTATTTATATTTAAATATATTTTTGAAAATCAAAATTTTAAATTTTAAAGAGGGTTACAACAAGTATTGTAATTAAGCAAATTATTAATGTTAAATTTGAATAAGGTAAATGACCGAATTGACAAAGGAGTAATCATGACTAGTCTTCAAATAGTATTCTACTTTCTACAAATATTTCGCTACTACAGACTTTTTCTAAACATGTTAAAACATTGTGACTTTTTCGCCGCTCAAACTTTATCGCGTTGTTATTCCACGCACATTTAGACTCTCCATGAAGAACTTGTGACGTGCTTTTGAACCCTTTAAGAGCAACTTTACTACTGAACTCTCACTTTTTTAATTTGTAAAAGCTTCTGTTTTCGTTTGTATTATTATTACAGAAACATTTTCTATAAAAAAATATCTACTAATATAAACTGAAAAAAATTGTTTCCTAAGATATCACAGGTTGTTTTTAATCGTGAAACAAGGAATGTTGTGCATCACTTACGATTTTAAATTAAACGAAAGCAATCGAATATTTTGCCTTTTAGCGCGCGCATTGCAATAATATTTTTAAATCGAAATATAAATTTCCATCGAAATCCGAGAGCTTATTTGTTTTAGAAAAGTAAGACCTAACGAAACATATATAAATATAACATTGTCATACATATCGTTGTACGAATTGTAAGAAATGCCTGAAAATCAATAATTTTTTAATGAATTATTAAAAGTGATTGAGAAAA
>JAWWEM010000010.1:14049993-14070595 GCA_035582935.1 Ormyrus thymus | reverse complement strand
CATATCGTTGTACGAATTGTAAGAAATGCCTGAAAATCAATAATTTTTTAATGAATTATTAAAAGTGATTGAGAAAAATAACTGTATTTTGTAAAAATAATTACTTTGTATAACTTCAACAGATAATTATTGATTTTCATGAAGCTTTCACATCGTATTTATTTTTATTCGCGATTCGATAATAAATGAGAAGAATCAAATGCAAACCCATTGGCGGTAAGGATAGTTCATTACTAATAATTGTCAGAGGTCGTTTAAGAATCGGTCGTTACTATCTAGGTCAAAGAAAGGAAAAAACCGACTTGATAATAATTTATCAGACAAACAAGCAATAAATAAACATGAAAAACATGTAAAAGCAATGTAATTTAAAAAAAAACATTTCAGTATTGACTGGACTTATCGATCGGCAGCTCTGATCACACGTAACCACGTGATAAGCGTATTCTTTCAACAAATTTTATGCAAATACTCTTCAACAAAGCTAAACAGGTTGTAATTTATATCGGACTATAAAATGGTTGTGCAAAGAATTTCTTACATCGTAATGCAGGCGGAAGTGTATTTTTATAAAACGTAGGACAAAATTTGTCATCGATTGTTGTAGAAAAGACCAAAACAGGTTGTTGATTCGGTTGTTGTTAACTATAACAGAACGTCACTTTTTCTTCTCGTTTCGGTGCCTTTTTTGCTGTGAACCGAAACAATTTGGAGGCAAGAATAAAATTACAGGGTTTGTGGGTTTGACAGTTCTTTGCGGTTTCGAACGACGAACGAGTGATTCTTCTTATTTAGCAAAATAACGGACGGAAAACTATCGCGTTTTGTAAGCTTTGAAGTAAACGCTCGTAATTAAACAAATGCTTAAAATTTTGTTATTACTTTGGCAAAATAGATTTTTTAAAATGAAAATATTATCTATTGTGATATTTTTCTAAATCAAAATATTAAAACTTTTTTTAATCCAAACTAAAATTGTTGAACTATTTACATGAGTAGAGATCAGAGTAAAGGGTAGTATATTTTATAAAATTTTTATATCCGTCTTAAAGATACTAAAAAATACGTAAATAGACATTTAGTTGTTGAAAATATTTTATTCATAAAGTTAAAGTTTCAGAAAAGTTTATTCACACAAGTGTTCACTTTTATAAAAATAAAAACACTTCTACTCGCGGTTGTGCAATTTCATGGTCCAATATAACTCAATAAAATACTGTAAACCTAAAAAATTTAGCGTTTACTTCAAAGATGAAAAACGTATTTGCTTTTTTTAAAAGTAATGAATCAACAAAATCATAATATCTTTCAATTTTCGCTAAAGTCATCTTTCGACCGCATCGACACTGCCCGTGTTGTATTTCCTCTGCATTAAAAATCATCAAAAGGGAGATTGTTTGTTTGTAAAACGTTGTTGAAGACTAGTTTAAAAACGTATACGATAATAATGGATCTTTCTCCTGGTACACAGTAAAATCTAACAATCCTTGCCAATGTACAAATAATTATTGAAACAATTTACGAATGCCAAAAGTAAATAATTAAACGAATACTTGTCCGATTTTTAAGAGATTCTTTTACTACTTTGGTAGAATTTACTTTTTATTAATCCAACTTCTTATTTTTTACTGTGTACTTATTTGAGAATATTTTTGAATTGTAAATTATAAATTCTTGTAACTACTTTTGAAATCATCATTGACAATCGGTTGTTGTTCTCGACAACATTTTTTTCTGGTCTACACGAGTATTTTTAGTAGTGAAAAGCAATGTATTTTACAAAAGCAAAATATTAATTACGGACGACGTGTGTCTTCTTTCAAAGGCATATTTTTGTAAATATCGAAGTAAGCTATAGAAACAACAAGAAAATGAACAGAAAGATAACAAGTGAAAAAGAATAAGAATTTTCTATGCGAATCGTCAGAGTCCCGATTGTGATAGTGCAAATGAATTTCTGATCAACTCTAGTGGACAAACCATTGCTGCTTTGTCGTCTTCTCAACTTTCAGTCTGGTCGGTACATTGCGTGGCTATACATTTGCGCAGCCTGTTCCAAGCGACCAAACGCCAAACGTAGTAAATTCTAATGCAAGTATTTTTTCAATCATCCTGCAGGTTTTGCTAACTAAAGAAAAAATGTAGTTCGAAGTAGTATTTTATGATAAACGGTGTTGTACGAAAATAAGCTATAGCAGTAGAACGTATAAAAAGATAAACATCGAAGCGTATTAGGAAAATAATGTTTACCACTAGAGTTGTATTAGCGTTTCCTCACAAATGCGTCCTGAACTTGTAAAACTATACTAGACAATTAGAACTACAGTAGTAATGAATATGGTTGTTAAGAACACAAGTGCGAAAATGAAAATAAATTAAAGCAAAGACCATAAATTTATTCAATTGATTGACAGAAGTATATTTATGATCTTTGCTTGTTTTTATCAAAAAAAGTCCACTTCTCACTATGCTGCTCTCATTACAAGTAATGATGTAGTATATTTAGCACATAGTTTGCGTTATACTGTTGAAATTTTAGCGATGGAAGTTCCGAGCCAGAAATTCAAAGAGAGATTGTTCCTCGCAATTGAACAAAAGTAGTATTGTTATCGAATCTTAGATTCTTTCTCGATCATCTGGCGAGTATATAAGTACTTGCAAATATTAAATCTTTACAAATTGAAAGCTCGTTGAACGTTTAAGGTAGCAACAAAAAAGTAGAAATTTAACGAAACAGTTGAAATATAATTAAATTAAAAGGAAGCACATGGTAATGTTATAAAAGATTAGAAATAAATTTGGATATGCTCAAAGAAAACGTGGATGAGATTAATAAAAATTATTTTTAATTTATGAGTCTTCCGAAAATTATGAAATTATTTATTGTATGAAAATTAAAATTTTGAGTAACATTTTTATACATTGCTTTAATATTAATTGGTTGAAATTTTATAAAAATGTTATGCATTTATATTGAATTGTAAAATAAGTTACTCAAAAAGTTGCGGTTTGCGCATGTTTACGTATCTTTTTCCTTCTTCCGAAGTGGAAAAGAAATAATAAGGCGAAATGTATATTGGAAAGAAAAACAAAACACGAATGTAGGTGAGTTTAGAAAGTTCGGTTTTTTGTGTAAGCGTTCGAATTCACATATACTCAATTGTACATCCGTCGCGGGGTTTTCATCCCGATTGTAAAATTGTCCGCATTGCGAGAGAAAAACTGAACTGATTTTTCTTTCCGTTCAGTTTTGCCTTTTTTTTTGTTCTTTTTCGGTTGTTTTATCTGAGCTGGACACCAGTGAAATACTTTGCAACTTCGCGAGAGAAAGTTTCAGATTATTCTTTCTATTCGGAATCCAGAAATTACGAAAGTTAATAAGTCGATGACTTTTCCTTATTTTTTAGAAGTTTAAAGAGTTGTTTCGCTGATGTTTGAGCCCAAATTGGAAATTTAATTGGATTTGAAATTAATTGAAAGGAAATTATTGTTAAATTAGTTTGTATTTGCGAAAACTATTATCAACGCTTTATTTTGCAATGTAACGAAAGAATTGCATTTTTTGTGTAAATGATGTATTTATATTCGGCAATGCCGATAATACAATAAGTATTTTAACGAGTATTTTAACTGATGTGCAGAACTGTGAATTTAACATTTTTTTTTTACTCTCCCTTTTCTTTTCTTATACTCTTCTAAATTATTGTTTATCCTGCAATGGTTTTGATACCAAATGTTTAGCCCGTACGTTTATATACATAAAAAATATTACTTCTATTTATACATCTTTCTTTATACAGCGCATATATATATATATATATATGTGTGTATATAAAAAATGGATTAATATTATTACAAAGTACGATTATTAATTATTACGTTATTGTGTACGATGAATTGAATATTGATCTACGCATTATGCTGGCATGTGTAAATACACTCACATTTTATTGAGAAAGTGGAAAAGAAGTGCGATAATAATTCAATACCACGACGTTTGTAATATTATAATATATATATGTGACATTAATTATAAAGTGTACGGTAGTTATTAAGTACGACGTCCGTATGATTTTGCGAACTAGTTTTGAAAGTGCCGCGTTCTTCTCTTTCCCTCTCTCTTACTGTCTCTTTTCTCTTTCGCCTTCGGCTCGATCTTTTCCAATATTATCGATGCGTATACGTGCATATTGAGTCCGCAAAGTGGATCACGCACACCGTCTTCTCCTCCGAAATAAGCGCGCGACACTTTCAAATCTCGCGCGGCACTTTTACGGCGGACGCAAAAAAAAAACTGTTGAGCTACTTTCAAGCTTTTGTGCGAATGCCCAAAACAAAGTATTAACGTTTAAAGTTCGTTATTTGTTTATATTATCAGTTTCTTTTTCTTGTAAAAGAAATACGTTCTTACCATGTGAAAATCGGAATAAAACGATCCTTTACGAAAAAAATGATATTGTTTTCTTTCAACAGTCGCCCATTAGGCTTAAGGTATAGATTAGATGCAATAACAGTTATACTTGTGTGCACAGAATTTTATTGTACCATAAGTGTTAATTTGTTTACAAGTTCTGCGTTTAGTACTTTTAAAAATACATTGATTATTATTAATTAGTCGAAAGTATATGGAAGTAAAAAAGTCGATTTTTGATTTGATATATATGAGCTACAAAATTTACAAGTATAAAAAGTTATTATTAGTCGAATATAAAATAAGAAATGGCTTATTCATTTCGTTCACGAGCCTTAATTTACATTCGGTTAACTTATGCCACTAAATACGAAATGATAGATTTTTTACACTAAGAGTTATTTCTAAGCTACAATAATTTAAGTACTTGAAGGATTTGCATCGGTTACAAAAATATAGTAAAAAAATCTAGCCCCCTACTCATCTCCAAACGGAATTTAAATCAAACAGTTTTAAATTAGACAGCTATTCACATTGTACAATCATTCAATTTTAAAGTCAAAAGTCAAAAAATCATCATCAAAGTTAAAACGATCTGCATATTCCGATTACGAATTATCAGCAACAGAAGTGAAATCACACGTAATCCGCTTGCTTGCACCCCCAGCCGACGTCGCCGCTTAATATATACACACTCTTAAAACGGCAGGGGGCCCGGTCAGTTGGGTCTGGACCTGCTCGGCGGGGGCGGAGTCCTGGGCGCGCGTACCTTGAGCCTCTGCCTGGGCAGGTTCCTGGGCGAGCGGGAGGTCACGCGGAACTCGAGCGGCAGGTCGTAGCAGCGGCAGATGCAGCAGCTGGGGAACTTGAACCAGTCGCTGAAGATGCCCCGGCACTCGTTGTTCGGGTCGTAGGCCAGGAGGCGGTGCAGCCGGTACTGCTGCTCGCACCTGCAGCCGTCCCGGCAGTACATCTGCTTGTTCTCGTGCCTGCGGAGTCGAGGTGGCGAGATCGTCTTTTTTTCTTTTCTTTTTTAACTCGCGTGGGAGATGATTTAGGTCGGTCGACTTACGTGCACTTCTCCCAGTGGACGTACTGCTCGAAGGGGTAGAGGTTCAGCAGAGCGAGCACCTCCCCTCGCGTGTTGTTGGCCCAGAACGGCGCGACGACTTCCTCCTTGACCGGGCAGGCGTTTCTGAAATTAATCGAAATGAAGCTTCCGCGGATACTGCCGAAATCGTCGAGGACAATAGATTGAAAAAGTGACGCACATCCCGCGGACTTTCAAAACCGGCGCCTCCTGCTGGTCCTTGGCTGCGTCCTGAAACAGCTGTCCCTCCGTGGATCCAGGCGCACCTCCGCCGTTCTCCGGCGGTCGGTACTCGGGCCTGGGCCTGAACTGCTGCTGCTGCTGCGACTCGCTGGCCTCCGCGTCGTTCTGCGGCTCGTCGCTGCTCTCCGAGGAGGTGGGCAGAAGCTCGGCGATTGGCTGATCGTCCAGGAGCTCCTCGATCTCGAGGGTCGTCTCGGCGAGGAGCTCGGGGATCTCGGTGAGCTCGTCGACGTCCGCGTCGAAGCGGTCGATCTGGCCGGGTATCTCGTTGATGCTGAGGTTGTTCTGGACGTTGGCGATCTGAGCGAGCTTGACCAGGGGAGGAGTCGCCGTGGAGGTGGTCGCGTTGGACGTCGGCGCTGGCGTCTCCTCGCTGGTGGGGGAGCTGGTGGAGGTGACCGGGGTCATGCGCGTCCTGGTCTTGGCGGTGCTGGACGTCGCCGCGGTGGCGGCGCTGGTGCTCGGGGTCGTGGTCGCCGAGGAGGTGGAGGTCGCGTAGGGGGTCGTGCTGGCGGTGGGGGTTTCGTTCGGGTGTCTCGGGAGAGATCCCTCGCCGGTCTTGGATTTGTCCAGCTTGCTGGAGGTGCCGGTGTTCAGTGCTCGGCCGTGGAAGTCGCGTCTTGGGGGCTGCTCGAAGTCCGGGTCGAGACGGAACTGCCTGTAGCTGGAGCTGAGGATTTTTTACGGAGATGAGGACGCTTGTTATTTTAGGGTAAGTTTTGCGCGTACCTTGCATCCTCGGTGTAAAGGTGGTTGTGCTCGTTTTCCAATTCGAGCTCGACGTCGCTCTTCTCCAGCTCCGTCTTCAGAACGCTGAAGTGCTTCTCGTCCCCGTACATGCGCCTCATCAGTCCCTGATTCTCCTGCACGAATCTCTTTACAGCTTGCCTGTTGTCAAAACAAGGACCAGTGAGTTTAGTAGAGAGGGGACGCTGGCGTTTCGACGGAAAAGCTGGGAGGTTTAGCTTACCAGGGGTAGGCGTTTCCGGCGATGGTGCACCAGTTTTCGCGGCTGAAGTCGCAGGGCAGGTTCTCGTGCCGGGCCCGGCCGACTCTCGAGTACGGCTTGCTGCACGCCGAGGAGGCGTCGTAGCCGAAGCTGCTCGGGCCGCCCTCGCCGCTTGCCTCGCCCAGCTTCAGGCTCACCGTCTGAAAGGGCAAGCGAGTATGATGTTTAGGGATACGTCTGGAGCTCTGAGTTTTGACTTTGCTTTAGAGGCAGAGTTCTGAGGATGTGATCGGCTTTTAGCAGGGATTTAGTTCTGCACACTTACGTTTTTTGTTCATTTCCGCAAGTATTACAAATTAAGAAGAACAATACATCTTATAATTAAATTTTCTACAACTTGTTGACTCTCAAAGGATCCCTTCCCAAATACATTTATGTGCGCGAAGTTTCGCATTTTACCAAAATACGCGTAAGATACAAACAGGTAAACGTTTTTATCTGTATAAGCGATGGAGAAAGTTTCTAATTACGTTAACTCTCCTGGCTGTCAGAAAAAGGGGAGATCGGCAAGCGAGGAAGAGAGGAAGGAAAACAAACCTGGAAAAAGTTTTAGCACGACTGAAAATGCGCGTCTACGAGCCTTTCTTCTGCGCATACCTTAGACGGACCGAAAGTTTTAGGAAATAATATTATTTCATTTTCTAATAAAGTATTTGCAATGATACGGAGTAATTATGAAAAAAAATATTGTTAATTGTTTGAAAACTATTTCTTTACAGCCTAACCAGTAACCCAATAACCAAGTTCTCGTTTCGAGATAGTTTATACAGTGGTATCCGAACAGCTTAGCTTCGGTGTCATTAAACACCTGTAAATAAACACAGTCGTGCTCCAATGTCAGTTTTTGGCCATCGACGCTTTTTGAACCTATATCAAATTTAAATTTTCTTCCAAAATATACAATACAAATAAACAGCCGTTCCTCGCCAAATCTCGCCCGAGTCAACAATAAGGTTTCTCTCCCTTTCAAAGTCCGTCCACGCGCCTAGAAAATAAAAGCGCCGAGGATTCGTCACGGAGAAGATCGCCGGCCGTCCGCTCGTATTAAGGCCAAACGTTTAAAAGGAGCATATCCCCCTTTGCATAGTGAAACACTTTCACCCGCGAAAAAACGGCCGCCGCCGCCGCCGCCGCTCCTCGGCGCAAAAGAAAATGCCCGGCGATCGGATCCCGTTTTTCTCCTCGCGGAAAAATCGAAAATAAGGCACTCCCAGCACCCCGGCCGTTAAAAGCAGTCATTACACGTCGAAGGCGGCTCTCCGCGCGCGTGCACTTTTACGCCCGGGCTTGAAAGTTTATATCGCCGCGTCCCGTTACACCGGTTTCTCCGATCGCGAAAACCGTCCCGGCCGAGCCGATCGTCTCCGCAGGCAGATTAGCACCGCCATTCATGCGAACGTTGGGAGCGCGGAGATGGAGATAGAGGGAGATAGAGAGAAAGAGAGAGAGAGAGAGAGATGATCGATGGGGTGCTTGGCTTCTTTGCTGTGTTTACTTGGGTTGCTCGTGCTCGATTAGTGATTTCTGAATTTTGAACTGATTTTCTTGAGAGTAGAACGTTTTAGTTTCTGAAATTCTTGAATTTATAAAGAAATAAAAAGATTTATTAAAAAGTAATTTAAAAATTTAATAAATTACTTCGTTAGTACGGTATTTTTAGACGTCATCGCTATTTGCAACTTGAAGATTATTTCTGGATTGACAACGGTGCAAAGAAACCTACTTTAAAAACGTGTTCTTCCCACTTTTATCTCCAAAGTATACCGAAAGTCTAATTGTACCTGCAAAGCCTCGTAAATACCTTCCTCCACGTCCGCGGAGCCTCGCCGACATAGTTTTCGAAAACTCACTCGCCAACCACCGAAAACCGCGGGCGAACCCGCCAAAAAAGTCAACGGCGCAAATCACTCCAAGGTCCCTCCCCCCGGAAAAAGCCCCAGAATCCAGCAGCTCTTTACCAAGAGAACGAAAAGGGCGATTCCTCGAGCCATCCTGTCATCTGCCTGTCGCTCGATCCTCGAAGCACCTCAAAGCCCTCGAAAGCTCCTTTCTCCGAGGCGAGATCGCGCTTCAGTTGCCGCTGGCCGACTGGCGCGCGCAAATCGGCGAGGCCGCCACGGGGCCCCTCCTGGCCGCGGCCTTTGGATCCATCTATCGGTCGCCGATTTCACTGGTCGTCGCGCCGCCGACGACGGCCGCGGCCACGGCGTTCTTTCCCCGCTCTGCTTTTATTTCGAGAGTTTCACCGTCGAGGACGACGCCGCCGCCGCCGCGCTTTCGTTTGCTCGAGGCAGGAAGAGAGGCGTCCCGGCGGCGACGGCGTCTCCGCGGGAAGTGGGTCAGTCGACTGGGTACCGTTAGTCCAAGGCAACTGGGTCATTGGGCTGAGCCGAGAAGCGGTGGGCGACGACGACTGCCTCCTTCGCCGATCTTGACAGGAAAGTCGGAGAGGAGAGCCGATTGTAGGTGGACGGGATCGGCTTTTTGCGCCGCGGCGATCGGACGCGTTTTCGTCAGCTGCGGGGGGACTTTTTTTCTTCTCTTTTTTTTCTTGCTACTCGGGTCGTTTCGGATGAAGACACCTGCTGATGCGTCGCTGAGTAATGTACGCCGACTGACGCCGGGTGCTAATGATTATGTAGTGCGCGATGTATACCTGCAATTAACTATGCTCTAAAAAGTACTGTTTATAAGTCAGTTGATATTAATGCTTTGAATAAAGAGAGCTAATTGGATCGCAATTGGGGTAAATTGGGAATTAAGTAAAAAGAGCCTAATTGACCCATTATTTAACTGAAACGTAAAATGCAATGGAAGAAAAGTTTTTTTATTTTTTAGATAAGCTCTTTTATTGCGCTGTTTACTGTCAAATCTGATATTAATATTGGTTTAGTTAGTAAAAAAATTATTTTTGCATTTCTGTGTTGGTTCGGTTAAACGTTTACGAACCAAATCAGGAAATTCCAAAATCGTAAGCAATCTTAAGCATCTTTTATTTAACCGGCATTTTTTAAGTAGCGGAATTTCCTCTGATACTTTCCTGGTGCAGTAAAAAAAGCCGTAATTTTTAATTTTAGCTTTTTCTCTCTCTCGAGAGAGAGACTTTCTAAGCTTCCGAGCCAAAAATGAAATGAAGGGCTTAAGAACGGGAAAGTTTTACCGAGATAAAATGAACATAAATTTTGTAGTTCAGATACTTTTAAAACCAGATATTTAAATCGCGCCTCGCTTTGTCCACAGTCAAATCAAACACTTTCTCTGTGAAAAAAAGTGTTGTGACGCCGCATCTCTCTTTCGAATTTACGTTTTGTATCTTTCAAAGAGTAGTAATATTTTTCATTCAAATAAAGAAAAAGTTTCTGTATTATTAATATTATTATTATTATCTTATATTTTTCTTAGCAAACCCGAATTAATTCATTTTGAAAATACTTAAAAAAACTATAGAAACCACAGTAATTGTGACAATTGAGCTACGGTATTTTTATCATAAAAAAGCAATTAAAAAAAAAAAAAAAAACGTTTGAAAGCTGGAGCTTACTCTTTGCATGCAGATGCAAGAGGATTTTAACGTGCTGATCGTTTCTTGGTCGACACACTTTGATCTGTGGGAATCAAGCAGCGAACTTAAGGCGGCGACTGAACAGAATGTCAACAAATCGGCACAAAGAACGAATCTCTTTATTTCTGGAATTTTCATTTAAGCGTATGTAATGTTTAGATAAAACATTTATTTTGCAAGCTTCTGCCCTACTCCGGTAATAATGCTATGTTTACAAATTTTAATACTATTAAAAATAGTTTAATGATAATCTTTTTGAAATTTGAACATTGCAATTATTGAATTATGGAAACTAGAAAATATAAAGCTATGTGAAAAAATGTTTATAGCTCTTACATAGGCGCTATTCAAACGCTTGTATATTTTCACGATGTAAATTATTTCTGACATCTAAATGTTTAATAAAATTACTTTGTTTACCTGTCTGAGCTGCATCACAATGCTAGATCCAATATAAGCTAATATAAGAATTTTTTGTTGATTTCCTTTGAATAAAGATTCTTTGCATAACAAATTCAGCAAAGAAAAATGGGTCCAGTCTTTGAATTATGCTTTCTCAAGTGGTTTACTATGAAAGTGTGATTTAAGTAGTATTCCAATTTCCCTTTCAATTTGTAAACGAAGTAACGGAAGTGTAAAAAAAATTACTTTTATTTTATTATAGCATTGTACATATTTTACATAATATTTACATACATATAAATTGCACAAAAGACATAAGGATCCTTAGTGATTGCGGTAGATTAAATAGATTTCAGTAAAGATTTAAAAATACATAGATAAATTATAAAACTATAACTATTGAGTATAAAACACGATGGAAACATACAAATGCTAATAAAATGCTAAGAAAATTATTACATACTTTTGCATCGAACTACATTTACAGTCAGACTTTAAATACTGATTCACCTTGGATATCGCAATCGGTGGGATTTAGAGCACCGTTCTTAATCTATTCCTTGTTAAATTCAATTAATCAAGGACTTAGTTCTTCCTTATGACCAGTGTCTCAGGTCTGACTGTATATAATAAAATATCTCGAACCGAAGACACTCTGAATCAGCAGTTATATCACAGTGATCTCTTTGATTTACATATAAATGTAAAGTTAACATTCATACTCGAACATTGATTTATTTACAACGAAAAACTATTTACAAGCTCTTAAAAATAAATAAAATAGCGTCATAAATGATTTTTTAATGCATCAAATGCTGATAACAAGTAAATTTAAGAGTAGGAAAAAATTACTTTGTCAGAGAAAACTAATACAATAAAAATAATTTTTATCACCACAAATAAATATGCGAAAAATTTAACAGTCTTGAATTATGCAACATCCAGTTAAATTAAACTTCAATAATTTTAAAGTATTAAAATTTAAATAATTTTAACATTTTTTCAAGAGAGTACAAATTGTTATTTAACGATTTTGAGAAATATAATTAACAATATTAACAATGTTAATGCAAAATTTGGTCGCTACTAGAAAGATTTTTAAAATCCAGTGCGTATGAACGTAGGCTTTTAAGTTTCATTTTTAATATAATAATTTTTTTGCAATAATATGCAGCAAATTCTCACTTTTCACGCCATTTTTATTACAAAAAATGCCTTTTTTCAATACAATATACTGAAATATTTTATTTTCTGTATTGGTTTGAAAAATTTTCCCCAATAAAATTTATTAGCACAAGCAGTTGAATATGTTAAAAGTAAAAATTATTTTAAAGTTACTCCAATTTTCTGTATACTATTACAAAAAATGTGCGGAAATCGCATTTTCTGCACTTGTTACGAAATATACTATAACAGTTTCGCATATTACATTAACTTTCTAAAAAGCTTTATATTGTATAAAGCTTTTACATTTATAAACATTATATTTGAATAAGCTAAATTTAAAATCTTGAAATCTCTTTTTGTTAATTCTCATTATCCTTTTCTTTGTATACAATAAATGCGCGTAGTATTTTAAGAGATTGAAACAATTAATTGGAAGTTAACGACTAAATTTTCAGTTTAGTAGCGTTATAAATTTAATTTAAAGTTTACACATATATTTAGTTAGATATTATTTTTAAAAATAGAATATGGCATACATTTTTATCGCATCAACAACGTCCAGCGTGTATTTTATCAGAAATTTTTTGTTTTTGACGTAAATAAAAATATTTAAAAACAATTTTTTTTATCACACAATAGTTACCATTTAAAAAGTTTTCAAAATATATCAAAAATACAATACCAAATATTTTTTAGAGTATTATAAACTGAAAAATAATTGAGTGCAGTTTTCTAAAAGTTATGAAATTCATCAAAAACTTTTATTTATAGAAAATGCTATAAAATGGAATATGTTTGGCAGTTATCATAGATTTTTGTTAATATTCAAAATCTCCTTAACTGTATGAAAGTTGTTGTTACAAATTAACGAAATTGTAATAATTTAATGATTTTTACTGTTACAAGAAAATTATGTTACTAAACTTGCAATTTAAAAACCTATAACTGGTCTGTACATGTTTTTATACTAAAGTAAAGCTAACAGCTGTAAAGATGATTAATTTGCAAAGCAAATTTGATACCAAGAGTGACGAAATTCTTTATTTTTCTTATGCAGTCAATTATTCAAATAGTGACTGCATGTATTAATGTAGTTATGTAATTTTTTTTACATAAATTTAAAGAAAAATTACAGATTTGATTCGTATTTAATAATAGAGCTATATTATTAGACATTATTGTACTTAAATTATACAATATTCATTTTTTTTTAATTTAAAGAAAAAAGCGCAACTAACTGTTTTTAAAAAGTTAAAAAATAACGAATTTCCAGTCATGCGTATTTAAGCGAATAAAGGCATTTGATCTACGCATTTCTGTAGACTAAATAATGTTTTTGAGTAACTGCGACGAATACGTTATATTTACATCACATCGCGCCATCTGAGTAAAATGAAAGCAAAATTTTCAAAATTGTGCTATGAATTTTCATCTGCAACCCTAAACTAAAACGTTTCTATCGTCTTCAACACCTGAGGCGAGTAATTTTGTTGAATCATTGGACGAGTTCAGCTTCGGTAATGGTATGATTTCAGACTTGACACTGCTGTCGTGGTTGTTGGCAGGCAGATTGGACATATGCTTCTCGATTATTCGAGCGTTTCGTGATCTACGTTTTGCGCAATCGTACCTGTGAGGTAGGGCGTATCTTAGTTTGTCCCAAAACCAGGGATCGCCCCACTTGACGTAAGTATTCATGTTTAGGTAAGCCTTCAGTTCTGCGTCCAAGTCGTCCGTGTTACCAATATCGCCATACAGAATAACGATAACGCGCGCTCTCCCCTCACTTAATGCCTGTAAAATATTAGGTTAAATTAAAAAATTATATATAACTTATACACTTATATTAAAACCGTCTTATTCATAGCAAAAGTTTAAAAATGTATCGTTTCAAACACAATAATTTATTGGTGTTATTTATCAATCATAATAAGATTTATTAACTTAATTAATTTATTGTAATTATAAAAAATTAATTATACATGTAATTATAACAATGTTTACAAAATTGATTTGACTACTCATTTAAATAAGTATAGTTGCTTTGTTACCTGGCTATGTGCTGTTCTGAACTCCATTCGGCCCCATACACTTTCAAGAAAGTTTGGTGATAAAACAACGATCGTCCTCCTTGACTCGTCGACTGAACGGGCTATTTGAGCGGGAATCCATTCACCTGCGCAAAACATAATTACGATTAGGTAAGTGCTGAATTTATAATTAAATTTTACTATCATAAAGTAAAAGTGTATGTAAGCTAAACAGTTTTTATTTATGTAAATAAAGTAAATTTATAAAAATGTAATAAAAAAAAAAAAATTCGTGAGATAATTTTTTATTTCTGTTTATAAAAACTAATACTGTTTTCTAAAATCTTCAACAATAAATACTAATTTAAAGATTTAAATTAATCAGTTAACTCACCAGCAAGCCAATCTCGATAATGCAGACACAATTTATATGGCCTCGATCCCTCTTCAAGCTTTGCAACGATTTCCCTATTCACAAAGTCTTCGTCTTTGTGGGAATAGCTAATAAACGCATCATACATTTTGTCCTTATCTAACTCATCTTCAGTAACGAACCACAAACACCACTGTTTCGAGTACAACCACACTTTGATCTCCTTCTGATGTCTGTAGTACAACGCTGCAAGACCACCGAGAATCACTCCAAAAAAGGCTATCAGCAAACTCACGCCTACAATAATTCCGATCGCACCTTCGCACAGTTCGTTCACAGTCATACTCGAAAGCGCGCGGTCCGTTTCGCTACATTTCACTTCGTGCAATTCGAGATTTGTCAGCTTCTTTTGAACGACACTGAGAAAATTTCGCGCTTCGCAATCACAGATCCACTTGTTTTTGTGTAGTGTGAGCTTCTGCAGTATCGAGTCATTGGACACGAAATCAATCACCTTAGCGTCAAGCCTTGATAGGCTGTTGTTGTGAAGCTTCAAATCTCGTAGGGACTTGGAAAAGACATCGAGCGACACTACGGAGATGTTGTTGCTAGAAACGTCTAAAACCGTGACATTCACAAGGTCTGAGCGGTTTAAGGACGGAGTTGTACGCAGCTTGTTTCCGGTCAGATTGAGTTCTATAAATCGGTTGTGCGGATTTACAATCAAAGACGGCAATTTTGTTAAATTTCTGTAAGAGCAGTCGACGGCTAAAACTTGAGGCCCGGGATAATCCCAGCAGGTACACGGCTCGTGGCAAGCGTCCCTTGCCGCATTCGAGATCACTAGGCATTTTAGTTTCATTACGGGGACTTCCATTGCTTGGAGGTCCTTGAACTGAGAGGGAGTTGCGCATTTAAGACCCTTGCCTATATCAATTTTTAAGAATTTGTGTCGATAGTCTCCTGATTTAGTAGCCAAGTAGCTCAGGAAATCGAGCATCTTGCAATCGCACTTTAAGGGGTTGCCCTCTAAGTAGACTTTCAAATATTTCGGCTCCAGACTTTCAATGCCGTTGTTTGCGTTGTATTCTGCAATGGATTTGTCAAGAGTGGTAAAGTTGATTGTTTCTATTTGATTTTCCTCAAAATGAAATACCATTCTCGAATTGAATGCAAATAGAGAAGAATCCTGAAAAACATGTAAATATTTTTTATAAGAAACTCATAAATTTTATTTTACTATTGATTTAAAAAAAATTCTTACCGATAAATGAGTTATTTTATTGCCGGTCGCTTTCAACATTTTCAAATTAACAAAAAAACTCCATTCTGGGAAAAGTCTTCGTACTTCATTATAAGAAATATCCATTTCTACAATTTTTACAAGGCTTGAAAAAATTGAAATTCCCTCTACATGTGGTTTCTCTAGAGTTAAGCGATTGTGAGATACTTTGATTATTTCCACGTTGCCCATATATTTGTGAATTTCGGGATCAATAAACGATAAGTTGTTGTGAGAGGCGTCGAAAATTTTAACGTTACTTAGTCCAACTAACATAGGTCTGAAAAATAAAAGTTGTTTTATAATTAATTATACAACATAATGCAATATTGGTTTATTAAAATTAATTAAAAATTATAAGCACTGACCCTGTCAAATTGTTCAGTCGATTATAATTCAAATACAACTCTTCTAAATTAGCGTCTTCAAATAATCCATCAGGTATGGACTCGATAAAATTGTCCGTCAGCCATAAACTCTTAAGCTGCTTCGCGTTCTGAAAGGCCCTTTTTGGTAAACTAGCGATCCTATTGTTACTTAGGTTTAAAACTGTGAAGTTTACTTGCCCGTAGAACAAGTTAGGTGGCAGGCTCGTAAATTTATTATTCGTAATTTCAACTTCCGTGAGGTTAACGTCGTGGAAAAACTTGTCAGGTAAACTGGCCATCGGTCCTCGATTGTGATTGAGCTTGAACAGTTGCAGCTTCTTGTTCTCTCTAATCAGATCGGCCGGCAACTCCTCGAAGTCGTTCTCGCCCAAATTTAGTCTTTTGAGATTGCTGAGATTTTTGAAGATACCGACCGGCAGTGTCTTCAGTCTATTCTTGCTGAGCTCGATCAGCTTCAGTTTAGTCAGTTTGTCGAAGGTTCCAGCTTCGATTTCCTCGATGTCGTTGTTGAACAGCAGCAGCTGCTCCAAATTGGCCAGCTTTTCGAAATCAGTGGCCTTTACCTTCTTTATCTCGTTGTCGGTAATCTCCACGTAATTCAAATACTGCCAGTTGTCGAAGAAGTCCTTGGGAATACCCGCGATAGACACATTGTTCATCAGCAGCGTGTCTATCCTCAGATCTTGCAGCAGATCCTTGGGAAGCTCGCCTACGTTGCAATCCAGCAGGTGCAGCGTGTCGATCTGGATGTCCCTCAGCTGTTCCCTAAAAAACTTCGAGCTGCTGCCCTCGAGCTTCAGAGTATCCAACCGAACGTCGCTGAGGTTCAGCTTCGTCACCACGTCGCGAAACCTGAACTCCGGGGGGAAGGCACAGCCGAGGAAGGTCAGGTTCGCCTTGCCGCTCGGGTTAACGTCGTAGCTGGGAAAGTTGCTCCAGGCGCCGTTGGCCCTGCACTCGACGGTGACCTCGAAGCCCGAGCCCAGGAACCTGAGGCAGGTCAGCTGGAACTCCTCGTTGCCGAAGGGCTGCTCGGACAGGCAGCCAGCCGCCAAGGCCGAGACCGCCAGCAGCAGGCTGGCAACCGCGAGGTGGCGGTGGCCGGTCGTCGAATTCATCCTGGGAATTCGCTACGGCGACGCATGGATCTGAAACGGAATTGAAATCGGGAATGAGTTTCGGAAGCTCTTTTATTTGGGAAAGCTTAATGGTCGCTTGACGAGGGAGATAAGGGTGATGCTCGAGTGACGGATGAGGAGTCGTTAAGATTAGGAGACAGGTCGTGAGAAATTTTGATTGAACATTTTATCTGGGGTAATTAAAAACGTGTGTTTGGGGAGCTTTTTAAATTAGTGCCGAGCGATAATATATAGTTGGAGTGAAAATATATTAATTGTATAGGAATTTCTTTCGGACAATTATTTATTAATGTTTTTCTAGTAAACCCTAATAATAATTACGAATAAGGGAATAATAAATTAGAGGTCGTGTATACGTCCATTTATTTTGCTTGATTGGCACTATATCATGTTGCCTCGTGTTTCCTCATCTTATTATGTTACTAAGTAATGGACCTGCCCTTACTTTTAGTAAACTAATGTATCAACAAGAATAACGATGCTCTGTCTTGAATGAAAAAAAAGGAGTTTTTTTACTTTTTTAAGCTGTTTTCAACCGCGTGCTAATTGTTTCTGAATTTTCGGTAATTAAAAAGTACATCCGGGCTTATCTATCGAGTATCTAGCAGCACTTACGCGAGGCAAATATTACTGTCAATCGCAGCACTAATTATTATTAACTGAGCGATACGGGGAGGTCAATGATTTACGCGCGTAAATAAGGTTTTTATTTTTAGACCGCGATTAACGAGGTACGACACGTGGACGTTTCGCGGCTGTGCAGGTAAAAAACGAATAATCGCGTGTCACGGTTCACGTTTCATATTCACGTATTATTCTTTATTTGAATCAATCGCGGTATCGCTTTTAGGAAATATCGTTTTGAGCGTGCACGTGTATGAAGTTGCTTTCAATAAAATTTATTAACTTGTGATTGTTATCGATATGCTTATCATTGACAAACTTTGTTGTTTAACCAGGCTTTAATAAATTAAGAAAGGAGGAAAGTTTCTATTATCGCTAACTGTACAAACAGCATTGAGATAGAAGATTTACAGCTTGAAGGATTAAGAGAAGGTTTATCTTTATATAATTTTCCAGAACCGCGCTCGGACTTTCAAAAACTCGTTTTTCTTTTTGTTATCAATAAAAACTGGTTTTTAGCAATAGCAATTGAACAGCTACGTTTTTGCAACTAACGAAGCAGTCTAGCTGCTATTAAAAACGAAGAGTATTACTTTAAATCTGATTGGAGTTGCCAACTTTAGGCTGTTATATTTACTGTACCGTCGGCATTGATAGGCCATCAAGTTCAAATGACAAGATATTTTTTAAACGATGATCCATTCACTTGAATCTTCAATTAGGAAAGGTGGTTCAATCTCAATTGTTCTTAATGAATCGTCAGATTGGGTTTTCGGCACTGAGTAATTATTGAAGCATATTCAGGATTTTTGTGATTGATTCTCTTAATATAAAATATCACCTTAGATTGAGTCATCGAGGACACAGATTTTGTCAAGAATTTTATAAACGATCGTTTATTTTTAATTTAAAATTTAATTCAAAATTAATAAGCAGCGGCATTTTATGTGCATTAACATGCTTAAATAATTCTAAACCTGTTTAATTAATATCGTACTGTATTAAATTATCAATTGGATATAACAACTATATTTACTTTAAAGTATATTTCTGGGTAAACTGTTACTCCTTCTGTGTTCGAGCAACAAAGAGCTTAAGAAACGCGTCCAATTAAACCGTATCATTCCAAGCGAAGCACGTGACTCTTATTTAATTATCAGAAAACTCAACGTCGCCCAAGCTTTTCCTGCATCGCTCCCGTTTTTCCAGAATCTTTTTCAGTTAGCACATTGTTTTATCGCTCGTACACAAATAATTTCATGCAACGCACGCAACTCGGAATTTCCTCGCTGCGCACAAGTCATCGATTTAGATATGTTGACCTTTAAATAACAACAAATGTGCGAGCTGTGCTTCGAAAAATTCATGACGCGTGTTTTCTGAAGGACGTAATTCGGCCCGTCATCAAACCTAATCGATACCGAAAGAAGTCTAAGCTAAACCTTTTTCGAGGACGGAAGGACCGATTCAAAGTTTGGCTGATGTAATTAATAAGTAAATTAATTATCATTTGAAATTAATCATCATTAAAACCATCTTCACACGGCGATCAATCATTTTAATACGTTCAAGGAAATATCTGTGTACAAATTGTCCTTACAAAAATTGCTAGTCTCTCGTTTTCAGTCTTGGTAAACAGAATTATTTCTTTCATCCGAAACAGCTGACCCCCTGCCTGCTCGGATATTCAAAAACCTCATTTAGCAGCTTTCTTTTATTTAAAAAATGCATTTGAACCTTATTTAAAGTTGACTTCATTCCCGAGTAAAAATTAATTCATCCAAAAAAAAGAAACCAGACTTTCCTCCCATCTCCGAACTACCCGCACACAAAATCAGTCCGTCGAAAACTCCTCGCGCCCATCCATCGTCTCCCCGCGCCGTCCGCAGCAGCCGAACGAGACGCATCGCTCGAATTCTCAAGCCGGCCCGTCCAGGCGACCCGGTATAAGTGGAAAAAGTCAGCGGCGGGCGCCGAATTTTTCTGGGCCACCTTGTATGCGGCGGAGGGGAGCCTCGGCGCGCGCCCAAGGTCGCGAGCTTTTTCGGCGCCGCCGCCGCCGGCCGAGTCTGCAACGCCGCGGGACTTGTCGACTGCGGCGCGTGTTTTTCCGCCGGCCGCCGCGCTTGTAGACTCCGCCGACGGGCCGGAGAGGTTCGATCGAATAAGTGCGCGCGACACGCCTATCAAGCGCCAGCCGGAGCACGTGCCGCGCCGTGTGTTTTCGTGCGCGCGCGGACTTTACTTGGGCTGTGCACGCTGGCGACCGTACGGTTTTCGGGACGGATTCTTGGACGGGGGCTGGCTTTTGGGATTGATTTTTGCCAGTTTCTTGCTTCTTTATCGGGTACTTCCGCGGAGTCTGCGGGAAGTAATTGCGAGTCGTCGAGAAAACGGAGGATGGGATTCTGACTTATTTTCAGGATAAGTCAGAATCTTCCGTGAAGAGATTACGGAGTCGGATGATTGGAGGTTGAGAGCGCAATGAAAATTCTAGAGGTCTATATTTGAAAACAAATGAGAACTTTATTGAAGTAAATTCGCTCGCTACGTGCGCTGAATTTTGATTGAAAGCGAGGCGGCAATTCGTTCTCTTGCACATATAGAGCATAAATTAAAGTCGTTAAAGGCGACAATTTATTTAATTAACAATTCAGGCCTGAAAGAGGTGGATACTGCCAATGCGCAGCGGATTAAAATTCCGTATTCAGTTAGATTAGGTTTACGATGTATAAAGAACGAACGTAACTTCGCTGCGCGAAGAATCAACTCATATACCATTGGCGAGCGCGGGAATTGCGCAACTCTCTCTCTCTCTCTCTCTCTCTCTCTCTCTCTCTCTCTGTGCAGCTTTTTATGCTGTAACTTGGAATAATTTTCG
>JAWWEM010000010.1:14035768-14049893 GCA_035582935.1 Ormyrus thymus | reverse complement strand
GAGGGTAGTGGCGGCGGCGACGGCAAAAAGCAGATCTAGGAGAGAGAAAGAGGGAGAGAGAGAGAGAGAGAGAGAGAGAGAGAAATCAGCACGGCGCGATCGATGCGATAAATGGATGCGTGCGATTGGTAGTCGGGAAAATCGATGATGAACAGGGGGCACCCTACGAATCGAGCGGCTGCCGTGTGCGCCGGTGTGCGCGTGTGTGTGTGCGCGTGAGTGAGTTCGGGGAGAGCCGCTGGGCCGCTGCTCCTCTGCGCGGGAGAGGGGCGCGCGCAGCAGCAACCCGGCTCACGTGTGTGCGCACGTGTACGTGTGGTCGGTTTAATCCTTCGTTTGCCTCTTACTCTTTTAAATGGCCCCGCCGCGGCGGAAAAATCGGACCTCCCTTTTTCTCGAGTCCGTCGGTCCCCCGAAGCACTGGATTACACACCGCATAGCCTTCGGAAGCTCGACTCGCCAGCGAGCTTGGATAAAAAGTGGGCAAAGGTCAGGGGGGAGGCGGAGAGAGAGAGAGAGAGAGAGAGAGAGAGAGAGAGAGAAAGAGATTGTTTGTAAACCTCGGAGAGGGAGTCTGCGCATACTCGGCGTAAAGATCGAGGAAAAATTTTCACCTGGAGCTGCGGCGGCAGCGGCGGCGGCGGCGGCGCACGCACACACCTATCGATATAACGGCGAGGGGCGCAAAGAGCGAGCGAGCGGGCGAGCGAGAGAGAGAGAGAGAGAGAGAGAGCGAGAGAGAAGGGAGGGAGAAAGAGAAAAGGACAGCAAGCGGAGCGGATGGAGCAAAGACCGAAATATCGATTTTTAGGCCCCTACGCCTGCCGCGGTTCGATGCTCATATCTGCCCCGTCGTAGTCGCCGTCGACGCACACACAGACGTCCGCGGGGCCGAGAGAGTGAGCGAACGAGCGAGCGAGAGAGAGAGAGAGAAAGCGAGCGCGCGCCGGAGAGAGAAGCCGCCTTTCAAAACACCGACGAGACGCGCGCGCGACGCACCGCCGCAGAGAGCGTAGCTTCTTTTCCCCGACTGCAGCCGCCTCTTTTTTTTTAAGCCCGAGGAAAGCTCCGAGTGTGTGCTCCGGGAGAGTGTCCTGTGCCGCAGCCGACGACCGTGTCCCTGCCTGGGCGAGCTGGCCGACCCGGAGAAATGTCGCAGGGCAACGGTAAGATAGACTTGATCCGAGCGCCGACGCCGCTGGCTGCTGCTGCTTGCGAAAAGCTGGGATGCCGCTTTCTTTTTTTTTTTATTCGCGATCGCGCCCCTATTGATTTTCCTGCTGGCAATGTGTGCCGACGTACTTTTTCGCGAGGGGATCGACACCGATCGATCGCCCGCAGCAGCTGCGGATTAAAGAAAAAAAGTGCCTGCAGTGTCGCATAGCAGTGATGCAACGTGTGCGCCGGAGACGATTCAAAACGTCTGCTGCGAGGAGCCACCTCCCTCGATCCTCCCCGTCCCCGCGCCAGAGGGCAATCGTGAATTTTGCGAGGGACGAGCTAGCCAAGAGAGAGAGAGAGAGAGACGGAGAGGAAGCTCGCGGTGCTGGTAATCGAGCTCGCGCCTCCTTATCGTCTTATTGTCGCTGGGCTATCGATCAAGTGGTTCGCGCGCGCGGGGTGAGGCGCGCGCTGTCTCTCTCTCTCTCTCTCTCGAACGCATCGCGCGCGCTCGTGTTGCTTGTGTGCGGCGAATTTGAAATTTGCCCTGCTCTTGCGCCACGCGCGCAGGCGAGCCATCAGCCTCTGCACTGGCTCTCCTTCTCGCCCTAATCATTCGTTCGATATTTGTAAATTAGATTGAGCCGCTGCCGCTGCGAGACGCGGTCGGAAGCCTGCGGATTTTATTACGTCGCTTAAAAATTGATTTTTTTTTAAGAATATGGCGAATTTTCAGAGATGTTTGGGAGTCGGTTTCGGGGGTTTAGCGGTTAATGCGGGTAGGATGGATTAGCTGGATTAGAAAATGATTGTTGACGTATTGCAATTTAATAAGCAACTTAATGAAAAAGAGAGACACGGTCATTGTTTATGATATTAAGTGAGGACATAGGGAGCATATGGGACGGACTGTTAAAAAACGTAAGCAAACTGTGCATTCTAATTATTTGGATTAAAATTCGTTAAAAGAAAAAACTTGTGATAAGGTTGACTGGAGTCTCGTATAATGGAGTTTATTGTTTGAAATTCTTTATTGATTTAGCATTGATTGATTGGGCACCTTATGGTTTGCGCTGCAACGCCAATGCAGCAATGTACCCTACATGCGTGACTGTAAATCACGATACCTAAAAACCCAAACAACAAATCATTAAAACGAACTTTCTACTTAAAAAAAAAAAAAGAAAAAAAAGAACACGAACGTATTTCCTCGAGTGATTAAGTTTGTCCGGCATCGTAATCGATCCTCTTAATTACAAAAAAAAAAGAAGAGCTTCTCCGCTCATGAGCGAATCCTAATCAAAGGAAATTCGGCGATAACAAGGTCGGCTCGGACAGCGCTTCATTAAAGCTCCCGCAGCACGACGCAAAGGCGAAACAGAGAGAGGAGAGAGAAAGAGAGCGAGAGAGATGGAGAGCAAGAGAGGGAGAGAGTAGCTCCGAAAACCCGAAAGGCATTGCGGAATTATCCGGGCGAGACAAAGAGAGGAGAGTCGGTCAGATTGATCGGAGCGGAATAAGCAGTCGATATTATGCGACGCGCCGCGACGGCGACGCAGCGGCCCCGTAGAAAAAAAAAAGAAAGCTGCGCCCGTGCTTGCGGATCCATTCTGCATGTATTTCCCGCGATTGGTCTCTCCCAAAGCGTAATCACGTTATACGTCTGTAGGTGCCGTTGCCTGGCGTGCGCCAGCCTGTTGTAGGGGGATGTTGACGCGACTCCCTCTTCTTTGCTTGCTTGCTTATCGATCATTTCGATATTTCGACTCTGTTACTTTTTTGTCTGTGGCTGGAACTTTCGTGGCGCGGGGCGAGATTCTTGCTTTATTCACTGGCTTCGGAGATTTTCTAGATTAAGGGTAGTTAATTAGAGGATGATTTTTTTTTATTTGTTGACTTATGGATTGGCCAGCTTTTAATGTTTCGACTGTAGTCTTATAATTTTTATTTAATTAGGTAATAATTTTAAAGCAGTATTAAAACTTATAAGCACAAAAGCTTTTTCTTATTTAATTAGAGATTGAATATTTTTAATTTTTTCTGTTCTAAATATTCTTTACCATATGGTCTTGATTGCTTTTAGGACAGTAATGTTGAGAAAAGTAAACGTAGCCTACATTTGCATTAAAACTGGCCAATACCAAGGTTTTTCTCAAATTAAAAAATAATGTAGAATCTAAAATAATAGAATTCTCTGAGATATTAACTACCTGAAATAAACTATTAATGATTTTTTCATGCACTAAACCCAATTTTAACGACTTATTATCTTCTGTTACAGATATCATTTCAGAAAAAATAGGCATCGCTGCTTCGGAAAACTTTCAGCTGAAGTGGCACAGTTATGGCGCCCATCTGCACAGTTCGGTGGCAACCTTGTTGCACTCGGAATCCTTCGCCGATGTTTTATTGGCTACATCCTGCGGGAGACATGTAGCAGCCCATCGATTTGTTTTGGCTGCTTGTTCCTCTTACCTCAGTCACATATTTCAAACATGCCATTTTGGTGCAAACACAAACGCTCCAATCATCGTAGTAAGTCTCAAAAGCATCAATATTCACGGAAAGCTTAATCTATTAAAAATTATTGCCAGTAAAGCAATCGCACGCTAAGCAAATAAAAAAGAGTTAAACTTTGCTAGTTTTTCAAAGGAGTATAATAACACTTTTGGTTCTCGTAGTGCTTAATTGCTTTACCAAGCCATATTCATATAGCAGTATTCGATTAGTAGACTTTTTTCCCCTATATAAAAAAAAGACAGCAACAATGTCTCTGCTATTCTAACCAGATTAAAAAATTACAGGTTTTACCAACAGAAATAGGTTACCGAACGTTAAAAATTCTAATCCAATACATGTACAGCGGCGAGACAACGGTAACGAACGACCAGTTGGAGGGCGTATTAAAAGCAGGCGACATCCTGCGAGTGCGGGGCCTGTGGCGCTCAAACTCGGGCAGCAGCAAGAAGGAAAACATCCAGTCGAATAATCAAAAGCTGGTGAGGGACAAGCGCGAACAGGTTCCCTTAACCGGCCACATACAGAAAATCAAATTGGTGCAGCCAAGCTCGGAAAAAATCGTCGAGCCGACGCAGCAGCAGCCAGAGTCTACCTCGAATCTACAGAACAGCGTGCAGACGCCCCTGAAAACCTACGAGAAGAAAAGCAGCGCGCCGGCACTGGATAAATCCGACGACGGCAAGGTGGAAGAACTCGCCGAATCAGGAAATAGAGCTGTCTTGAGCGAGGAGGGAAAGAGTACCGCTGAGCTGAAGAACAAGGAGAATGTCGAGACGAATGCTAAAAAGAGAAAGAGCGCACTTAGCGATGCGGATTCTACCAAGTCAAAGAGCGAAGCTGGTGATAATGTTAGTTAAATTTTATACTTTATTTACCTTGCCTTCTCTTGCGTTTCTGTTTGATGAGTGATTTTTTGTTGAATATTTTCAGACCGAGTTGAACTTGGAGATGCTGGTGAAAGAGGAGCCGATACATTGGGAAGAAACCATCGATCCGTCTGATACTTTAACCATAGATCACGAAATCGATATCAAACCTGTACGTTTAATGATATATTATTAAACATTTTTTATAAAATTTACTAAAGTTCGGGATATTATTGTTCTAAACAAACTGTTTTTTTTTACAATGAAAATTATTAAAATATTTTATTTAAAATACGGGTTTTTTTTTCAATAACCTTCACGATTATTTTTATTGTCCGAAACGGATCTGTTCGTCCAAGAAATTCTCCAGCTTATAATGTTGAATTTACAGGAAATAGTTCACAGTGCAGACGAAGATGGAGACATGGAAGAAGAGGAATACACGCCTCTTACGTGCGACATGTGCAGTCAAACATTCAATCGGCCTTCCGATTGGGTTCGTCACATAGAATTCACGCACGCCGACATGACGGAAAACAGAAGAAGAAAACGAAAGGTAGTTACATTCCCATTCTCTGTTCTCCAGAAAAAAAGCTTTCCATCTACAGAAAGTTGGCTCCTTTCAGGGCGACACGGACGACGACAGTAAAGACTTCCCACCATTGAAGTGCGATTTGTGTGGGAACATGTATCCGACCCCGCAGGAATGGGTGCGACACATACAAACGGAGCACACGGAGGAGCAATTGGCACTAATGAACAATTCCGCGCCGCCGAAGCCCAAACGAGTCCACAACCACCAGAAGCTCTGCAACATCTGTCAAAAAGTATTCCCCAGCCACGCGTCGATGGTCATCCACCAGAGGACGCATACGGGCGAAAGGCCATTTCTCTGTTCCTACTGCAAAAAGGGCTTCAACGTCAAGAGCAATCTCCTTAGGCATCTAAGAACGTTGCACGACAAGTTCGTGCATCCAAGCCTCTACGGCAGTAATGGAAACAAGAACGCTTAAGGGCGTCCTCCAGTATAAGAGATATATTTTTCTTTTGAGAGAACTAAGGGAGAAATTTTCAATTACACGACGCTGATCGAGGCTGAGCAGATACAATGAACCTAAAGATATCGGAGTTGTAAAAAAACGGGGAATCGAGGGTCTGACGCTTTCAAATAGAATCAAATTTGTAAGCTTTTATCGTGAGCCAAGGTATTGCGAATCTTATTTTGCATTTATTAATTTAGTTTGAGGATCGGTTGCGGTCGATGAGTGCACGCTTATTTTTGAGATCTACGTTTCGAAAGTAGAAAGGTTTATTTATTTGATGAATGTGAGAAAGTCGGTAGTGTTATTTTTAAGTTTTTTATATTGCATACGTTTCAGTTGTTGATTTTGAGAAACAATACCAAGGCTTTAAAATCCAGGAGTCTGACAAATATTGCCAAAGTATTTGATTTTGTTGCTATGTAAAAGGAAATTCTTTGATGAACGTACTAATACCAAAAAATCTATTTATCTCGGATAGAAATGTGAGTAAAGTGTGAGTGTGATAAAAAGAGCAAAGACGAGTGATTTTAATGTACCTATAAGTCTTTACATAAGTACTTGCGTGTAAAATAATTTTTAGATTAAATAATTCATTCAATGAAAAATTTACTTAGCGATTATTCGAGATCCAAATATGTAAGATTTAACTGTATACTTCTAGGCTATTTTATCCGTGATAGCCCACTTATTCCCGCAGTTAATAAGCTAATTATGTATTTTTATATTAAAGTAGCTTATATATTTAGAATTTAAGTCTAAAGATACATGATGATTACTATTCTATAAGGAATTTTGAACTTTGATTAGGATAGGATGCAAGAATGAAGTACATTCGGAATTTATTAAAAAATTTTGAAAATATATATTGAGTTCTTATACATTACAAATGCGATACTATCAAAAACTATTAATAAAACAGAAAACATAGTCACAGTCAATCACGCAGTGAGAATGTCCATGATTTTAACTTATTAATCGTAACTGTGTCATCCTACTACGAAGTTAGTGTCAATTCTGTATTGCGCTAATACTGTGACAAGCCAAATGACTTTTAAATGTAAAATTTCAATATACTATCTTCAAACTACTTGTAAAACGTGGTATTCATTTCTGAATCTTGACCTTTTACTATAAACATCATTTCTTACTAAATTTATTATACATGTAACACGTTTTGATAAACTGAGAATCAAGATCAGGGCACAGATTTTAATTTTGCAAATAAATAAATATAAAAGAAAACGACGTCTTTAACCATTGAAAAGTGAAAACGTAGATTAAAGTTTACTTATTTTAATTTTCTTCTTCATCATCAATCTTAGGTGCAAGGTAATATCTAATATGTCCAATCTCTCCAATTTGATATTCACATACCAAAGGAACATCACTGGACATAGACAATTTTACTTGGGCACACAGTGGAGTAGCTTTTACAAAGGAATTGAGATATCGGCAGGCAAACGTTAGTTTCACAGGCTCCTGCATATCTATAACAACTGCTTCCTCTTCTTTGTCTGAGTCAGCTGTTTGTGCCAATTTAATATTTGCTGAAAAAATTTCAATTTTATTAAAAGTTGCATTTTTCTTAAAAAATAATAAATACAAATTCGAATTATGTAACAAATTTTAGGTGCGAAAGAAAATCGCACTTAAAATAAACTATTGTAATATGTCACTAGTCATGTTATCTTTTACACACTAGCTTGAATCTGTAGGTTAGCTTAATTTGATGTTTTTGTTTTGTATTTTCAAGAATACCTTTTTTCAAATATGTGCAATACTATTAATTACTAAGAAATTTGTATACAGCTACTAAATCATTCATAACAGTTGACTCACTTTCTCAAGGTCAGAGATGTATTGGAGTTCAACTTTGATACAAGAGAATTGTAATGTATAAACAAAATTTTAATATTTATGTCATTGAGTGCCCTCTACAGCTTTGAAAGAATTAAATTCCCATCAGTATTGATACAACTTCCAAAGCTACAAGACCTACTATTCAAAATGCTTCAGATTCTAAATTTGAACAATTCTGTGCATAATTTCTGCAACCAGTTCAAGGTATGTAAAATAAAATATTTTACTAACCATTTCCATAATCACCGGCTGCAGAAAATTTGATTCCATCCTTGGAGCAAGCGATAGTGATCGCTTCACCAAATTGACTGAGATCTCTGCATATTCTGGCAAATTCTTGGGATGGCATTTTTACAACGCAGGAATACATGGTTTCCTAAATCATATGATTGATTGAAAATAGTTCATCATAAATAAATTTTGATCAATTGCTATTAATTCTCACAGGGATACCAAGATGTTCTTGGTCCATGTTGATGAGTTTCATTTCGTACTCAGCCAATTTCTCTTTGTTCTGTGATTCAAATATGAAGACAATATTGTCTGGGTTATCCCATGCCCTTAGGGTCACTGTATCTTCGGAGCTGGCACATCTCAGGATCTTTGTCATCCTAAATTTAACAAATTATAAAGTACCGGTTAATAATACTTTTTATTATAATTTATTAACAAAAATTCTGCTTATCAATAAAGACATATAACCTAGGAATAAATAGGAAATATTACTCACGTTGCGATATTCATACCCATCGACAAATTCCGGTCGCATCTATATTTGTCGAAACCATCACTCCTGAGGTTCAAGGAGACCAGGGAAACGTGGGCATTGTCCATGGCTTGCACTTGGATGCCGGAGTCTGAACACTCGAAGGTTGCTTCATTTAGAAGATCTTTTACGGCCTCCAGGACCTTTTTGAGAATCGCACTTTGAGCCAGTCGTGCCTCGAACATAGTGTTTTGTTGTGTTTGACGCTGAACACGAGTAAACCGAAGAAAAAGATCTGGATAGTGCGATCGCTACTTTAACAAGACGTAGTGTGCAATAATTGCCTAACCGCCGCAATGGTTTTCGCGCTCGTTCTTCGCCGGGTTCGGGAGGGAGAAAAACCCGCGCGCGCGAAAAGCAGCGCAGGAAGTAGAGGGCATTACCGTGAGAGGAACAGGAACTAAAATACGTGCGTCAAAGCGATATTTTCAATTTGATTTTTATTTAGTAAATACGTATATTATATTATAATATTATAAATAAAATAAAGAAAAATATTTATTTTTTGGTCGATTAAAAATTATAAAATTAAAATAAAAAGTTAAAATTTTTAAAAATAAACTTCTTAAAACAATTATTGATAAATAATTTCTCATGAAGGTAATGAAAAATTGCACAGAAAACAAGAAAACAAATTAGTATCTTACTTTTATTTTAATATTTCCAAATTCTTTGAAATATCAATTTCTATGCAAAATAATCTATTTATAAAGTTTTTTTTTTATAACTGAAAGTATTGTATCATTTATCTACAATCTTACATAAATTATTCTTTAAAACTTAAAATTATTAGTATTGTAAGATTACAATGCAAATTAAAATTGAATGTAAAGTTCTATTTATAAAGATGATTTCTTTTAATTACAATTAAAATAATTAGAATAAGTTTCTTTAGTATAATTATATTAAAATGTACGTTTACAAAAAAAAAAAACTTTTTTTGTTGATTCGAAAAAATATTAGATAAAAAATGTTTTAAATTATTCTAATTTCAAGTAACAAAATAAAAATTTTCGTAGACACTAAAAATGATGTACATAATACATACAAAGAGCATACATCTATATATATATATATAAATATATATAGCAATTGAGATATAAAGTACTTTATAAAAGTCAGATAAATCTACCAGACCCTATTATGAGTCAATACATATAATACAATTGCAAAAATATTTACAAATTGTACTAAATTAAAATGTTGTAAAAGTGGTTATATCAGTAATTACATTACCAACTTTTCGAGGGCCGGCCTGTCCTAAATATAGGATAGCAGATCACTTTAAAACTTTACCGGATTTGTTGAGTATTTATATACATAACTATACATTCAAAAAATTTGGTTTTTCAAGAGAAAAATACTGACTTAAGGTTTAAAAAACGTTTTTGAAAATTAAAAGCGTCTTATTTTCTTTTCAAAGCATAAATTTTTACTAAAAAAACGCTAATTTTGAAGTTAAAATGCCGGCCCTCTTAAGATTAATGCAATAATGTAATTTAAATAAGGGATTATACTCAATTTTTCATCCTTTATTTAGCTTTCATACTCTTCTTCTTCTTCCTCCTCGTATATTTCTTCTAGTAGTTCATTAGTGCAATTAATTTCTTTAAAGCCGTCATTCTCGGTTCCAAAAATCTGAAATGATTTTTAATATTTGATTTATTTAATAATTATTTAACGGTCTGAAAAATTACAAAATTTGAATCAAAGAATGACAAATAGATTTAAGTAAAAAATTAGGCTTTCTCACGATTTAATTGTTGCTTAAAATAAAATTAATATTAATTATTATTAGTGATAATGATTAGCGATTAATATACTAACATATGTTCCATTGAGTTCACTTTCTTCAATGAAAGGTGCCAGTCCATTATGAGAGTGAGCATTGTCAAAATCAGAATCTGATGTATCTTTATTTTCGTCATTGTCTTCACTACTATTTCCGGATAGTTGCTCTTGAGGAGTTTCAACATATTCTAAAGGTTCCACTTTTATTTCAGGTAAGATTATTGAATCATCTTCTTGTAAACATATTCCAGATTCTGATGAGTTCTAGAACAATAACTTTTATTTAATAACATAGAAAGTGCAAGAAGTTGAGGAATATATATCAAAGTGTTAAATTAAATGTAATATCAAATAAACAAAATTTGAATTTCATTTTAAAAATGGAGAAATACTTATTAATATAATAAATATTTTTCTTTTAATATTAATTATTTTTTTAAACAATATTACAGTCATAGCTTACCTGTGATTTTTCTACAAGTAAAACTGCACTGGTGTCAGCTGCTGATAATTTAGAGGTAGAACTATTGATTTTTGTTGAACCAACATCTATAATTGGTTTTTTTAGTAATAAATTATTATTAAGAAGTGTAGGAACTTCTTTTTGAATTTCTAATTGCTGTTTATTTTCTTTTTCATCTGTTACAGCAGGTTTTGGTTCATTTTTCAGTTTTTTTGGCTTTGATTCTCCTGGAAGACAATTATTGCCTTTCTGTCTCCTAAATCTAACAATAATACTTCTTGTCTCCCACATTAAATTATGTGCTTGTTCATAAGCTGCTATAGAGTCTTCTACAGTATTGTATCTAATGAAAGCATAGCTGTAATAAAAAATTTACAGAAATTATAACATTTTGAATACTTTTTATTTAGTAAAATAATGGTATTTTACATACCGAGTATTTCGCATTTTTTGAGCAAAGCCCACATCAATTCTAGCTGCTGGAGGAAATTTGTTCTTAACTTCATTTATGCTAATACTTTCTGGTAAATTTCCTATGTAAAGTGTGTAAGGATCAATGTCTTCTGGAGTAGGATTCTCTTCGTCTTTCATGGATTTTCGTTCAGCTTTCAAATGACCAAGACCAAACTCAATTTTCTCTAAGCTTTTTATAGCTTCATCAATATCAACATTCTCTTCCATTTGTACAAAGCAGTACCTTGGTCCACTAGGACTTTGAAAATGTATATTTCGTATACCTGGATGGAACTGACTGACTATTGTTTTATTGATATCAGGATCAGGAAATTTAATTATTAAACTTCGTGATCTTGCAGCTTTGCTATATTTTTTTTCTATTTCTAATGCCTTTTCTGCATCTTTTTGATTCCACGCACGAGTTGAATAACTTTGTGACATAGGTTTCCGTTGTTTATTTTTTTTGACAACAACAACTTCTTCCTAGAAATAAAAGGTTTAATTATTAAAGAATAAAATAATAACGAACAAAAAAACAACAATAATACAGTTGTAATAATGTATGAATTGAAGAGATTAAGATTATATATTAAATAAAGTACCTTAACGTCTTGCTCTTTTGATTCTTCCAATGTTCTAGTATTGGGAACAGCAGCTGCTGCCATATGGGATAATTGATTTGTCATTGTTAGTTGCCATTCTAAACTATTAGTTACAGCAGCATTATAGTATGATGCTTGATCATATTGATTTTGTGCTTGTTCATAACGCTGTGCCTTCCTATTTCTACGATAATTACCTCTTTGGTAAATATTATTTCTATTACAATTATATCTATCTCTTCTTGAGTAAGTAATTCTTAATGAATCTTTTTGGTATGCTGCTGAAAGATCTCTTGATGGATGAGGAGCTATGGCACTTGCTTGAGGAGAAATCCATTGCCATGTAGGGGTATGTGGCCAAGCATGAAGTTGGGCTACTTGAGTCGGAACAGGAGTATATACACTAGGAGGTGGTGGCACAGCTGCCTGAGGTGGTGGCATTGGTGGCAAAGGTGGTTGCCCTGGCAGTGGTTGGTTGAGGGATGTGGGATTTGATGCATTGTTTGAATAATTCATGAATGAATTATCGTATTGATAATTCATACCTTCTTGTTTTACGTACAAAGATTTATGACTATCGACTGCATGGATTCCCTAAAGAAAAACAAATCTTTAATATTCTAATATTACCCATAAAATTTTAATACAAAAAAATGTTAATCATAAGGCTTAAATCATTACTGTATGAACAGTTATCAAAGGAAATTAAAGATGTTCATCATTGCACGTAATATAAGTAAAGTTCCATAAATTAAAATATAAAACAGCTATCCTAAATTTCAAAAACAAAAACAACGTTAGATCACAATTGTTTCTTGGATCTAACCTAAATTTATCAGATAGAAAGCGTCACTTCAAAGAAAAAACTGGCTGCACGAAGACGCGAAGAACCGTACAGCCCTTAAAGTTTTCGTGATCAAAATAATAATTTGAGTTACTTACGGACTGATTCATACTGCTGAATTATCGCGAGCAGCAGTTGCTCAGATGTTTGTTTCTAAAGGACTTCAGTAATTAAGATTTATTATTGTTCTTTAAAGATATGTAAATATTATTCGAAGACAGCCATGAAGAGAACACACGGACGTCAACAACAACGCGTTAGGGGTAAAACTAACATCGAATCGCAGGGATGCCAACGCGTCCAATCGGCACAGCTTCGGCCGTCCTCGGCCAATCCCGTAAGCCTGAAATTCAACCCCTCTTCTTATATTCTTATAAAAGTATCAAATTCCATCATCTACGTAAGAGCTCTTGAGTTTGCACGCTGATCATATTCATGTTTTGCTTTCTTGACTAAAAACTCTAAATATTTTAACCATTTTATGATCACATTTTTCAACCAATGAGAGTGCTCATTTCGGGGTAGGATTTCCCAATACATCAAAATGGTTGAAAACCAGCGGAAAATTCATGCCGCTTGGTGCGTCACTTGAAATTAGCTTGAGTAAGATGAAGACGCTTATTAAATTGTTATATTCGATTAAGTAAAATAGTAAAAATTATTACGTTTTTTAAAATGTATGTTTTCATTTTCTAATTTTTTGTAATAGAATTGGGTAAGCGTGCAAATTCACTATTGAAAATTACTAAAAAATCAATTTACGTAATATATTATCTTAAAATAAATAATAGGATAATAGGATTTAGTCTTTGTGTAGTTATTTGAGTACATTAAAAGAGCGATTAAGGTACTTACGTCAGGCTTATTAGAGATAGAAATTTTTTGAGAAGCTGTCACGGAACTCGCACCAATTCCTAAGAGCTCAATTTTTCTTGTAGAAATTCATTTTCTGTAAATGCTTTGGGTAAGACAGCGCCCCCACGTACTTATTTATCTGAAACGGTATCTTTGTGTAGTAGTTCAAAGAAGTGACCTTGAGGGCGATGTCGTCTATTACTCCAAAAAATGAAGGCACCTTTTATATTTTGGCACGTTGTATTCTGTCGAGCAGTGCTTCTATAGAGGAATAAAGCAATTGAGCGCGTGTGCACAAAACGTAAATTGTGAATCGGTGTCTATATGAATTTTACTGATGCAGTTTAATAGTTTCAAGCCCTTTGTTAGCCATCAATTATTTGTAATTTCAAGACTTGAGTTATTTTTTTTATATATTTTTTGTTCTAAAAAATAAACGTGGCATAATATCAAAACGCGAAAGATTGTCTGACTAAATTTAGTTTAGATCACTTCGGTAATTTTAAAAACCAAAGGATTGATTCTTTAATAGATTCTTAATAGCACGATTTTCTAACGCCTAAAAAGTTATCATAGTTTACTATTTATTCTTCACCGAAAGTTACGAAAGTTAACTAAATTGCCTTATTATTCAATTATTATTTAACTTTAACCATCGAGTATATTCTTATTTTTGCAAAGTTGTTGTAAACAAATATATTATTAAAATAAAAACATTTGTTTAGGGGGTATTGAACTATATTCTTTCAGATGCTACAGAATACCATTTCCTGCGGAATCATAAAAAGATAATTTAAATTTATATCTCCTAAGACGCCCCGCCCGCGTGAAAATATTATATGAGATCTCATATGAGATCTCGTATGAATCTCATGTAAATCTCATATAGATCTCACAT
>JAWWEM010000010.1:13985817-14026316 GCA_035582935.1 Ormyrus thymus | reverse complement strand
TTGGTTACTTGAAGTCAGTCGATGGCGTCGGGAGCCAACTTATTTGGCGTTAGCATCCGATTTTCTGCAGTACTGGCACCAGCCTGCATGCACACACCGAGAAAGAGAGAGAGAGAGAGAGCGAAAGAGAGAGGTGTGCATCAGGGGTGCAGCTCTCCTTTTTCCAAAGAGAAGATAAAAAGAGAAGGAGAGCCTGTGTAGCAGTGCAAGTTCCACCTGCGTGTATGTATATGTCGCGCGCACACGCGACATACGTAGGTATCACATCCTCCTCATCCTCTGGCTGCCGCGCGAGAGAGAGTGCGAGAGTGTGTGTAACAGCAGCGCAGCAGAGCGCGCGCGTACAGTCTTCAGAAAAGATAGAGAGGGAGAAAGAAGGACCAGCCCAGTGGAGGATGCACTAGGTCATCGGCGCGCGGCGCGCACAGCCTAGGGAGAGAGAGGGAGAGAACGAAAGAGAGAGAGAGAGAGCAAAGTCGCTCCTATACGTACTCGTTTCTCTCTCCGGGTCAGCGATATATACGTCTACATATATATACACACAGAGACAGACGGTGGGATATCGCGCGCGCGCCGTGAAGAAGGTGCTGCTGCTCCGCCGTGCGAGAGATACAGCCGTACGGACGGGAACTGGGAGGAAGGAGGACGTGGACGGCGGCCACACAGGCGAAAATCAGTCTCGCGCGCGCGGTCGCACGACAGAGAGAGGCAATACATATACACATACGTACATACGTGCGGATCAAGTGTGTGACTTGGCGAGGAAGAGGAGAACGAGAGCGCAAGATGTGTGGAGCGTCGCGACCTCCACGGCCGCTGCTGCTGCTGCTTTCTCAGGCCGATTTCCTCAAGGTAACGACTTCTTTTCCCCCTATACCCTTTTTCCCTTTTGCGCTAGAATCTATTCTATCATAAGCTATATAGTACTCTACTTGAGAGGGAGAAGGAGAGAGAGGGACGACAGCAAGCAGGCTCTCCTTATACATGTCTCTTGCTGTGACAATTTTTAATGGCATATTCGCTTTTATCCTGTTTTTCTGGTAGATTTTGCAAAGAGCACTGATATATGCATTGATCTTTACCTGTGTTGGCTTCTCTGCTTTTCTGTAAGGTCTGGCAGTTAAGTTTTTTTTCAAGGGAGAGCAACTTTGTAAGAAGCAAGTGTGAATTTCAAATGAAAGATGCAAAAGAAGTGTTGTTATGGATGGCTATGTGCTCTGTGTTGTTGAGTTTGAACTTGAATTTGTGGCTGATTCGTGAAGACTATGTATACTTAGTAAGTAAGGAAATGTGTTTGTTTGTGAACGTTACACTAAAGCATTACATGTCAATGATTTTTAAAGATTAACTTTAAATGGAGCTTTACTAATTAAAATAATATTAAAATACTTCAAATGGTTTTTGTGAGATTTTTGCAATTAAATTCAATTAAATAATAAAAAAATTGAAAAAAATTATTGCTAAATTTTTTGAACATAATTGATGATAGTTATGGGTTCAGTTCAATTTAACAAATAATTAATGATGTTATTTATCGTAGTAAATTCTCGGCTTATAATTATTGATATTATTTTTGTATAAAGCTTTTATTCTCAATGAGTATCTGGGCGTAAAATTATGACATAGTTGAGTAGAGCAAGTACAACTAGTGTACAAGTAGAGTAAACTGACCTATGCTTGAATAGTCCTTAGTGAATGAATTAATCAATATTCTTTTATGTTTATACAATATTCAACTTTTGAGATACTACAGAAATTAAATTTAGATTTTCATTTCAATTCAAAGAATGTATTCTCATTAAAAAAGAGTTTATAAACAGTTTTGTAGAAATAAATATCTAAACATTTCTCATTGATACATTTTTATTTTTTTTGCATTTTTTTGCATTAATTAATCATTGTTTAATGATTTATAAATGGTTAAAAATGCTTAAAAATAATTATTTTAATATAAATTTTTCAAAAATTTTAGGTAATCTTTTGTGAAAAATTTGAAAAATTTGAATCTTTTCAATGTGCAATAGTTTAAATCATCTTTCAAAATATGAACTATTTAAGCCTAGCTGTTCTATGCTTAAAATTGAAAAAAATTGTATTAGTTCTTAACCGTATCATTTCGATTACATTCCAAGCATTTTTGGAGAATTTAATGTGATAAGATATTTTATTTTTTGTTAATATTATTAAAGAAAAACCATTATCATTTAAAAATATCTAGTAATTTAATATTTTTTTATTAAATATCTTAACATCTTGTTCAAATAAAACATTTCTAAAATAAAAGAATTCATTTAATTAAGTTACATATCTACTTAAATCTGAAAAGTATTTGAGTTATGCGATTAAAGTTGAACTCTATGATGATAAATAGGTTTTTCTGAAAAGTGAGTAATATCAGATATCATGTTGTCATTATTGCACACATTACATTGCATTCTATATTTATCAATGCATTGTTTTAAAAATTTTACAGAAACTATATTAAATTTTATCTCTACTTTCATATAAATAAAATTGGTATATTTTCAAAAATTTCAATATAAAGCACAAAAGATGAATTGATATTAGTTTAGTAAATAGTTTCAATCAACAAACTTTATTTATAAGTAGATGAATCACTATTTTAATCATAGACCTAATGTTTATAACAATGCTCTAGAAACTTTTAATGAATTAAGTAATTTTTAGAAATTCTTTTTGTTACTACTGTTTTTGTATCTCTTACTTCTCATAACTATGGACAATCTTATTGTTTGTTACTTTCAGATTTTTATTAATTTTAATAATCAATTCTTTTTATTTCAGCTGAAATGTGTGACATTGTATGGAATCAGTAAACTTATGCAATAAACATGTCAAAATACTCAAGAAGTTTGAGAAGGCATAAACACACATAGGAAATTATAGATTTTTGTGTCCACTGAGAAATTCAAGTTACTGCCTGCCATCACAATAGAATATCCACGCACAGTTTCCAACTGACATAATGAATGCTGCGATAATATTTTAAAGTTAATGGAAATGGTGCTGTTTAAACATATTCTACATATAATCATATTATCTAACTTACCAAAATACTCTATGCTCTATCAAACTGGACAAAATTATTTTAGTGTTCACATATTCTTGTAACAGAAACAAAAGAAGAAAACTGCAACTAGTTCTTCCTTATTCAATATAATTTAAATTCCGGAAGTAATATTTGCATTTCTGTGTATGAGGGCTGTAGATAATAATTCAATTGTTCATAAAACGTGAAAATAAACAGCCTAAATTAAAATTGAATCTACAAACGGTGATACATTAATAATAAAAAATTAATTTAAATAATAAAAGTATGTGAAAATGTACTCAAATTAATTAAGGACACTCAACTTAAGTTATCTATGTTTTTATTTGTACAAAGTATAAATTACGATTTACATATAAAATGAGTAGGAAGAATTTCAAATATTTTTCTAAAACCATGGCTTTACAATGCCTGGAGGAAGAATCACAACCGTTTTCTCAATTTTCAATGGATGATAGAGGACAAATCTGATAACCCTAAAATAATCAGGTAATTTTATACATGTCTTCTTTATTAAAGGGTTTTAAATAGAGAGAAATTATTATAATAATTATTAGTATTTTGTTGCTTTAACTGTGTATATATATATATATATATATATGTTTTGCATTGTAACTTTTCAGGGTTAATAGATATGGACAACAATAGTATTGGAGTGGTGCAAGTATTCGTGGGTGAATGGAGCCCTGAATATGAAGCACTTTCCATCAGAGCCACAAAACAAACATCTTCTGCTGAAATAGTGGAGTGTATTATTGAAAGACTCAGTTTAGCAGATAGTAATCTTTCAAATGGTTATGAATTGGCAGAAGTTATTGGTAACTCGGTCGGTCAGGAGTGCAAAGAAAGAAGGCTTGGGCCTACAGAGTGTCCTGTTGCTCTTATGTTGCTCTGGCCAAAGAAAAATGCTTCTCAACAAGAATATTATAAGTAAGAAAGTGACTTTATTTTGTATATTTGTCAATAAAAAATAAACAGTCCATGATAAATAAACTTTAAAAAAAAAATTACAGCTCTAAATTTATGTTTTTCAGATTTTATCTTAGGAAAAAACAAACTGATTATTTATGGTCAGACAGTAGATTTCCAATGGATCCACAGCTGCTTAAAGACTATTTTAATCGTTTCCTCTATCAACCTCGTGACAAGGAATACCCGGATCTTTGTCAGCTTCCTGACCTCAATGAGCAAACGCTTCTGGACAACCTCCGGGCGCGATTTCTTGCCGGCAATATTTATACTTACGTGGGCAGCATATTGATTGCCCTGAATCCATTTAAGTTTTACCCAATTTACAATCCGAAGTACGTGAAATTGTATCAAAATCGAAGACTTGGAACGGACATACCACCGCACATATTTGCGATAGCAGATGCAGCGTATCACTGCATGCTTAAAGAGAAAAGAAATCAGTGCATAGTGATAAGCGGCGAAAGTGGATCTGGCAAAACAGAATCGACAAATTTTTTGCTCCATCACTTGACAGCCCTTAGTCAGAAGGGTTCACACGGAAGTGGTGTTGAGCAGACTATTCTAAGTGCTGGTCCCGTTCTCGAAGCTTTCGGAAATGCAAAAACTGCACATAATAATAACAGTAGCCGATTCGGCAAGTTTATTCAAGTGAATTACAAGGAAAATGGAATGGTGCACGGGTAAGATTTGTTTTTCTATAAATTATTATTATACAGAATAACAGCACTCACGATACGATTTTACTTTTCAGTGCGGTTGTACAAAAGTACCTTCTTGAAAAATCACGTATAGTTTCTCAAGGAAGAAATGAACGGAATTATCATGTTTTTTACTACCTGCTTGCCGGTGCGAACGAACAGGAGAAGCAGGTCTTACATCTTAGAAATTATGAATGGTATAATTACCTAAATAAAAGCGGCTGTTATGGATTGGAAAACGTTGATGAGCGACATGAATTTTCAAGACTGAAACAATCCATGGAAATGGTCGGTTTTACACCAGAAAAGCAAAGACGACTATTTGCAGTTTTATCAGCCGTGTTACTATTAGGTAATTTATTGATTATTCTTTTATGAATTAAAATTTGCTCACATCCAGAACTTAATTTAAATTTCACTTATTTATTTAGGAAACGTGGAATTTCAACCTAGAAAATCTTACCATCATCATGACGAAGCAGTTGGTGTAAAGAATCCCGAAGTGGTTGCCCTTATATCTGAACTTCTTAGAGTAAAGCAAGAAACTCTTCAAGCAGCCCTCACTGCTAAACGAGCAAGAGCTTCAGGAGAGACATTAGTAATAAACTACAGGCTTCCGGAAGCAATCGCTGCTAGAGATGCCATGGCTAAATGCTTATACGGTGCTCTTTTTGATTGGATTGTCTTACAAGTAAAATCTTTATATTATAAAAATACAAAAAGTCACGAAGAGAATAAATTTGTAATAATTTGAATATTTCCTTTCAGGTCAATCATGCTCTTCTATCGAAAAAAGATACTCTGCGAGATCATCAGGGAAACAGCATTGGAGTGTTAGATATTTTTGGATTTGAAGATTTTAAAACTTGCAATAGTTTCGAACAATTATGTATTAATTATGCCAACGAACAATTGCAACATTATTTTAATCAACACGTCTTTCAATATGAACAACGAGAGTATAGGAAACAAGAAATCAGGTGGACAGACATTGGTTATAGCGATAATTCTGGCTGCTTAAACCTTATTGAGGGTAAACCTAATGGTTTACTCTGCCTTTTAGATGATCAGTGCAAGTAAGTATATATTATTAAATATTTGGTATTTTAAAGTGCTTGAAAAATATTTTTAATTTATTTAGTTCTAAACGGATCTGATTAAATCTCTTACAATCAAATTTAAACTGATATTAATAATAAATTCACATCCAACAGTTTCCCAGGCGCTACCAACGAAACGCTTCTTCAAAAATTCAATTCAGTCCACAAGGATAATCCCTTTTACGAAGCTCCACAACGAAGAGAGGGAACATTTGTCGTTCGGCATTACGCTGGAGCAGTAAAGTATCAGGCTGCGAACATGAGAGAAAAGAATTTGGATCTGATGAGACCAGACGGCGTCGTTGGAGTACTGAAAAATTCTTCCCTTGCTTTTGTTCGAGAATTGGTTGGTGCTGATCCGGTTGCTGTCTTTCGATGGGCCATACTTCGGGCTTTCTTTCGAGCACATTTTGCTTTTCAAGAAGCTGGAAAGGCACACAGACACGGAAGAGGTATATTATAATTAAAGAATTTTTTATTATATTTTTCGTGCTAAAAAAAGAAAATTTTTTTAATCATATTTTGATTTTCAGCAGATGGAAACAAAACATCTGTACAAAATAGATACAGAACTCCAAATGAAAATGTGATCAGGTTAGTACTGAACTTTATATATTAATCAATTTAACATAATTTTATAAATATAACTCTTATTGCGTGAGTATACAAGTAATTTCGAGTGTAACTTCGAATGATTCCCGAAACAATTTTTTTCTTTGTCAAAGTGTATCGATGGTGACAAATACTTAATTGATGAAGTGTTTTATTTTTTGTACATCAACACATTAATAGCATACAATATTTATGACAAAAGAAAAATTTGTTTTGTATTTCGAAAAAAATTTTAAAGATGTGGTTAATTGCAATAGATAAAAGTGTAATTGAAACTGAAAATTAAAATTAGAAGAAGACTGTAACACTTATATTGCCCAAATTGTCTTTTGTCCCTGTAGCCATCTTGTGACGTTATCTGCAGTGAATCTAACTATTAACCGAATTGCGTAAGTGGTCCTTCGATCCACTATATGTACTGTTTAAATGACCTTTCTATTTTATTAAGTTTTTAGTAGCATTTTTGAATTTACAGTGGTATCATAAATCATTTCATTTAATATAAATCAACACATTCATTTTTATACGTTTATTTTTTATATCATAAAAAATGATGTGATTATTTAATTTTACTCTTTTTTTGTTATTTGTTGAATGTGATTAGAATGTAGTTGTTCTTAAGACTACATATGTCAATTCTTCTTAAAATTTAATAGTACATTCATTCAATCCATTGCACATATTCATTTCATGGCATCACATTATTCTATGATTCCCTTCTTTATAAATAAATCATAGATAAATCATTTAAGCATAATCATTAATCATTATCAATAAGTTTTATGAATAATAATTTTACTTAAGCGATTTTACATTGTCATCATCATAATAACATTCAATTTTTACGTTCCAAAGTAACGATAATAATTATTTACGAATTTAATATTGTGAGTCAGGGTTCAAAATTCTATTTGAAATTTAAATCATGACATACCATAATTTTATTGAATTTTTGTTATACGGCGAATTCAAATGTGAAAGAAGGGAACAATCTAAATTGTACCATTGGATTAAACACCATTATAACATATAAATAACAGAACATTTGTTTATAAGTTTTCGGGTTTAAATAAGAGGCTTAAATTACGCTTAAAAAATTAACCATTTTATTGACGCGACGTTCCTTGGTGAGATAAGAACAAAAGATGAAGTACCGAGTACGCATCGTAGAAATGTCCTCCGTCTAAGCATGAGAGCATCATTTTTACAGTTCGCACAAACACACTCGTCCGAGTTATCAGAAGCAGCAGCGCAGCGTGTGCCAGGCTGCTGCAAGCCCGATGAGCTGCGCTGGCGCCTTTACACATAACAGCGACAGCCTTAACAACAACAATAATCATCACCACCACCATCACCACCATCATAATAACAACAACAACAATCGGCTGTCTTGGCCGCAATTTCGAAACATTAATCAGGCGAGCAGCTCTTTAGGCAAGGGCCCGGTAAGGGCCGTCAGAGATCACGAGCAACAGGTCTCCGGTAGACATAGACAGAGCAAACTCGACTCGAGAGTACTGCTGAAAGATGAAGCGAGTGTCATGGAACGCGCCAATCAGATTGTCATGTATGTAGCGATTGCGCCGCCAAGGGGACATTTTTTTTCACTTGGATACGATTTTTGGATATGCTCGCAATATATTTTTTTTATTCTGGCATTTGTATACTTCTTAGAACTTGGTAGAAAAGTTTATGATCTATAAGTAGAAAGATTTTTTAAAGATTCGTTTATTTTCAGAATTTTAATTAAATTCATTTATTTTTGTTGATATTCTAGTTTATTAATTACAAAGAAAAATTAGCTGGATTTATTGATTTCAACTACTTACAAAATGAACAACAAAGGTATTTGTAATTTTTAAAAGTAAATCAATAATTCAAGACAATCACTAATTCAAATTAGACTAGTGACAAGAAATTTTGTTGAGCATATCCAAATATAGTGTCTAGTCGTCAAGTTCGCCAAGTAATAAAAAAATTTTTCAACGTTGTCTTTTAGCTTTTTTCAAAAAGTGCATTTCTTACAGACATTGCTTATAACTTAATTTGTCTTTAAATAAATGAACTTGGCGGATTTTAAAAACTAGGGCGCTTTAATTTAACTATCACACACGTTGACAGAATTATAAAACGTACGCTTCCACTGTATCTATATACTGGCCGTTTAATAACGACAAAACTTTTTAGTGAAGCGTAGTCTTGGTAGTGGGGGGTGAAGGTTATTTTTTAACTCTATTTTAATAGGTAATGGATTTGTAGAAAGGTTTATCTTTTGCGCGTTAACGACTTAGGTTAATAGTAGAGATGGGTTAATTTGTTACAAAAATTTTCTTTAAACAATTGAACAAATTTCCTATCCCTGATCTTTTGCAGCGCCGATTTTTACACTGTAGTTACGCACACACAAAAACACACTCCAATCCCTTAAAGGTTTATCTTTCCACGCTTCGCAACATATAAAATAGTCTTTGCTCTCATGTCACCGTCATCGTCATAATTACTTCCGTCGATTCATTCATTTAGATTTGTTCATTCACTCGTTATATTGCTTCGTTCAAACAATAATTTCTTAAAACAATGAAAGAATTGTGCATGAAAAATTACCATTTACTTTGTATATTTTCGAGTAAATTAACTCGCTAAAACTGATGCATTGATGAGTTAACTTACTCGCTGAGTCAATTGCTAACTTTAATGTTGACATTTTTATACCTATTGTTGCATGCTTTATACTAAACGAGGAGTAAATTTTTTACATTGGTTGTTTTTCTTTACTTTATACTAGATTTTAATTGCGAATTAAATTTAGAAAATATGTAATTGTACATATTTCATTACTGAGCTTTATATATTATACTTATGCCAAGTATTAGATTTTCGCAACTAAGTGCATAATTTTTATAATTTTTTTGCAGAATGATTATACAGTAATTCTTACGTTACATACACGGTTGAAAAAAAATTTATGCTCTACTTGCCAATAAATTTTTCAAGTTTCAGTTACCAACCTTTCAGATACCTTTCTTTAAATGTCTTTACTTTCAACTGTGTATTTAAAGTAACATAACATCTGAGAAAGAAGACTGTGCTCATTTAATTTTTTCTAACAGATACATCAAACAATCGATTAAGTCCGATTTTAAAATTATACAATCCGATATTGCAAAAATGATTCTTGAAAGTAATCGACAGTATGTGACGTTGCTTTTGTCAAACAGGAAAAACAAGTCATTTAGACCCCGAGAACGCGGTAAAAAGGGTTTAAAGAATCTGCAGACGGTGAAGACATTGGCGGGCAGGACGCAGAGCTATGGTACGGGTCCAGGCAAGGCAAGAAAGCAGCCAATGACCGTCTCAGCACAGTTTCAACAGAGTCTCCACAGTCTCATGGACACTCTCAATCAGGCTAATCCATTTTTTATAAGGTGCATAAAGAGCAACGCCAACAAGGTGCCCAACGAGTTTGACGAGGAAACAGTTCAGCGACAACTCAGGTTCTTCTATTTTCTAAAAATTTGGCTAACTAGTAGGGGAATAAAATATTAAAGTTGTGGATTTATCCTACAGGTACACTGGAATGTTGGAAACCGTGCGAATCCGCCAGGCTGGTTTTAATGTCCGACTTACATACGAGGAGTTCATACAGTTATACAGAATGCTTTTGCCTAAAGGTTTACTCAGCACTCAGACCGATGTTCGCGACTTTTTGCTAACACTGAATCTCAACAGAGATAACTATCAGTTGGGTACGACAAAGGTGTTCTTGCGGGAATCTGAAAAAATCAAACTTGACATCGAGCTGCACCAGCAGATCATAACAAGCATCACGACAATACAGAAGTGGTTTAGAGCTTGCCTTGAAAGACGAAAATTCCTTAGGCTTAAGAATGCCGCTGTGCTTATTCAGTCTTTCTGGCGGATGGTCATAGCTCAAAGACTCGTCAGAACTTTAAGAACGAGAATTGAAGCGGCAATCCATATACAATCTGTCTGGAGAACGTATCGACAGCGCAAGTGGTACAAGAGGTTAAGGTTGTGTATTATTAGGTTCCAAGCTTATGTTAGGGGTAACAATGTCAGGAGAGCTTTGACCGAGATGAGGAAAAAGAAGAGGGACATGTCACTTAAGGAGCAACGAGAGTAAGTATCAAATAATAAATATAAAAATAAGAATTTGTTTTTAAAAAACGTACTTTTTCAGAAATGACAACAGTACACATTACGAATCGAATTACGATGTAAGCATTTCGAAGCGCAAAGTAATTCAGACGAAGCGCGTCTCCAACGAAACGTCGCTTTCAACGAAAAGCTCAGTTGAAATGACGAACAATAAAGTTAGCAGTGCAACCGCGAAAACTACCGATCATAGTAAAGGTAGTCTCGAGAGTCTTGCTAGCTTGCAAAGTTACGAATCTCAAGTTTCGATCGAATCGTCCGAATCGCAGCATTCGCATGATATCAACAGTAGTTCATCCAAGCCTGTGCCGAGCACACGCATTCGACGCGGTGGCGTCGGTGGTACTTCAAGCATCGAACAACAGTCAAGTCAAACGACGTCGACAACGACGAGTCGATTATCCTCGACAAGTCGACGTACCGACAGCAGTTCCACGGGTTATAGCGACGGCGAGACAGACGCAGAGACGCCGAGTGCCGTGCATAGTGCGCCACCCGTTTTCAATGCCAGCGTGCCCTCCTTCTCAAGCCCTCGAGACATTAAGTACCATCAAACCAGTGTCAATCTGACGCACAGCTCCAACTCAGATATTTGGCACAAGAGACTTGATTATAATGCGCTGCCTGAGTATCCACTACAGGTACCGCAGAAGCCAACTATTACGAGGTCACCCAACGTGACGCAGCCCAGACATCTCAGCGAGACCATGATGGAGCAAGAGCGATTCGGCAGGCTTGAAAGACTAAATAAAGCAGTAACTCCGACGCCGGTTAAACCGGATACTTCTGTTAGAAGAGAACCGAGAAGGCTAAGTGATAATGAAAATACTGTTCCTACTCCTACTTCTGGGAAGCGCGAGCAAATTTACGCAAAAGAGCTAAAGGATTATGGTTATCTACGAAGGCAGAATTCCGAAGGTGATGCGACTCTTGTCGATACTCTTCCAAGCGCAACAACAACGTCGAAGGGAGCGCTTGGATTGCAGAAGGAGAAGTCAGAACCTGATGTTCCGGTATTCATTTTTTACATAAATATAAAAAAATTTATTTTTAATTTTTATTTTAAATTAATAAATGTTGTTATGCCTTTTTTAACTTTAGGTAAGAAGTGCCCGTCGCAACAGGCCCTCTCGAGAACTCCAGTGCCGTTCAATGGGCGAATCAGTAAACGAAGCGACAACGGAAGCTCGCAATGTTCTTCTTGGCACAATCAATGAAAGCGACCTCATAAAATCGTGTAATGTTTGGTCTCACAAGGAGGAATCAAAACACGAGTCTGTTACGCGCTCAATCACCGACTGGCCTGTTAATAAAAAAGAACCGCATTTCAAGCCTCAACCGGTGGGTGCTAAACGCATCCGTCCGAACGCAATTAGTACCATGGAATTGCGACGTCGTAATTCGGATCCAGCTACCAAAATTTCAGGTCTGAGTGAGGATAAGGCCCAAGTAGAGACAAGTCCAAATGATTTGAAGCCGACACCAGGAATGAATTCGCTTGAATGGAAAGGAGATTTAATGATTCTTGATGGTCATCAATTTAGGAAAATCGCAAGATTTTCCAAAGACGACGTTTGTGTTTGTTGCCGTGAAATGATGGATGCCTTTGTTACTCAGGTTTTGTGTCTGAAATTATAAATATGAACGTAGTTTATTATTTTTCAATGTTAATTTATCTAAATTTAAATTCATTTCTAGGGTTACAAGTGCATTGACTGTAAGCAACCCTTCCATGTTAAATGTATCCAGAATGGTGGAGCTTCAAAAATGGCTTGTATATCGGTTAATACACCAAATCGAAGAAATAAGAGAAAACCACCACGGACGCCATACGATCAATTAAAGCAAGCTGTACCTTCTAAATTTAGTTTGACTGGCACCTCCGCTTTTTCGGATAGTACTGATAAGATTATTTCGGATGCAAAAGAGTTAGCGCTAATGCAAGATTTTATAACAAAAAAGATTTACATTATGGATGGACAGGATGAGGGGAAAAAGCCGCCTAGTGAAGTTGATCGAGTTTTTAAGCAGGCACTGAGGAAGTTCAAAGATGATCTCGTTATAACATACAGCGTAGCTATCCAGCAGGGCATCGAAGGAAATATTAAATACACAGATTTAATAGCAAATTTCTTGCAAGTGATGGAAACAGTTTGCAAACAGGAGAATCTAAAGGAAGATTTTCCTCTGACTATGGGTGTAAATGCATTTAGAGGTTTCATGAATGAATTTATGGCATTGGCAAAGACAGATGCCATAGAAAAACAGAGCAAGAACAAAAGGAAGAAAGAAAAGAAGGAAAAGAAGAAGCAGGAAGAACCTATCAGGCATGGAAATCATATGTTCCAGTTGACAATTATTAATATTCCCACAGCTTGTGAGGTTTGCACATCCTTCTTTATGTGGCCTATCGAGCGAGGACTCATTTGTCAAAGTAAGTATGTCTATCTTTTGCGGATACTAATAACGAATAGAAATACGCAGTATTATTTTACAATTGCCTATTTATAACAATTTATCGTTATTTTTACGTCATTGTTAACTTCGTTCCTGCTATAGGATATCTATTTTGCATTAATATTTTTTTATAAGCACAACATGTATTCTTAAATCATTAACCTAAAATCTGAATTTTTTCATATAGATTGCAAACTCACGTGCCACAAGAAATGTTATTCGCGTGCAACACCAGAATGTGGCAAAGATGGTGCATTACACGATGCTAACTCACGCAAAGTCTTTGGTGTCCCGCTATATAAACTCGATTGTGGTGATGGCAAAGTTCCTTTAGTTGTCGATCGTCTTATTACAACTATCGAGATGCACGGTCTGTACACTGAAGGTATATATCGTAAAAGCGGCGTAAGCTCTAAAGTAAAGGAATTAAAAACTAAAATGGACGAAGGCGATCTGGAAAAGGTGGATTTCGAAAATTATCAAGTGCATGTTTTAGCCGCAGTTTTGAAAAGCTTTTTCAGAGATATGCCAGAGCCTTTACTCACATTCGAATATTACGACGATTTTCTTCACGCTGCGAGCCTGACAGAGCCGCAGGATCGAATAAGGTAAAAAATGAGAAACTTTAAAAACATAATATAAAATATTAATTTCATTTTATATTATTTTCATAAAAATATAATTAATTTTAATAAAATATTAATTTTATTTTATATTATTTTATAACAAGAAAGATATAAATTTTATTTTATTCTTCCGTAGTACACTATTTGCTATTTTGAAGAAGCTGCCGAAACCCAACTTCGATCTCATGGAACGCCTAATAGTACATTTGGCTCGCGTAGCTTTGCACGAAGTCGACAATCGTATGTCGCCTTCTGCCCTTGCCATAGTCTTTGCGCCTTGTATCCTGCGAACAAATCGAGCTCTGCCTGCTCAAGATTCGTTGCAAGACGTAGGCCGACAAACTAAGTGCGTTGAGACTATTGTTCAAGAAAAACTGCGTATTGTCAAGACGACTTTAGCTGATATTAATACTCTCGATTCGGCTTGTCATTCTGCAACTCATCGCCTCTCGAGCCTCAGGTCTTCGAAGGTCTTCAGTCCCGAGGAGTTGAGTTCAACTTTATCAAATGTTGTGGCAAACAGGGGAACTAACAATGTAGCTGCAGATCCGGAAAGAGATAGAGAAGATGAAGAAGAAGCTCTTGTTGGGCACATTCAAGAGATACAGAAGGAGAAAGCGTTGTTAACTTCCACTTTACCAAGTCTTACAAGGGCGTCTTCAGATGACGATTTGCTATTGTCTACGACGGATCTTGATGACGGTTCTCTTGACGATCTTCTACCATCTACTGGTAAACGTTATTTCAATACCACAATTTCTTGAATAAGAATGCGCGTATTAATAAAAGTGAAAAAAATTATTTGGTTTGCAGATGGTCTCGTTAGGAAGAAACCAATTCAAAGGCAAAGTTCAGCGGACAGCAATTTTCCGACGATCATCAATGTTGATGAAGATATGGTCATGGTATGATCAAAGGTGAAACTTCAAATGCCGTCTTCCCGCTGAACGAGAGCCAATTAATCGATCAAATATTTATTCGACATAAAATAGCTCTTTCTTAACTCTTCAGGTTAATCTTCTTCCAGCGTACAATGTTCATAATTAAGTATGTAAAATGAAAACTTGGTCAGCTCGTCTTCATTCATCGGCAGTCGATTATTCTGAATGCGTTACAAAAAAGGAAGAAAAAGATAAACATGTAAATGTACGTGTAAAAAAACTACTAGAGATCTTTTTCAAATTTAATCTTCATAGAACGCATTCCTCGTTAAAGACTGTCGTCTACGTAAAAGCAGTCACACCGCAAACAAGTTTTCACATAAAAAGCCTTTTGTTGGTGTGCGCTTTGCCTATCTTTTTTAATTTTAGAGATCCGCCTTGAAATAATATAATTCAATATTACTCTTGTGACCGGATGTGAAAACTCTGCTCTTAAGGAATGAAGTGGTAGAAGAGAAAAAAAAAATTCTTAATAAAGCGGATTGGTCAATGCGCCTAGAATTAATAAATTGTGCAAATGTACAAGAATAGTTGCGTAAAAAAATACACGACAAACCACGTTAGGTGTCCTGTTATATTTTTTTAAAAGGAAATCTCTTTTATTTCGAATAGACGTTTTTCTGTCTAGATTCTCTTGTGTAAAAAGAGAGGGATTGAGCAATTGAGACAATGAACTTAGAGTGTAAACCAAGGTTTATGAAGAGATAGATGATAAACCAAAATATTTAGCGTGTAAATAATTAATCTGTTACTATATATTGTTGCGGTTTTTTGCGAATGACGTTACCAAGAATTATTATTGATTTCACGTCGATTAACGATCAACCTAATTACGAAACAATCGTATACTATGTGAATCCATTTTTAGCGCGCTATTCCCTAAATTCTTCTTCCAATTTGTTCCCCTTGTATAAAAGAAACCTTCGTGCGCGCATTAGCGTTTTTGTATATTTATTATATACGCTTTTTTTAAGTACTTCGTATATAACTAGATGTAAGAAACCACTCGCAGGGCGCAGAACTGATTGATTTTTTTAATCATAATAGTATACATTTGCATGTGTAATCGTGAAAATCTTAATGATTAGAGCAAAATAAGAAACAGGCTATTGAAAATTAAATAAGAATGATTATGTTAGTTCTACAATTTTTATTATATTTCATGTTTTCTTTTTTTTTTTTAAGTATCGATTTAAATAAATTTAAAAAACTATTTTAATGTACATTTTAAAATATTAACTGTGAATCATTACTAAAGCAATATAATATTTGTGATTGCTTTAGCAGTTAGTTTAGTGTTTTTAAGTAATTGCCTTAAAATTTATTTTTAATTTTAGCAAGAGGAAACAAAATTTCATAAAGTTCATTTTTTTAAATTTGAATTGTTAAATGTTAGTAACTTGCTATAAATTATTAATAATTATAAATTGAGTCAATATGTTATATTACTAAAGAAAATTATTAATTTTTTCTTATATCGAATTTTCTATTTCTATTTCTTATTTCTTTTTGACAAGATGTTAAATCAAGCTTGTATTTTTTTCGATAACTGACTTTTTTCTTGAGTCATTAACGTTTTATCGAATATTCTTTCTGGAAACATGTTTACATATGCATTTTTGTCTTCAATCTGATTAATTTTGTCAATAGAAATTAGGTATAAATAATGATATAAAAATCAGATTGTGGCAAACATATTTTTGTTAAGGTTAAAGCATTTTTCTTGTCGAAGATTTATGTATAGCATTTATTCCCTGCGAAAGCGATGATCAATCATAATAATGTATAAAGATTCGCGCATTTTGTTACTATTAATTAGTCGTTTAATTAATGAATTAAATTTCTTTTATAGATTAATAATGTTGCGATCAAAAAAGGAACGTTCCTGTTTTATGCGTTTATGTAACAATGGACATTAGTTGAACGACGCAAAGTTGAAATTTTTAATTGAGATATACTGCATCGTATATACTGTATAAAGTTTAACGTTAACGTTTTTTAAGTCGTTTCGACAACTTTTTTTACTGTTTGAGAGAAGAGATTGGCGACTTTTTTAACGCTAGATGATCCTCTTGCATTTTTGTTCGAGAAGATCAAGTATAAAAGTTAAAAAAAAGTATTTGAAGCAGTTACAAAAAAAAAAATAAGTATGATTGCGTGCGATAAAATATTATTATATTTAACGATCTTATATGTTTCCATCTTAAAATTTTTGAAGATTTTGTTTTATTTTTTTTTTTTTTTCTACTTTATAAGTAAATTTAACCATGACATTTAAGATTCTTAAGGTGCGTATTAATAAAAATTTAATGATACAAGATCGCGAATAAAAAATTATATCTTGCAAACATTGTTGTCAAGTCCCTCGAACTGTACAAAAGATGTAAAAATAAATATTCTTGAATTTTTGTGATGAAAATGCTAATTAATTTTGTTCGATGAAATTTACATCGACGATCATAAAGTGTGATTTGGAAGATCGATGTTTCGAACGAAAATCAAGAACATGAAGTTAATACAAAAATATAGTGATTTTTTGTTTATAAACAAAAAAGCAAGTGATTCTTTGCTAATTCAGACTTTAGATATGTTTGTTGTCGTACAGTAATCATGCATAAAAACACTTAAAAAATGAAATTAATATTTAGGAAAATCGAAATATTACAAAACAAATACAAACGGGACTGAGTTATTGTAAAATGGCGAAAGATACATCCTTAGCGAATATTATTTTTTATTCAAAATTTTATTCTATTGTTTTTTTATTTCCATAGGTCAATTGTATTTAACGCATTTAAAAATCTACAAGGCTCTTCCATATGATATCGTTTTTACAACGATTCTGTATAAAATAAAAGGCGCAATGAAATAAAAAGTTGTAAAGTAACGGCGAAGACGACCGACGTACTGCAAACTGTGCGGGGCGAAATTTTAAAGCAAGAAATTATCTGTATATTTTTTTAAACTTACTATGTGATATATATGCGTATAAATAAAAGATACAAAAAAATTCTTAATTTTTCGACAGTTTTCAATCATTCAGTCTGATATCAAACGCATACGCTTCTGTCACTAATGTAGAAGTAATCTCTTGAAAGAAAATGAAATTCGCGCAATATTTAGAGATTTTATGATAATTTTAATCTAGATTTAATTTTGAAATTTAATCGTGCTAGAGTTATGCGAATTAATATTTTCTTTCTAGTAGATTTTCTAATAGAATAATATTAAGAATAAATTGTTCTACGATTCTTAAGGTGCGGAATTCACATGTGCGTTGCTGTCAGATCGCGATGTAATATGAGTGATATAAAAGATTATGAAGATAGGAGGAAGAGAAATCTTCAAGACAATATTTGGCGTGAAAAGTTCGCTATCGATAACAGTTCAGATTCGTATTTTTATTTACATGTTGTTATTTTCATTTTCTTAAAAAATAAATAGAGTATTTAAATTTTTGTATTTTTTTGTTGTATTTCAAAATAAATTAATCGAGGTCGTTAAGCAGTAAAGATTTAATTAAATAATTAAATATATTATGCATCAATTAAATTATTTTTATGTTTATTAGAAAAAATAGAGATAAACGTTTCTGAATTGTTATCCGCATTTGTGATTGTTTTCTACTATATATATTATAAATATCCAGAATAATTTCTAAGTAAATTCATTAATTTAATGTTCATAGTGCTAAAATCATAGATGTATGATTGAATGTTATTTTTATATTAAAAAAATGAAAGGCAGGTAAAATGTGACTAAATTATTAAATCTAGGATTTAATCGAATCTATTTTTAACATTATTTGAACATCAAATTTTTGAATTTCATCAATTTATTTTAAAACAATCTGCCTTGGACTTCATATATAATCAATTTAATTACTTTTAAAACAGGAACTTATAAGAAAATTCGTGACAAATTATGAATTACCATTTGTCAAATATTTGAAGATGATTATTTATCAATAAGTTCCAACCAAAATTTAAAAAAAAAATGAAAGTATAATTTTTTTTCTTTAAATTCTTACGCAAATAAGAGAAAAGTTAGTTAAAAAAAATTGAATCCAGTGTCACTATTTAGTAGGAATATACCGTACGTAGTCAGGCTTCCTTTGTCAGATTGTAGTATTCAGTGCACATTTATTTATTTAATTGATTTACTGCACTGTTGTAGATATTGCAACAAAATTCTAAATATCCTGTGCATTCACCTCAGTTGCTTATAAAATACAAGGCTCAATGGTGTGAAATTTAAAAAAAAAATGTCTATATCTATAGTAAAAAAAAGATTAAAATTCAAGCTTTTGCACGACTCGCTAATAGTCTTTTTTCCTGTGGCTTCTACAGTACGGAAAACCTCGATTTCAAAAATCACATCACTTACTTCTGTGTGTAGTCTTCCGAATTCAACTTTTCTTATGCGCTTATTTATCAAGTTTTTAAGTACACAAACAACAAACAAGAAATTGTGAAAATCTATGCAATTTTACGATTTTGATGAAAGCTGTTTGGTTGAAAAAGACTTATAAAAACCGATAAAATACTATAAATTTTATCGGTTTTTATGTGTGTATCTGCACCATTTTACTATAAGTTTATAGGACATAAAAAAAGAATACGACTATAGAAGATCGAACGACCAGTGGCTTTTGTTTTGTAGCAAGGTGAAATTCATTGAGGATTATTACTTTCAATTTTGTATTTGTTTATCAAGAAACCTATACAGTTTTAGCAAAACATACTTTTTTCTTTCAATTGATGTATTTTTCATAAGAACAAAGTATTTTTACGAGACTGTATTTTTTAAATATTACACAAATATTATAGTAACTTAATTTGTTATAGTTTTTTTCACTATTTAACTCCTTTTTGCCAGATAAAAATAGTGCAGATAAAGAATATTATAGCAAAGTGCACAAATAAACAAATTTTAAAATCAATGAAAATGAACATTTGTGCTTTGAGATCGCGCTCCAATTTGTGTTTTAACATCAGTATAAATATAAATGTTATATGTACTGTTATTATACATAAATGAAATTTTTTTCAACATAGACAAGCGAATTATAAATTGACAAATTCAAAGTTTAATTTATTAATTATCCGTAATTGACTTCCATTTGGTCACATTGTACTAAATACTTATCTGAAATGCATAACGCGCCTATATTTCGTTTAAATATATGAATCTCTGTAAAATGTTTCCTTGTAAGTATTAAAAGTATGCTCATGTGGAAATATTCTATCGTATGTACATGGAAATAGAAAAGATGAGATAATTTCTCTGATCGACTGGCACTGCAGAACTGTCTTTATTTTAAGTGATTGAATCATATATATTTCGTTCCCTCCCTTTTATATCGACTTTTTTACGTTTTTCTATACCGTCGAGGACTATATATTGTGCATACTATTATAATTATTAATTATATATATATATTTTTTAACATTTTCTACAATTTAAAACAAAATTCAAAGGTATCGTATTCTTATTTTTCATTTTGCAAGTCTGTTTAAGGTAGGAAATGTGTACAAAAAGACAAGTTACGAAGATCCGAATGTTTTAACATTACTTAAAACCTACGATTCTTTAAACTTTATGTAATGTTATTATAAAAAGAATACAAAACAGTTTGATAACGATGAGTGTCTAACGCATGAATGAGCTTCTGAATGTTCTATCGCGATTGACTGTAATTTTATATAATATTTGTAAGGCAAAAAAAAAAGAAATCTTATGTACAGCATACCTGATGTTAAATAATAAGTATCTACTTATGCCTACGAAACTTTCAATTACTTTTATTTATGCGCCCACGTAAAAATCCAATCGTGAAATCACTTTACCTTTTTTATAACGATGATTTTTTGTTTTGATTATATGAAAAAAACCAAATTTCGATGATTATCAGCACACTTTTATTGATTTACATCATTCTTACCGTAAATATATGCAACCCGGTTATATTTTCATTTCTTTATTGCATGACAATATGTGAATTCAGGTGTTACGTTTCGTGGTGCTGTTTTTAAATCTGAAACAGAGTTTATGATGGCATTATTGTATACAAAGTACTGGTAAAAATTAGGTCATTTAAGTCATTTTAAACTTGTTTACAAAGACAGATTTTGCAGTTTTGTATTATTAAGGGAAGCTATTTTGATATTTAATGAACAATCACTGAAATGAAGGTACTATAAAGAAATTTTATTGAAACGTAAAATTATTTATGTTCAGAACAAAAATATAAAAAAAAATAAGTCCGTTTACTGTGCAGCTGTTAAAATTTTGACTCAAATGAAAGATATCCTTGTTATATATTCGTAAAATTAAAAATTTTAATTTGTACTTACTCAAGTCAACGGGTATACAAGTGTGCAAAAAATACTTTTAAAAGGCGCATGTAAATTTTATCATTTCAACCTTCCTGCCAACAAGCCAAAGTAAAGAACAATTAAAAGTCATTACAAAGAGCAAAGCTTATTTCTTCCAAATCACGACGATTCTGGTTAAAGGGAATGTTCGCAAAATAGACCGAGCAATAGAAAGTCCTTAATTTATACGAGCGCGCAGTTAAACGTTCGCCCTCTTCCTTTTTTTACCCCGTCGGTCGTCCTATCAGGAGGCCAAGATCGCAAATGGATCGGCCGATCGTCGCGCCGCAAAAGGAGAAGAAAAAAAAAACGGAGGGAGCAAAGCGCGCTGAATCGAGCGAAGAGCGGATTCTGGAGAGAAGGAGCGAGGCGGAGGAAAAGTAAAACTGTCCTCGATTCGCTCGAGCTACGTATATATACACATAGCTGCGCCGGGATAATGCCCCTCTGCCTCGCTGGCGCAGAAATGAAATTCGGGTGATTTAACCGTTCGATGCCTCCCGCGCCGAGATAGAGATGGGAAAAGAGCGAGAGAGAGAGAGAGAGATACGCGGAGAGGAGGAGGGAAGAGCGGGAATAACAGAGGGAGATTAAGAAATGAGAGGGGCGAGGAGGGCAGGAGGGAAATTTAGAAAAAAGACGCCGGGAATGGGAAGCGCTCCGCTCGAGGAGAAAAGAAAACCGAGAGCAAGCTCTTTCTCGAAATATCTCTAGTCTTCCTAATGGTTCTCGATTTCTCCTTGATTTTATGCAATGTGTATTTTAAAAGCTATTTTTTTCTGTCTCTTCTTTTGTATTGAAAATTGTTGACTTGTCTTGTTTTAGCCTTTTTTTCATTACTGAAAGCAAGAAGTTTAGTGCGAAGTGCAATAATGCCAGAGTTATTCTTTTCTCTTTGTATTTTTAAAAATAATTTTTAACTTGCTTAAATTAAGCTACCAGATAAAGACCATTAAATCATTTTGAAAAATTTCCTTTCGCTAAAAACAGAGAAAGCGAATTACCATTATAAATGAATTTAAATTGTTCGCAAGACAAAGGAAATTTGCAATCCATTTGAAAGAGCTACATTAAATTGTTCTTGTCAATCATCCCGTTTTAAAACTATATTCATTTAAACGCGTCCCCATTCTCCAAAGCCTTGCTTTTAACAATCAGTCGCCGAAAAACAAGGACGCCGCCGCGCGCCCAAGGCGATAAAATTGACGCGGACTGTAAATCCTAATGAGAAAGCCTTGTAAAGTTAACGGCGCTACAGCCATTTCCATTCCAGCCGAGGGAGAACAAGAGAAAGAGATCCCGATGTAAATTAATTCCGCAAAAAAGATTAGCTCGTTACGGTGAAAGCGCGCGCGCGCGCGCGCACGCCGGACGTAAAAAACAATCCCCCGTTAAAAAACGAGAGCCGCCGTCCGGCTCGAAAATATTTCGACTTTATGCGCGGCCGGATAAACAGAAATATAAAGAAAAGCCCGCGGCGAGGGAGGAGAATGAATAGGGAGGAGAGCTTGCGATCGGCGACGGTAAATCCTCGCCTAGTTAAAGCGGCGTGCCCCCCTTTTTCTCTTCCAGCCGCGCCTTGCGGCTTTTTTCGGACTCGCCTTTCTCCCACCTTCCTTCCGCGGCCGACTGAAAATTCGTCTAATTGATTGCCTAATAAAGGCGACGGGGTGCCTCGACGGTAAGACCCGCGTAGATTGGAAATTTCGCCGCGAGCAGAATCGATAAATTGAGATTGATTTTTCGTACCCTTTTTTCTACTCTTCAAGTCGCTCGGCTCTCGAGTCGGTCCGTTTTTTGCAACGAATACTACAGATATTCGCTGTACGATAAGATCGATCCATTAGTAAAAACGATAAAATGCTTTCCCTCGCGAAAGAAAAACTAAAAGCTTTTTTGAACAACAAGCGTCAGTCGCAAGTTCAAAGTACGAAGGAAATAATTATTTGCCCCTCGACCAACCAGAGCTCGCCACGTTCTTTATGATTAAAAACACGGTCTCTCGTTTTGGTATACAAAAGCAGAACTTGGCCGCAAGAACATCTCCTTTCTCATTAGCGTAAAACCATGAAAAGACAAAAAAACAAAAAAAAACAAACAAAAAACCAAGGAGGGGATAGAAAAAAATCGAGGCTAGCAGCGCGTCAAGGCTTGCAGCGGGGCGACGCCGGGGAAAGAAAAAAGGCGGCGGCGGCGAAGAGCCACTTCGGTGCCGACCTTTTTCGCGGTGTCCGCGCCGCTGGAACAGGAAGTAAACGCTGGCTTTCGCCGGGCAAACAAAGCGCAAACACAACGCGAATAGCTGCTCTCTCTCTCTGTCGGGCTGCTCGGAGCCTTTCGGGGATTACGAGCCAAGTTTTCGGTCGCTCCTCTTTTTCCCCCGCGGCGGCTAAAGCACCGAGCAGCTGCTCTTGCGGCCGAGCGCGTCGATGAGCGATTCGCGGAGAGGGGCGAGAGGGCGAGCTTTTTCCCCCGAGTTTGCATCGTCCTCCGGTCGCGCCGAAAGTCAGCTGCGGGCTCCGACTCGCGGGCGGACTTTGAAAGGAGCCCGAGAGGCTGAATTTTCGAAAACGAGAACGCAGGCTTTTAAGCGAGAAAAGCTAGGGCCGCTCTTCGCTCTTATCGTCGACTGAAAAGAAAGAGAATAATTGCCAGCTCGCAGCGCCCGGCTGAGTGGCGCAGAGTTCGGGATAAGCTCCTCCCGGGCGATCCCTTTGATTCATCGACTCTGCCTTTGACGCGCCAAAGAAGCTAGAAAAATCCCCGCCCTCCGACTCACGCACGGGCGAGCCTTCCTCGAATCCGCCCGCGAAGCGCAGAGGCCTCTCGGAGCACAGAGCGCGCTCCGGGAATTCTGCGCGATCCGCGCAATCGAGTATCCCCCCTAATCGGAGCCCGCAAAATTAGTCGCAATAGCAGCCCGAGCACGGCGGAACTTGTCGTAGAGATTACGCGCCTCTGCTTTCCGTTAATCGAATTAGCCCCCGCGCGCGACGCGTGCACGCCCGCTCGCGGAGGAGGAGGAGGAGGAGGAGACGCCGAGGACGCCGAGGACTCCGGGGCTTAAGCAGATCCGTCGCTCTCGGCACTCGATCGATTCGAGCGCCTCCTCCGTCTTCCAGCCGGCGGCCGCGGCTCGTTTAATTACAATACGAACCGCGGCCTTTAACGCCGCGAAAATCCGCCCGACGAGGCGGCCGTCGGTGCGAGCGTACGCGAGGGAGCTCCGCGGCGAGATCGACCGAGGCGAGAGCGCGCTCGCGGGAGGGAAAAATTAGCGCGCGGGCTTGACTCCCGCGTGCGCGCGAATGAGGGACGGGGTGTGTAAAAGGTCACTAAACGGATGAGCGAGCGAAAGTCGTCGGCCCTCTCTGTCTGTCTCGCTGAGCGCGCCGGAAAATCTGGAATCGATTGGAGGAGAGCTCCTGCGCGCGTAGAGCCCCCGTTCTCTCCCGGAGTCTGCGCGCGGAGCGGACCGACGCTCGCTCTCTCTGTCGCACCTATATACACTCGGGAGCTTCGCCGACCGGGGGGAACAGCCCTTCCTTTTCTATGGCTGGCGACGAGTTTCCCGACAAAGCAGGTCGATAGAGATGTGCCCGAAACGAAGCGACCTCATACCGATTCCTAACGAGGGACCTAATATTTACGGCGGATGACGGTTAGGCGGAGAAACGGCCCGGTTTAATTGATTCTGCGCTTTCGGGGTGAAGGCGTTGCAGAGCTGTTTCTTGAGTGCGGATACGCGCTGTTTGCGGCTTAGAGTCACGAGGACTTGCTGAGGCTCGATAAAATTGGCTGCCCCGTTGCGGAGTTTCCGAATAAAAATCCAGTTCTTTGCAAGCACGTCTTCTTTATTACAGAAATTTGCTGTTACCTATAACAGTACATCTCGGAAAGTATAACAAAGTTCCCGAAAATTTTCTCGCAAAAATAAACAAACACTCCGGCAGATCCGAGTCTCTCAAATGAGCTTATAAACCGAGCAGGCGAATCGATTCGACAGGTACATGCCGTCCTCGCAGGCGCACTTTCTCGCCGGGCCCGCGAGGCAGAACTGCTGGCAGTCCCCGTTCCTCACGGCGCAGGGATGCGACTCCGGCACGGGCTGCACCCTCGGGCTGAGCACCCGGACGTCGGCGACGCTCGTCCGCCTGGCGTCGTCGGCCCTCGGCAGCAGCCTCGTCGCCCGGCGGCCGGTGTCCTTGTCGAAGCGCCAGACGTCGGTCAGGTTGGGCACGAAGATCCAGTCGCCGTGCACGTAGATGCTGGTGGGGAAGAGGACCGGCACGGACAGCTGGATCCTCTCGTGGCGCGCGCCGTTCAGGTCCAGGCGGTAGACCGCCGAGGGCTCGTTCTTGTTCGAGTAGTAGAGCTTCGAGGCCTCGTAGTCGAGGGCGAGGACGTCGCGCACCGCGGCGAAGGGCAGCGAGGGCAGGCTCCTGAGGTAGCGGCCGAGGGTGCTGGTCCTGTAGAGGCTCGTCTCCTTGGCGTTGTCGCCGCTGTAGAGCGTGAAGAAGAGCAGGGCGTTCAGGGGATGGATGACCAGGGAGGCCGGGCTGCCGTCGCCGACGACGTTCGGGCTCGCCGGGAAGGTGATCAGCTTCCTCAGGTGGTAGCTGTGGCCGACGTGCATCATCCGCAGGTAGTGCTGGTCCTCGACGCCCCTCTGGACGAAGTACAGGTTGCTGGTGATCCAGTCGAGGGCGAGGCTGAGGAGGCAGTCGCGGCTCGATTGGATCAGCTTCGCCGGCGGGCCTTCCTCTCTGATGTCGGTCTTGAATATGGTGTGATCGTCGCTGTAGAAGAGCAGGTCCCGGCGCAAGTCGTAGTCGAAGTGAACGGCGTCTTTGCTCCGGAGGGACTCGACGTGGAGCTTCTTGGGCAGGATGGCGTCGACGAACGCCTGCTTGCTCTCGTCGAGGATTCGGCCTCTGACGAAGTTGTCCTGGGTGTAGAGCATCATCTCCGTGACGGGCGAGCAGGTAGAATTGTCGGGGTTCAGCTGCCAGTTGGTCCTGCAAGCGCAGGTGCGAGCCGGGCTGCTTCTGCGCTTGCCGGGCACGAGCACGCAGAGCTGCTGGCATCCGCCGTTGGCGTATTCGCAAGGGTTTGCTGCGTCGGCGCTCGCGGACGTGGGGCTGGAAATTTTCGCGTAATCTCTGGAAGAGGAAATGACGGCTCGGATTCTGCAGGGCCTCTTGTTAACGTCGACGACGTGCAGAGCCATTTCGGAGAACCAGAAAAGACGACCTGTGTAGAAGGTCAGGCTGTCGATGCGAGCGGGACTTGGCGCTATGACTTCGCGCTCGCTTCCCTCGTAATTCATCGAGTGAACGTTTACGTATTCTTCGACCCAATATATTTTCTCGCTCTCGCGGTCCAGCACCAGACACGCGATTCCAACGGCGTTCCCCAGAGTCGTCAAATTGTCTCCGCTCATGTGAGCTTTCAAGATCTGCGGGGGAAATAAGAGAATTACCTCGTCGTAGGAAAAGAGTGCCGAGTTCTGAGCTCTCGTCCGTATCTTACCGAATTGGACTCCGACGCTATAAACATGAGGCCTTTTTCGGGATCCAAGGCCAAATCGGAGGGATAACGCAGGTCCGATAACACTATACCGTAGTATCCGTTGCCTTCGTCGATGACATTGATTGTTTTTGCGACTTCGTCGATGATGTAGAACTTTTTCGTGATGTAGTCGATTTTAAGAACTTACGGCTTCCACCTCCCAGGGTAATTTACGCTTGAATACTTGTTGGATACAGATTTTATCACCGGAAGGGCTTCGTCGCAATAAAAAACTGTTTCGTCTAGTAAGACTTCGAAAACGGCATAGTTTGTTCCTGGCAGTGTCGTCAGTACTCTATCGAGCGATCCTCTCTTTAAGTGAACAGCTGTAATGCTTGTCTTGTTGCTTACAATTATGACGTTTGAAAGGCTTTCATCCGCCTTAGATTCTAAAACAAAATTATTTTTATTAAGCTTAAGTTTAACTGAACTTTGCTGTGTTGATCTCCGGGCTGCGCGTAGGAACTCTACACGGAAAAGAAGGCTTGATTAGGATAACGAATTATTAAGTATAGTTACGAAGTGACTAAGTATAGTTACTAGTTACTTGTAGTAACTATATCATTTCATTAGTAACTATAGACAATTTCTTATATAAACAATACAGTTATTCCCTAGTTTACAAATTAATTCGTAATCCTAATCAAGTCTTTTTTTTCTTGTAGAAAAATATAATACTTATACAGCTGTGATATATCTAGTGATTTCTATGAAAATGGCTACAACGCTAAAAGGGTAGTTTTGGGGTTGCTGAGTCTGAGTCTTCTATCAAATTTACGTTTAAGAAGTCGACCTCACCAAGGATACCAACCACAACTATAAACCATAAATACAAATTCCAAATCTCACTACAAAACTTTTCAGTTTGTTCAGAATTATTATGTTGAAATTATTCAAACTGCCATTTAAAATTTTTACAATGCCGATTTCGAAAATCCAATACGAGTACTAATTTCCATAAAAATGGCTAGATCACTCATTCACGAGAATTATTAGCCTCAATTTGCTCAATTCCTTTAGGCAGCCCGTTGACCTTCCGAGGTTTAAGTAATAAGTGCTCAGGGAAAATTAATGAAACATAAGTACCTGTACGTGCAATGAGTAGTATTACAAAAGTTTTAAGCAATAAACCGATTACTTGACACTGCATTCTGCAATAAACTTTTTCTTTGGTGTGCTCTTATAATTTATTCGTTCCTTCTTTTGATTTCCGATTTTCGAAATATTTTACAGAGATGATGCAGCATCTGTTAGAAAACATAACATATTTACGTAGAAATTAAATAATTTCATTTTATAAGTTCGTCCTCAGGGAAAGCATAAAGTTTTTCAATGATTAATTGCATCTATTTTTAGTTTTTACTTTTTCAACCTTAAGTTTTACGTAATTTTTTAATTTAGAAAAAATATGATTAAAAGATATTTTTTTTTTAAAATCTATAAATAAAATTATTGCGTAATTCGAGTAAAGGAATTTTATTCAATTTTAATTAGCAAAATTTTAATCAGTCATAATTTATATAATTAATCAGAACTTTTATTCATAAATCTTTAGCAATTAAAATTGAATAAAATCCCCTTATTTGGGAGTGAAATGAAATTTTCAAAAAAAGCTGCAAGGAAAATAAAAGTAACGCGAACAACAGTCGAAATCGTTCATTTTATTTTATCGCGAAAATCAATGAAAGCGCCCGTCAACCGTGACGTGGCAGCTCGCGAGACGGGCGGAACGTCATTTTTGCGGAGAGCCGAGGCGGCGAAAGGAATTTTAAGCGGGAGCAATTGCGACATACTTTCGCTTCGCGGCGGTTAATTTTATCGGCGGGCCAACGCGCACTGACAGTCACTACCCTACGCACTCACCACTTATTCCGGCGGAGGTTTTAATCGCTCCGTTTCAACCTCGGCTCCCGGGCTGCGCCGCTCGCCGTCCGTCTCGCCAAAAAGTCGATTCAATTATTTCCTTCTATTGGGCCGTTCCATCTCATAAAAATGTTAATTATAATTCTGCAATCGCCGACGCGTAAGGAGCCGCGCGGTCGCGCAGCGTTTCCTACAACTTAATTTTTTCGTTGACAATCAAATTGCAATTAAAATGCTCCATATCTCCGTTAAGAGCAGGCAGCTGAGCAATTATGCTCGCGGAATTATGTCGAATGAAAATGAAACTTGTAGCTGGAAATGAGACTTATTAAATCTATAAAGTATATAGAACATCGCGCCTACTGAGTTCTTGGGAAATATAGAATACGAAATTTGTAGATTGGAGGAAGAAGTACAAATGTGAATTTTTTTATTTTGTGACGAATACTTGCTGCGTTTTAAGCGTTTCCCTAAAGAATCGTTATTCATACTGGTAAAGTTGGCACGCCGATGATAAGCTTTGAAGTTTCTAATTAATATTTTTAATATGCAAAAGGTTTACGTACTCGAATAGGTATATCTTTTAATTTCCAATGAATTTCATTAACTGAAAGTTTTCTAGTTTTTGATAGTAAGTAAATAATTTTTTAAACGTCGTTTATCATAAGAAATCCTTTGGTTGATTGCTCGATTTTGCGATCCGAAAATTTGCAAATTTTTTAAATGCTATAATCAGAATTCATCGTTTTTTACTGTTCTTTTAATACCAACATCAATTAAAATCTTGATGAACGTACTTCAGGGAAAATTACACAAACTGTTCGGTCTATTATTATAGAATGTAATATATAGCGAAACCTATATTACTTTATTACCTTCTTCGCTGGCATCCAGAAATGTCATCTCGAGGTAACATTTACATTATACATTCTTATTGTTTACCTCTAAACATAGCAGGCTTGCGAGCAGAACAATGCATTGTTACGTTATTACAGTTAAATTCGCAAAAGTTAGGCCGAAAATACGGTTCTAATTTTGCTCGTGATCAACGGGGCGCGCTGCATTCGGATTTACATTTATAAATTGTTTTAGAGTCACAAAATTGTTGGCCCGGAATAAATCTTTCGTACGTGTGGTGGTAGCCGAGTATAAGAGTTGTTCGCGCTTGCTCCGGCCGTAAGTCGCGAGCGTGTCTCCTAAACTGTTGTAAGCCTCTCCTCGAAGATAAAACTTAATTACGCATAAGTTACGCGTATTTCATGCAAAGTTAATAATGGCCGTAATTCAAGTCTGCTAATAGAATTACGCCCCCTGACAAATTGCGCTTTGTAAATAATTTCGCGCCTTGCGGACTTGTTAATTTTTGCGATTCGTTTTCATTGTCGGTCAATTGGACTATTGTTTCGTGCATTAATTTACGCAGTTAAAAAAGACGAACGAATCAGCAATTCAACAATATTAGCATCACATTTTTTTATCGAGCTTGAAATTAATATAAAAAGAAAAATTACACTTTATAATTACGCTCGGCAGAGCGACGAAGAACTGTTTAAAAAACTTGGAGAAGAAGCGCGAAAGGCAAGGACAATGAGTTTAATCGATGCGGCCCTCGCGCACCGCCGTCTGGATGACTTGTGCCTCATCCGCGACGGCGTTGCCTAGGCAACTTCTTTGAGTTTGTTTGAAAATGGAACTCGATCCGAAGTACACGTTTGTCCCGCTCGCTCCGAGGCATTATATGGGAATCGAGCATAAAGACACTCAGCAATACTTCAGAAAATGGTACGTAATCCTCCCTTCTCGCGATCGCTCCTTTCCCGTTTAATTCGAGGGCTCGAGCGAGCCTTGGCTGTTGCAGGGGCCTACTGGGGAACATCAGCATACAAGATTTCTGCTTCAACGAGCCGTTCCAGCCGTACAACAAGTACCACATAGCTGAGGTAACTCCGACCGATAGATAAACCCCGCCGCGGTGCCTTGACCTCTCGCTGCTTTCAGTCCTTCTTCAAAGATTCGACGGTCGCCAATAATTTGCTGCTCAAATCGGGGGACAATTGGGTGGTGAGAGGTACGTACAAGAGGCTACTTACCGATCGTGGCGCAGGCTGACGCGTGTTTCGAAAGCGCAGGCATCAAAGCTGCCTCCGTGGAGGTCACCCCGGTTCCCTGCACGGTGCTGAGCACGTCGTTTTTCGACAAGCTCAACGACGAGGAGAACCGAGTCGTCCGAAGCTCGGGGAGCATCAACAAGCGCTTCGATACGCCGATCGGCGGCTTCATGATTTCCGACAATCTCAGAGGGGTGAGTGTACTCGGGCCCTCGACGCGACGAGCGCGAGCTGCTTAACGAAAGCGGAAAATTCGATTTGCAGATGCTGATGGACGAGGAGTGCGACGAGTACAATTTGTTCAGTCCCGAGGAGAGGGGAGAGTTCATCTTTCGAATATTCGAGCTGCTCGTCCTCGGCGGGGCGCTCTGTCAATACGAGGACGTGCTGGAGCCTTACTTGGAGGTCACTAAAAAGATCTACAAAGAGCTCGTGAGGTAAGCCGCGCTTGAGAAAAAAGGGGAGAGAAAACACGCAGCCTCCGAGGCCGCCGGTTGATTAATCGACCGGAATGACTGGCAGGGTTCGCAAGCAGGACGCGGGCGACGACTTGTCGATAGGCACGACGGTCGTGGAAGTCGTGGCGAAGGACTCTCAGGACGACGCATATTTCCCGGACGAGCCGGATCACCGGCAGAACGTCGGATTTCTGCTGATAGACGGCGCGGGTCGGCAGATAACGACGCTTTTACATCAGTACGGAAGTTTTCACTGGTAAACGACGGGCTGGAGAGAGCTCGAATTCCCGGCGTGAAATCCGGTAAATGATGCGAGCGCTTAAATTTGTTTAAGGGTGCGCTATTTTTTTTTTGGTGTGTTTCGCTTTGATTTCAAGAAAATGGAATTTCTATGAAATTTTCACTTGTGATCTTTTTGATTTCGAGCAAATGACGTGTGTTCTGTTTTGAAAATAAGGCTAATTAGCTTTTATGAAGGGAAGGAATTAGCATTAAATAACTTATGGTCAGAATAATTTATTTACTGTGCAAATATGTTACGAAATAAAGATTTTTTTCTACAACTTTAAAACAATCTATAATAATTTGAAAATTAAGACAACTTTCGGGAAGCTTAAATAAAAACGCTTAAAAAATAAAAATCATGTTTTTTTTTGAAAGCATAAAAGATTCATAAGCAGGTTTTTACCTCATTGCGGTATGTTTTGCTTTTGATTTCACCGCTCTCAACATCAGTTAGTTCTCACATTAATGATCCCACTAATTTGGCTTTTCGACCAACTCGCTCGTCGAGGCGCGAAATCAACAACGGCCTCGACTCTCGCAATTGATTAAAGGACTCGAGCGAACGAACATTTAGAAGGAAAATGAGCGAAAATTGAAATAAAAAAAAAAAAACAACAACAACAATGCAAACAGGGCCAGGCCATTATTACATTGAAAAAGAAGTGACTCAAGCGGAGGCATTGTAGGCTTCCGCAATAATTAAAAGGACAAACGAAATTCTCGACGTTGGCGGGGGGTGGGGGGGGGAGCTTTACAGGTCGCTTTCCCCGAGTCGCGCCTATTTCGTTCTTTTTTTTCTTCTTCCCTCTTTCTCCCGCCGCTTAGAAAGAAATCTCATTAAAAAGCGCAAGAGCGCACGTAACGCATAAGCTCCCGCGCGATTATGGCCCGGGCGCCGAAATTGCGAGTGTCGCACTATCGACGTCGCGCGGCCAGGTGCACCGCCGCCCCGCGCGCGCGGCTCTCATTTGTACGCGCGCTCCGCTTTTGTTCCGGCTTCCTCGGCGGGGCGAGGACTGCTCTTACCTTTTATTCTCCTGCTTAAGCTTCCTTTCTTCCCCTCGGCCTTTCTCGCGTAATTATTCTAGCGCTTTTGTCCTGTAATGCGATTTCGGCATTGATTTCTTTTTTTGTTTGCTTCTTTTTCTTACGTGCAAGCTCTCTTTCTCCCTCGGCTCCGGATTTCAGCCGATGCCGCGCACTAAAAATTCCTCCCCGGCTACCTCGGGTTTTACCCCTCCCGGCTTCTTCTTCCGTCGGCCGTCCTTCTTTTTCGCTCTCCGCTGGAATTCCTCACCGCGACTCGCTATTAAATTTTTCACGTTCGGCTCCCTTCTTCGGCGTCTTATCCAAAATCGCTGCCTCTCGCCTTTCACCCTCCCCGCCCCCTCCGTTATCCCTCGCGCGTATCTGCATATGAAACCCGATTCGCATTGGCTTTTGAGATTTGGCTTTGCCTCGGGTTCGCGGCTCGGAGCTGGAAATTACCCGAAGTAGATTAAAGTAAAATATGTACACGTGGAAACGAGGCTGCGCGCGGTCCTCCTCGGCTCTCTGGTTTTCTAAGTTCTCGCTGTTTGTCCCGCACGCGCGTGGAATCTTCCGCCTTCGCGGAGTTCTCGAAAGAGTCTGGCGTGGCGCCTAATGGCATAACACGGCGCTGCTAGTCTCCCGTCCTGCGAGGCGCGCGAGAAGGCAGAATTACCGCGAGGCGTCTCCGAGCGCGTGTACTTCTCCCTTCGTTCTGTTCAGCGTTCGTCACCGTAATTGTAATTTTCTGTTATAATGTGGCAGAACATTCAGGAATGGCGGTTTTATGGATTGCACGAAGAAGAGCTTGGGAAAGGCAGTGCTGCAGGAGAAGCCTGAGGCATCTATAGTATTTTTATGATTGCAGCTATTTTGACTTTTGTTATATTTATATATAGTCTCTATATGAAATATCGTTAATTTAAAGATCGAATTATTTTATTTTAGTATATTGATTACTTCGCCTCTATTTAACATGAAAATGTTATTTGATAATTTAAATTTATATGCACGCATTTTCTCTTTATTGTGAGTGCGAATGGATTTTGCTGTAGTATTATTAAAATTTCATAGTGTATAATAATATTTGCATTCAAACGCCGGATGAATATTTCTGCGGAATTCTTCGATCTGAGTATTTTATCGGGACCTGCCGTTTAATTAAAGCATTATACTTAAATCAATTTTTCGCAAGCTGATCAGATTTTTTTATTTAAATAATGGAAATAAAATAGAGTAAGTATTTTTGTCCGGTATCAATGTCAGTTTGAACCGAAATTTTCAGTTCACCTTGCATATAATTACACGAATAAAACAAATCTAGCCTCAAAAAGAAAGCATCACCTCGCGAACTCCTTCATATTTTATTTGCATCGCCTGCTTTTTAGTATCGAACGTCGAAGCTTAAACGTCGACTCGTTAAACTAACCAACTTCGCGATGCGTGGAATCGCAGAAAATGCTGACTTATCCCAAGAGTTCCCCTCTTCAGAGCGAAGGAAAAGCATGGCATGTACGATTCTTCCGCACGTTTTTAGCTCTGACTGCTCCGCTCTTTTTTCCTCCTTCGACAATCTTATTTTGCAATTTTATTTCGACAGTTTTTGAACAATTAATAGACTGTATTAAGAGAAAATAGAGAAGTATGACTTACTATAACTAGCCTTGAACATTTTAATCGGTAATTGTGTTTTCTATTTTCTTTTATCTCTGGAATAATACATAATAATATAGAAGTATTGATTAATTAAATTAGTGTCACTGAATCATTTACGACTTTCTTAATATGCAGCAAAATTTATTCGTACGTAATTGAAAATTAGGATATCAGAATTTAGCTTTTAATTTTCTCTTTAAAGCTAATTAAAGTATACACTTAAAATGTATATTTAATTAATAAGTTATGTTATTATTAATGGAGTTGATAACCCGATAAAGTTAATTATTGAAATGAAAAATTTTTATAACTTCACATTACAAAACATCATTTGACTTCCTAACTCGGAAATCAAATGGCTAATTACCAAATTAAGCTTATTGAATAAATTTAAATGTTAACTTGATCAGATTAAATCATAGAAATCAGAACGCGAAACATTTAAAAGAATACAAAAAACGCGTCGTATTTGCCGTCCCCATTCGGGGGAACAAAAGCAAACCCATTGATATTCAAAATTTGCCATGCCATTATACAAACTTTACTCTCCGCGGCGACAACAAAAGCCCGCAACAAACGAAATTCGAATTCGTCCCCCGAAACAATAAAGAAGTTCGGGCTCGGCGCATAATGCCGAGTGCATAATTTGCCGCTGACAAATTTGCGAGCCGCCTTAATGAAGACGCCCGAATTCCGGCGGGCAGACAAGGAGGCGTGCGTTTTTGTCCTCTCGGCGATGCGCGCAGTCAGTGATTTTCCCCGGCGCCTCTCTCTCTCTCTTACCCTGATTTTACGAGGGGGTAAAAAGGCCGCGGCCGCCGCGTCCCCGACCTTAAATTACGCCTTCGTTAACTTTAACGAGGGCTTTTAAGGTAAGCGAATATCTTTTATATAACAACGCCGCGGTGCGATAATAAACGCAGGGGAGGAAAATTGTTTTACGCAATTACGGATCGGGCGGAGCGCCTCGCTGCTATTGGCCGTTGCTCGATGCATTTTCGAATGCCGCTTCAACAGGTTTTACTCCGTTTTTAAGTCGCTGTCTCGTTTCTCTGAATATTAACTATTTGACTTTATCGCTAATCGACGCGTAACTGCTTACTAATACCAGAAAAAACAGAATGCTAATGTTTATAGGACCTTATAATACACTTGCCTTTTTCATTGCGTCTTCGATTGCCGCTTGAAAGCTCATCGAGAAAGGCTTAAAAAGCAGACTAATTCATTCATGAACCAATGAAATCCCAGCGATACAAAGAACAACCGGGGAAAAAAGCTAAAGCTCCGCTTTTTCCGCCCTTAAGGACGCCGGGCAGACAGGCGAGTCGTGCTTGCTTCCTTTTTTCCTTTCATTCAATAAACTACAGGCTCCCGTCCCGTTCCTCCCTCCCTTTTTCATTATCTCGGCTAAGCTCCGCGCTGAAAGTTCTCGCAGAGCGGCGGCGGCGGCGGCGGCGGGATAGTTCCATCGACTTGGCCGCGTTTTTCTAAACTGCCGGTCGCGCACGTGCGCTTTATTGGACTTAACTTTTTCTTTCGTCCTTCGATTCTGCACCGCGGCTGGGCTGCCGCCTCTCCGGCGGAAGCTCTCCGCCCGAAAAGGATTCTTCTCGGGCTGCCCGGAGCTTTCTCTCTCTCTCTCTCTCTCTCCCGGATGCGCGATTCAATTTTAAGCGACCGACAGATGCTGCTTCGCCAAATTCCCAGAGCCGTTCGCTCATTCTGCATGTGACGGCTGCGCGGGCTTTCGTTTCAAGGGGGAGGACTGCGGGTTCGAGGATTTTTCGGCGAGCGAAGAGGCGCCAAGTATTCTTTATGACGACTGACGGATGGACATGTGCGCTTAAGAGAATAAATCATTAGCGCAAGTCAGAAAGTGCACTCCGACGCCAATTCCGCTCGAAACTTCGGCTCTCGAAACGAAAGCGGAACGCCGGACTAAAATCCGGCACGGTCGCCAATCGACATTAGCTTTCACGCTTGATTATCTCATCAAGACCGGCCACTAAGGGCGAGTCTCGCGGAACGAGCGGTCACTGCTCTGGCGCCGTGGCAAAAGCGCGCGCCCGCTCGGGAGCAAGGGAAAAAAGACCGCGCGGCTTTGCCGGCTCTCGGCGACTAATCCCCCGAGCAGCGATTTCTTAACGGCTCCGACTTTTTTCCTTTATCTCCGCGAATTATTCGTCTATCGACCCGCGGCACGGAGATCTCGCTTTTCTCGCTCGTTCTCGCTCTGCTGCTGCGAGCTTTTTCGCCCGGGAAAACAACGCGTATAATTGGGCGCCAAATTTGCTTTTTTTTTTTTTTCACGGGGGGTTTCGAAGCGCGACGGACGCTTCTGGAGTCTGGGTCGAAATTTCGGATTCCGTGTATATGAATATGCATCAGGACGGGGGACGGGATTTTTTCGGACGACGTAAAGCCGCGCTGCTTTTCTCGGGCTAGGATGAAGTAATGTTCGGAATAACAAATGAGGAGTATTAATTACGACGGGAGAGCTTTAACAATGCTTTAATCCTTGCAAAAAGAGCCGTCGGGTATTGCGAGTCATTGATTAAGTTTTTTTTTTTATCTTCCGAAGAATCTTAATGCAAGGCGAAGTTCAGGAGACTAAAGTAATCAACACCGATTTCCCATAAGTGCACGGCGACGCCGTGGACAGTGAGATTGGTTTTAGAAACTTTCAGCGAGCGAAAAGTAAGCTGGAGGAAAGTTTTTCCTTCGGTCAAGTATTGTAGTCGCCTTGATGCTGTTTCAAAGAGAATTTCAAGTCGCTTCTTTATTTTCAGTCGATCCTACTTCTATTTTTAACTTGTACGACATTTCCTTCGTTCGTATAATGCATCTCGTTAGGGGGAGATGCGATTAGCAGTTTCGAAACTCGATTCTTTAATTATCAAAGGGCTCTCGAGTAAACTAATTTCTTTCTGCCTTCCCGGAAAAATTAAATTTAAGAACTGGCTGGATTTTTCGCTGCGCCACGGGCGACTTATGTAAAATCTTATGCCGCAAAAGAAAATATAAAAGACGCGACACTCATTTAATAATTTTGAATCGCGTCGCTTAAAATTGGAAAAAAAGTTCCTAAACAATACGAGTCCTCAATAATCACTCGCAACGAAGGAATAAGAGTGAATATAAAAAAAGAAGTGAAGTGGAAGGCGGAATGTCGAGCGAAATTGAAAAGAACTTTTCCACTTTCACTGACTCGGCGCTACAAGTCCCGCTCCATCTCCTTACGACAGTGCCAAAAGCCAAGTTCCCAAAAGAATTCATAACCCGGCCGGAAAAAGGGAAGCAAGCCGCACGCCGCGGCGCGAAATCGAAAATATAACCGTAAAACAAAGCGGCCTCGCGGCGGAGTTCGCGTTGAGAATCGCGGAAGCGGCGCGGCGAGGGCTGCCTGGGAGCGGAGCATAAATATATCCACTCGAGGCGGCTGGAGGAGGGCGTTCGGACGCGCTGCAACATCTGGAGTTGTCGCCATGAATGCTGCACTTACCCGGCAAGTTCGCTCTCTCTCTCTCTCTCTCTCTCTCTCGGCGGCGGCTGTTCCTTACTTCGTTTTCATTTTCAGTCGCGACCTCGTCTCTCTTTTCGTCGTTTTCGCTCGCCGAGCGCAGCCTGGAAACTTCCTACCGAAGTCGGGGTCGGGGGGGGACTCCTTTCCCTGAACCTCGTAGGTTCTTTTTTAAATCTGCAGGCGCATTATGCCGTTACTGTGGAACTTGCCTGCGCCCCCCCCCCCCAAGGTCCAAATGTTTTTTTAATTCGAGGATTTGCCCGCTAATGCATCGGCCGCTTTAGTCTAATCTTTTCGTTAGTGACGTGTTTATTCAACGAGTTAACCCCCCGCTAAGAGAAATAAAATTCTCGCGCTTGACTTTCCCGGGTAAGGACCAAAGGAAGGCCCGCGGTTTCATCTGGTCCTTTTCCATTCGATAAAACGACTCGAGCCCCGAATTCTCGACGAAAATACAAGCTCAAGCACCCCCCCCTCCTCACCCCTTTCAGACGTTCCCAGTAATCCTCGACGCTCAGCAATCGATCACAGCTCTCCGCGAGACTCGCCGAGGAATCCCTGAAAATTCCCCGCGCTCCGCCGACCGAGAGCTCTCCCTAAAAAGGATGGGAATCTGAAATTAAGAGCCCCGCGTGCCCCGCTGCTCTCGCGCCGCGGCACAATGCGGCGGCTCTCCTCCGCCAAATATCGAAGGCCATTAGCGAGCGGCAGACGCTCGGCCCGTAATTGCGTTTCCCCGGGCGAGGAAAGAGCCGCGAGACGCGTAGGAAATTTTTATCCCGGCGCGGCTCGCCTGTGCTTTTGGCACTCCATTACCGACGGCATTGTGCGGGAAGACACCTCGCCTCGCGATGTACACAGAGAGAGCGAGAGAGAGAGAGAGGCGGCACTGCTCGCGAGGGAGTGCCGCCGCCGAGAAACTTTGATCCTGTTTCCGTTCCACCCCGGCCCTCTGTTGGGATTAGATCGGATTAGATTTTTCATTCCGCGCCGCGAGAATAAGTTTGAAAAGTGCGCCGCGGCACCGGGCTATTATTACGTAAATGCGAGCGCGGCATTGTGCTCGGCGGCGGCGGCAGATAAGAGCCTCTCGAATTCTTTCTGGGGGTCGCGGGGGATGCTTGGAAAAGTAAATGAGGGGTAGTTTTGATTCCCCGGACTAATGAGGTGCCTGATGGAACGGGCTTTAAAGATCCGGGGTGGGAGGGGGGTATAAGCTTTCGCGAGGGATCTCGGACAAGGTATTCCGCAGACGGCAGGGAAACTGTTACTGCGAGGTAGTTACTTTATACGGTGGCCGAACAGCAGGACGTAAAGGGGATGATGCTTTTTTCGCCAGCTAAATTTTGCCCGCCGGAAAACGGACGGCGACGAGGCTCATTTGCCTCGAAACGGGACAAAGGCTTACTGTCGCCGCGAAATAAATCGAATGCCCTCGTCGCCGGCGTCTTTAAAATCCAATTAGGTAATTCCGATAGTGCGCATTATAACCCCAAGCGCAGCCAATAAAGGAAGGAATCCCTTCAAGCATCGGGAAGATAACGGAACACTCGAGTCTTTAAGGCAGCGGGGGGGAAGGAGGAGGACGCGGAGGCGCATTCAGCTGCGGGCGGGGGGAGGAAATAGCGACCGAGGTGTCGTACGTCTCTCTGTTACATGATCCGATCCTCCCGCCGCCGCCTCTTCCCAGAGACAAGGCCGGGATTCCAACTGAACCGGAAGCCAGATAATCGTTAAGCGCGCGCGCGCGTCTCCGCGCCGACAGGCAGCTCGCTCCCCGTGTTTTGTTGTATATGTGTATGGACGCGGAGAGGAAAGAAACGCGCCGAGTGGAAAAAAAGGAGCCCGCTCGATTCTCGGGGCCTGATTCAATGTTTTTCTTTTTCTCTTTTCGGGTCCTCTCGTTCTTCCTCGAGGAGAGAAGGTCGAGGGGAGAAGGGTTATAAGTTTTGGGTCCGCTGCGCGATGGAGCCGGGCTTTTATGGCGCGCATTTTCGTCGCTCGGAGTTTGGACGAGTTTGTAAAGCAAATTAAAGGGCGTTACAAGGTTTCGGTAAATTTCGTCTATTATTCGAGCTTTAATGACATTTTACGTTATAAGCTATTGTTATACGGATGGCTATTCAGAGCAAAGTGGGATCTCGTTTTCAAAAGACTTTCAGGAATTATCGTTTAGACGTACTTCACTAATTAACTTCGTTAGTAAATTATTGTTTCCATTATCATTGTTTATGTTTATTATGCCCCATTGGGCGTCAATTTAATCGTTAAAATAGTAAATCGATAGCCAGTTTCGAATTAAACGAATGTCAAAGTTAACAAACGTTTAAATATAGATCAAGAATCTTTCAAAAATGCATAGCTCGAAGTTATTCGAAGCTCCCAAACCTATACAACCATTAACCCAGACGACAAATAAGTGCCACATTCTAAAGCAGCATGTCCCTTGCCAAGTGGGAGTATATTCCGCTGGTAACTGCAGCTGCTTACCCATGCCGTCTCGCTTTAAAACCGTCGGCCATTAACGTCGCCGGCTCTCTCGCTAATCTCGACAATTAAGAGTCCGCGAGAGTCCGCTTCTTCATCCGCGGCGGGTGGGGGGAGGGCTGCGGCCATTTTCAGCGTCATCGCGCTTCCCATCGGGTCCACGGGCGTCGCTTCATCATCCCGGCTCTGCCCCATTGTTGCGCGTCCCGCGTCACTTCTCCACCTCCTGTCAGGGCCACGCGCGCGGCAGCCCCTGCCGAGAGAGATCAAAAGCACGCTTCGCCCCCCAAAGTCCCCGGGAGGACCGCCTTCAACTTCCGCGGGGGTGGACGCGCGCACCTAGAATTTTTTTTTTCCTTTTTTCGCGCTCTCGTCCGATCCCGCGCACGCCTCGGCTGGGGTTTCGGCCGCCCTTTGGCGATTCGGAGCGCGTCGCTGGTCTTTTTTACGAGGGGGCGAGGAGCGGGAAGGGTTTTATTTTGAGGCTGCC
>JAWWEM010000010.1:13933721-13982189 GCA_035582935.1 Ormyrus thymus | reverse complement strand
TAAACGAAAATGCATTTTTAATTTTTTTTCTTCAATGTTACTTTCTCTACTTTTACATACATGTATTATTCGAATTGATAGATTTAAAAATTTAAAGATACAGATTTTTTTGTAAACCCTAGATTTAGTCGAGGGTACTACCTTAATATAAAGCATTAAAAAGCATAAATTAAAAGCTTAAACCTTCGTACGCCCATAATGTATTACTTAAATCATAAAAAATGAAAAAAGTTGATAACAGACTTATGTGCTGAGCCTCATTATTTTTATGTTTCGTTAAAGTGTATGCTAATCCACTGAAATTATTAAAACTTTGCGTTTGCTCGTTCTTTATCGCAGCTATAAATACAATTAAAAGAAAATGCGCAGCATATTGATTTTACGACTCAAAAATGATATTCGTCACGGGAAAGCAAAACGAATCGCGCAAAATCGCGAAGCAACACCCGACGATAACCGAATTAAGCGCTCGATCGTCTCTCGAATCGAGCATTCGGCAAAGATGCCCGCAGCGCCAAACAGACCCGCGCAAAGCGTATACACAACCCGCCGCGAGAGGCATCGATCTGCCGCGCGCTCGCGCCAATACGCCTCTCCTCTAATAAGCCGCGCTCTCCTCGCGCTCCGAGTCCGCGAAGATTTACGAGACTCGCGCCGACTCGGGAGCCGATCAGCCCCCTCCGGGTACTTACACCTACGCAGCGCCCCGCGTCTCAAGGATTTAACGCGCGGTATCTTCCTTGTACGCGGGATCGCTCGCCGGCTGTAATTGGCGGCTCTCCCGGGAAGCCTCTTCTCTCGTTTCCGTCGAGAGAGAGAGAGAGAGAGAGCGCGATCTATTGTTCCTAGATAAAGTTACGCAGACCGGTGATTACGGAGACCTGATGCATTGCGAGGCGCGCCCGCGGGAGCGAGCTTGTAAGTCCGGGAGGAGGTGGGAGAGGGAAATTGAAAATGATATACGGCCCCGGCTGATATTGCCGCCTCTGCCGCGGGAAAGATAGAGGGGCTGATTTGTTGTCGCTCAGGTTTTGCGGGCTCGAAATTTTCTCGGCTTCTTGGCGGATTTTATTATGGAGGAACGGGAATTCATTGGCGGGCGAGTAGTTTTTTTTGAAGGTTGTATTTTCAAGGTTATTTGGTAGGCCTTGAGATTTATAATGAATTTTGAGCACGTTGTTATTATCGAATTTTTTTAGTCGTGGGTTTGAAAGACTATGAGGAAGTATTTACTTTGACAATTTTTATATGACAATTTTATTTGCATTAAAACGTTTAAAAAATAGTAACTAAACATACTTTATTTCATTTTGGAAAATATTACTTTCTTGAAGTTTTCGGCTGTATTAACATTTCATTATACATAACGATAATTATGTTGTGTTACTTTAAAAACTTTTTTAATTTGACTTACAGAACAAACAGCTTTTTTGATAAAACGAAGTATTTCATAAAATTTCATAATTTTATAAAATAAAAAGCATGGATGCGGTTTTACAAAAATTTTTTTATTTCATTTTCCAATAGTTACACTTCATTTTTACAATATAACGGTCGGTCCAACAATACCATACAAATCATTTATAAATATTTCCAAAATACAGAAAAATTTCACAGTAATGGTATCCTCGATAAGCTTACGAGTCGGAAAAATAAATGTATTTATTTCCCGGGAACAGGTTTACCTACTGGTTTGTCCACTGGTCTTCTGCCGTTATTGCGGCGATTTTTATCCTGCACCCAGAAGTCCTTGGGAGGATCTCGCGGGCTGTAAGGTCTTCCGATTGCGTCGTAGCACATCTTAAGAGTGCAAGAGATCAGCGGCGTCCAGGTTCCTTTCTTCTTGTCTCTCCTGTTGCCGTTGCAGGAGCAGGCGTTGCACCCGTCGAAGTACATTTTGTTTAAGATGCACCGCTGGTTATTTTGCTGCTGCTGCTGGTTCTTCTTGTCTTCCTCTTCCTTCTTCTTGGCGTCATTTTGCGCGCCTGGTTTCCCTTCAGGCTCAGACTTTGGTTTTTCTAGCGGGCTTTGTAAAGGACGCGGCTCTGGATTAGGAGTTGGTATAGGAGGATGCGGCGCTGGTTTTCCTAGAGGATCAGGTCCTGCTCTTCCGTATGGGTCTGGTACAGGACGCGGGACGTCTGGATGCGGCACTGGATGAGGAGGAGCTGGATGCGGTGCTATATGAGGAGGAGCTAAATGCGGAACTGTTTTAGGAGCTGGAAGAGGAGCGCTGTGGGGGTGGTGGAAAATCCTACCAATCCCCTTAATCACTGAAATACAAATCATTTTATGACAGTTAGACAAAAATAAGGTTTTACAGGTAAACATCTTAATTGTTAAGCAAGATCAAAATTATATAGCTATTATATCAGCACAAACCTGCTCCGATATTCAAAGCATTTGCTTGAAAAATGCAAAGTAAGAATAGTATAGGAAAAAGTAAAGGTATGCTTTGAAAACGCATGGTTTCAAATCCAACGGTAACGTTTTATTTTCCTCTGTATTTGGCAGTCGACTGAAAAATCTTAATTCCGTAAGGCTTTATACGAACTTTCTTGGGTCATGTAATATTTTTATTAGTATTTTTAAACAGTTTTACGAGCATTAAAGTTAGATAATTCGGATATAAATTTTTATTAGCTATTGCAATAGCGACAAGTCAAATAATATCTTACACAATTTTTTTTTTATAATACAATTATTTTCAAAACTTTACGCAAAGTGAACTTTTTCCCGCCAAGCCTCAGCTATTCCCAGAGTCTTATATATTCTCTTGAAACGTCTTAAGCACCAGCGCGAATCGAAAGTACAAGAAAAGAAAGAAGCTAACACGAAGTCCAAGCAAACATTTGTCCACGGCGCTGCTGAATTCGCACATAAGTACGCGCAAACGTTACTTCGCCAATTCAACAAGGCCGCGTTTGCTCAGACTTGGCAACATCCCCCCCCTCGACTCCTCCCGCCCGGCCAAAAAACCCGCACGCGCCCTTTTCCAAATCATTACGCCGCGCCGTCGTAATTAATAACGTACACACAAGCTGTCGAGATGGGAGGGGGGCCAAGCAATTCCGCCGCCATTACCGACCGAATCTTGCCCGAGCAAACGCGCTCCGTGCAAACTTCCCGTGTACACAGGCGCGCGTTGCGCTTTCTCGGGGAGCGGCGGCGGGCGACGCGACGAGCTCGCGATCGCGATATTTTCCTGTAATTGTTCGGTCCGACCGGTCGCCGCCCCTCCCGAGCTGATAAATCGCAAATTCCGCCGCGCGGCCGTGCAAGAAGAATGCGGCTCGTTCGCGCCTCGCGGCCGGAGATCGCGACGCCCGATTGGCGAAATAACGGCTCGCGCGACTCGCGAGAGAGAGAGAGGGTTCCGGTGATTCTGGCCACACGATAAGCGGCCGCCTGCGCCGCACGCTTGGATTCCAGTGGGAACGGCTACTTTTTTGTAGCGCGGGCTTTGCGATTCGCGCGGGATTGTTTTCGTGAATTAGGCGATTATCGAGCCGCGGCAGGGCCGTTTTTTCGCTCCCTGCTTCGTGGGACGTTGCGAAGCTTATTTAGAGAGGTCGAGTAGATCTTTTGGTTAGGGATTTAAAAGTAACCTCAATTGTTTGATTAGCAGCGTCTTTTTGCTCTTCTCAATTTAGAACTTACTCGTTCTAAAATTAAGTAAATTTTTTATTAAACGCAGAACCCTAAGGTTTGAGAATTTTTTTCCCTAAAAATTATGGGGATTTAAAAATTAAATCCGTCTTCTGGTCCTAATTCATACAACGAAAGAATAACATCCACCTACACGCAGCAAACATCGAAAGTCCCGCGGAAAAACGTAAAGCACCGCGGCGAACAAACATCGCGCTTCCGGCGCAAACGAGGGGTGAAAAAGGCGCCGGTAATTCCGGCAGGCAAACACGTCCTCCTCCGGCTCCTTAAAAATCGCAATATTCGCGCGGAGCTCTCCGGGCATCGTAAATAGTAGCCCGGGCTCGGGCCCTCCCCCGTCCCCCTCGGAGTTTTGTAATTTAGAAGCGCGAGCTCCGCAGCCAGAAACAATAAGCTACTCGCTCGTCGCTCGTCGAAACTCGTGACTCTCTCTCTCTCTCTCTCTCTCCGGGGCCACGGAAGGGGTCTTGGCGCGCGCGTTTTTTATCCGCCTCGTAAATTTCGGAGCGGAGCGGGAGCGAAACTCACGCGACGCGATAAAGCTGTCGGGGCCACGGGGAGGCAAGTTCGCCCCCCCCTCTCCAGAGGGGTGGGGGCGCCAAAATTAGGCCAGATGTTAATTAAGACGCGAGAGCAAGCGAGCTTTGATTTTACCGGATTGAAGATGAGCGGCGGCGGCTGGTACTCTGCTCCTGCCATGCAGACGACGCGTATTTTATTGGCTGAGCGGGGAATGTCGCAGATTTGGAACGAGCCACGACGAAGCCTGATGATGCTTTTTCGATGAGCTCGAAGGATCCTCAGCCGCCGGAGAATCGTATTGAAGTTTCTATTAAGTGACTGTATTTTAGTTTATTAATCGCTGTAGTAATACATCGTCTAGTCGATGTATATTATATGAAATTGTAAATTGCGGTATTGGTGTTTGAATCATCGGATCTTTAATTACGTACAATGCATTTGTTACTTATTATACAGACAGACGAAGAATCGAATGTACTTCTTTATAAATATAGGTCTGGTAAAGTAAATAAATACCTTGCAAATGAAATCTGATACTTGAACAGACTCGACAATTGCATTACGAGTTTGCTTGAATTATAAAGACCTAGACTTTATACTGTCAACAATTTATTACTATCTAAATTTATAATGCCACATTTAGCCTGGTTAACTCAATTTTATTTTTCATTAAAGTGCACGCGTTATGCTTCAATTATACTGACCTCGTTGTCAAATAAATCGGCGCAGCAATAAAAAATTGAGCTCAATACTTAAGTGGCCGTTTCAAGTAAGTTTGAAAATATCACCTCATTAATTCATACGAGACTCTAAATCGTCAGCTGCGAAGATATTATTTAGTCAATTTTCATTTATTATTTTACGCTTCCAGCGGGTTACATTTAATAAGGGTCACATTTATCTTAGATTAGCGGCACGTACTCGTGTTACATACACGTTTGCTCTCTCAGAAAGATTGATCGTTCTACTTTGATACTCGGAAGAACAATTTTCAGCATCGACTCCGTAAAGGTCGAGTGCTTTTAACCTTTTATTTGTTTATTAATCCCGCGGCAATTTAAATGCAGATTAATTCGAGCTAAAATAATCAAAACTTTTTCTCTACGGCATAATTTGCAATTTAACGAGAATTAACCCTCGAAGAATATAGTGCGGAAAACAAACTCCACTTTAAGTAGATAATACCTCGGGCTGGTCGGGCAAATAATCCACTTACGCCGTACACTTACCCTCTCCCCTACTTGATTGTGCCGTTTGTTAACAAGTTCGCATTGACGTCATTCGCGATTCCCGGCCCCGGTCCTCGAAGGGGGCCGTGTTTCAATTCGCAGCAGCGAAAGCTCCCTTACTTTTCATTACCCCCGGCCGCGCGCATACCTCGTCGCATTACATAACTCATAAAACTGCGCGCGCGCGGGGGGGCATCGCCCGCCGGCTGCTATTTCGCTCTCGTAAAATTCAGCCCTCTCCCCCGCGAGAGCGCAGAAACGAGCCGAAAGGAGCAGATTTTTTTTCCCCGTCCTGGCAACAAGCCCGGCCAGACCGGAGGGACCGGGCCGGGGCGAAAATTTCACTGTCAACGAGGAAACCACATCAAAAGCATCTCGCGGCCCCTTTTGCGCGGCGTTCAAAAACGAGCACGGCGGCGGCGGCGGCGCCGCGCGCGTGCCATTTTTTATCCGCTCGCGGAAAGAATGTCGAGCCGGCTCGTATATATAGAGGCGTTTCGGGCGTGGAACTTCCGTTAAATTAGTTTTCCGCGGAAATGGATGGCAGTGGCGCGCACGAATTCTCTCGCGCGCAGCTCGAGAAACACATCAAAGCTCTCTCTCTCTCTTTCTCCCTCTCCCTCTCGGATGCTTTGTCTACGTCCCGAGGTAGTCTTCTTCCCTTCTCTCGCTCTTTCTCGTAGACGAGCGTATTATCGAATTATCCTCGGCGCTGCTCTATCTTGGCCTTTTTTATTCCGGGAGAGGCAGGTTGATATTTTTCGCGGCACCGCGTATTTTCTTTTTTCCGCCTCCGTGAGTTCCGAGGTGAGCGGAGAAGAAAGAGAGAGAGAGAGAGAGAGAAATTGATTTTACGTCAGTTGTATAGCCGAGCCGACGCTGCCACCGCCGCTGCCGCTGTTGCAGCGGAGAGAGCGAAGGCAGTTTTGATGTAGCCGATACTGGATTTTCGAAATCGCTTTAAAAGATGTCGTCTCTTCCGGGAGGGGGAGGGGGGGGATGTAGCGAGAGACGGAAATATGAGGAAGCAGAGAGGAGCCGCCGGGAAATATGGATGGGAGGCGCAGTGAAAGATGCTTGAATTTGCATCACCTTCAGGATTATTTATTCACGAGAGCTGACAGATTGTTCTTTTATTTTTCGCTCTCCAGTTGCGGCGAGGCTTCGCTTAAGACATCCAGACTGAAATCTGTAATTTGCGAAATATATAAATTATCCCCCGGGATATATTCAGTTGATATGCATATTATAATTGAAAATTTTTAAAAGATTGTAAAAAACGATAACGTTAACTGCAGAGTAAGTCACTCTTTTTGCTCGTCTTCAAATTGCATCATTTGTTAAAAAAGCGAAGCTATCTAGATTAAGGCGTCACTGTTCCTACTCGAGTTTAATTGAGAATAAAAAATGGTTAATTAAAGTTTCAAGTCTTTCCTTTTGATTAATTCAATATTATCTTGAATATTACACAGTTTAATTGAAGAATTTTTTAAATCTCTATAGCTTTCGTCTTTTCGACTTTTACATGAAACTGAAATTTAAAAACGCTGCCAACCGATTAATTACTAAAGTAATTATTTTTCTCTGAAATCATAGATATCTTTATGCTCTTTAAAATGCTTATTGTTCAATTGAAATATCTCAATCCTATCATTAAAAAAAAAAAATTAATTAAATTTTTCAAAAATTGAAAATTGACGATGAAACCAAAACTAATCTATAGAAGTACTTGAAATTTTCAAGCACCCTCACAAAAATGAAATTAAACTTGTGCGCAAAATTTGAAGCGAATCCACGGCGTTTAAAAGTAATTAAGTGGGAAGTACATACATTATACGTACGTACATACATCCGGACATTTTTTAAAAACTACTTTTTTGGATTCTCTGAACCTAAAAATGTACTTTTCTACGTCAAAATCTGAGTCGAAAAAATTCCACCGACCCAAAGCTTTCTCTATGAGAAAGCAAGTAGAAATTTTATATCAAACTCCTACGTTTATTTTAAGCTTTGCACTTTAATTAAAAGTATTTTAAAATTCTCCTACAATCTATAGGTATATGAAAATTCAGAAATGCCCTTCTAATAATCCTAATTTATACATTCAAATTGGATTTGAGCTTACTCTACACCGTAAAATAAAAACAAAAAAAAACCCTTAGCAAAAGTGCGGTATTTACACACATAAACAATTCGCTCTTCACCATTAACCCCGTAAATGTTTGGAAATGACCGAGCAAAAATCCTCCAGCCGGGCGCTCGTTTCGCATTATCTAATTTCGAAAGTCCGCGTGTCCCAGAGCGCAACTTCATTCTCCAATTTGGCCGGGAGGAGGGGGGGCGGCAGCCGACCAACTGCGCGACATTCAATTTGCGCGGCGCGCTCGCGCTCATGAAAATGCACTGATTTTCGCCCTTACAGCATTGAAATGTAGATTTTCGGTCTGCATTATGCGCGACAGCGCGCACAATGACGAGCGAGAATGATAAATGAATCTAATTTCTCAGATAACGGGGGCCCGGACGCACGTCGGCGCGGCGCGGCTCTCGGAATATCGAGCCGACTCCTGATGCGTGCGCGTACACAAACGCTCGCGCAAATCCAATAAGCCGCGCTTGCTCCGAAGCCCTTCCGGCGTATTTAATTATCTCTAGTGTTTTTCACCGCCGGCTGGCGCCCGCGCATGCGCGCCGCGTATAATAGCCGAGAGTAATTGAATTCGAAAAAATTTGCCGAAGCCGCGCGGCGCCCCGCTGCGTCGGCCTTCGTATGCGATATGTAACGGGGAGGGAAAAACACCGCGAGGCGAAGCTGGCTTGCTTGGGGATGTACGCAGATTTCGACGAGTTTAATGTTTGTCGGCTTTCCGATTCAATTAAAGTGCTGCGCGTCTTGTCAATATTTGACGGGGAAACGTCGGCGGATATATGAATAAAAAGTTTTGATGGAAGGAAGGTAATGTTTCATTCGCGGTCTGCACTGCGCGCAGTCAGTTTAAAATGCTGCGTTATTTTTATTGCGGAAGACCAGCTGCAATTTATCAGTTGAATATAACGATACTCTGACTTTGCGCGCAGAGGAAATGGAGCTTTGAAAAGGTAATGACGAAGAGTTCAAAATTATTAGCCAGCGCGGAAAGTTCATTTTCCAAAGAGGCGAATGGTCGCGGTGGAATCGCTTTATATTCATGAAGACAAATTCTCTGGTTAAGAAAAAAAATTAAATTTCTCATCAAACACACGAGACCGCGAACGTCTGGCTCCGCATTCGATCGCAAGCTTGCGACGAACATAACTTTTTTCATCAGCCAGCGAGTAATGCGGGCGATGTTCTTAAATTTCGGTTCGTCGTCCTCCGTTTCAGGCGTTCATTTTCTTTAAATTGCTTGCTTTTGCGTTCCGCATAAGGTGAATGCTTAAAGTGGCAAAAAGCTGATTATGAGCCTGATTGGTCCTTGCGGATCTCGTGCAGAAGTCCAATTCATCAACAAAGGCAGCCCATTCTTCAGGGGCAATCGTAATCATAATCGCTCATTAGTAATGATAGGCTACTAATCACCGGTTTGTATCTGACGTCACTGAGAATTACTAACGTCACTGTTAACATCTAGGGAGAGAAAGCTCGAAGTTTTGCGTGCCGCGGAGATCGCCGAGCATTAATTTTGTTGAACTTTCGCTGTGGTAATGTTCTTTTACGCCTTTAAGTATAACTTTAAAACTTGTTATTAACATAATAATTACTGAATTTATTAGAAGAACGCAGGGAGCATTAGAAGGATACTTTTCTTTTTCGTTCGGCATTAACGATTACGCTGTTGTCACCCATTGTAAAGCTAAAGACAGGCAGTGACTACGAGTATCCGCTGGCTATTCAGAAAGGCACCCCCACAAAAGGAAATCGTTTTATTACCACAAAAGCTTCTGTAATAAAGGTTAACGCGGTACGAGCGCTGGCCTCGTTCTGTATTTCGCCTACCAGCGATTCCGGGAACTCGTGTCTAAACTGTACGGCCCCTTAACGTTTTTAATTATTTTAAATTGTGAAAAAAACGAAATTTTTACAACCTAACCGATTACAGCGGGGAGACATTTTTTAAAATAATTTCATTTTTTTTTATATTATATTGTTAATTCATTTAGTTGTAAAGTAATTTAATAATTTAATGGTTTGAATTAATGGCAACAATTTGATAATTAAATGCAACGAGATTCAAAGAAAATCCATTTCATAATTAAACGTCATTAAAATAAAGAAAGTTGAATCTACACAGTAATAAATTTATGGTTTACATGTATATATTTTTAAATATTTTCTTAGAATTATGGAAAGCCTAGTTTGCTTCTGGTTTTCTTTAACCTAAAACACGAAACTTTTATTAAGATATAAAATAAAGAAGGCTTCTACACGCATGATTATGAGTAAATTAGTAAACATTACTCATAATTATGCTATATAGCAGCAGAATATTATAGCCTGGAAAAATTTTTGAAAACTAGTTAAATTATAAAATAATATCTACAAAATAAAGCTTTAAATGAAAGTTTTAGATATTAAAGCACTAGACTACTTTTTCAAACAATACCAAATGTTCTCAGTAATAAAGCTATTTTAAATAGCTTTAAACAGTAATAAAGACAAAATGATGATTTACCTTTTGAAACCACCTTTTATTTATTTCATACGCTAATTCTAGAATAATTTTTCAAATTAATACGCTTTGATATTAAAAATTTCATCATTACTAGGGAAATATTTTTTAAATATAATTTAATTTCGTATTTGGTTAAAATGCGAGAATATTAGATTATTAGTGATGCATTGTGGTTCAGTTATGAAGCGATTAATAATGTGTAGTTTGATATATTCTCAATAAATCCAGGCTTTATGCGAAACAATTGTAAACGTTGACGTGCAAAATGATAAATTTTGATTCTATAGAGATTTCAGATTTTAGAGCCTTTAGCTGTTGTATGTATAAAATCATATTTCACATGTTATTGTTAATTGTTATGTTTTTAAATATATTATACGCATTTTATTCATTTCAATTTTTCAAAGTATATAGCTCTTTAATATTCTTTAGTAGAGAATCTTTTTTTTTTTACAAATTTTATTTCCCCTATAAAAAAGTACAAACTAATTGGCTAAAATGAATGCATCGAGCACCAAGTACGGTAAACTCGTCTGTTGAACCTCAACTAGATACTATAACATTACGAGAACATCTGAACAATAACCAATCCTTTTACAGTCCAACCAGTCGTTCGTAAAAAAAAGGTGACAAAGAGGGTAAGTAAAAAAAAAATATGCTCAAAGTTAAAAAAATTACATGGGCAGTGCATCTCTATCGATCGCTTTCAGACTATACGTTGACTCGATTCACTTGCTTCTAAATGAAGGTATACACATATAGTCAGGAACGAACGAAGTTGATGAGTCTACTATGCAATCGCGATACTATATGCAATTTTATCGTTATAAAACAAAAAGTAGTACATGAATTTTAAAACTTCTTTTTAATTTTAAAAATTTAGTAAAAGGCAAAAAAAGATGAACGGTGGATCATTGAAAAAGACCGATTACTCACGAAGATATAGTCATTCAAAAAAAAAGTTTAGAAATAAAAATGAAACCTTAATAGCTTTAAATCTAATAAGTTGCATAAGCTGCACAACAACCAAAATATTAAAAAAATCTACCTTTTCCCAAAATTTCATGTCAATTGAAGCCTTCTTACCTCGCGTAATCGTTATATAGAAAACTAATTTTCTTCAGTTTTCAACGATTTACCCAAAAATTAGTCTTGCCTTGCTGACCATATTTCCAGGACTAGGTTGTAGCTTAGGGCTGTCTGCTTGTTATTTTTTATTTGGAACGATTTTTCATCATAGTATTTCAAGAATTTGAATCGAAAAATGGATCGATGAATCGATGACCTCAAAACACAAGGGTCTATTTTGACAGTAAGGTGAACTTTATCCGCATTTGCATGAAATATTTAATAGATCATGCTTTCAATTTTTATTATTCTGTGTAAAAAAATTACACATCTCTGGAGTAATTTATTCTTCCTTCATATTTTATAATGAAAGAAATGCAATGTTCTAATAATATCATTTTTATAATTACAATAACTTTGTAACCTTACAAATCCGTATAGGTAATTTTTCCGCCCTCCCTCATTGTAAAACAGTTAAATTGATAACAAAAAAAAATCATAGACATTGATAGGTTAAAAAATCAGTTCTTAGGTTATTAAGAATGTCAATAACATAACCTTATAATATATAAACAAAGGAGCAACAGAAATAATAGCTTATTCAAATGAGTAGAGAAAATTTTACTATACCGTCATCTTAAAAATGTACTCAAATGTGAGGCGGGTCCGGGATTAACATTGTAGGTATAATTTTTGCCCGAATTTTATTTGTAATTTTTGACCAACATTTTTCACCGTGTACTGGTATGGTACCCATTCGTTATAATAAGCTTTAAATAATATATAATTTTCTAAAACTATACATAACATTTTTTTATTGAAAAATATCGAAGGACTAAGTTTACCACCCAATAAAACATAATTTTAAGTTCAAATATCATAAATCAAATGTATTTTTTACTATATTAATATTAATGGATAAAATACTATGTTAAAACTTATAATACTCTTCATTTTTACTTGTTTGTAAAAAAAGTAGCTAAAGTTTTTTTTTAGCGAAGGTCGGCCGGACCTTCGCGAATAAACGGCAGTCTCGCTCCAGCTAGCGCCAAATTAAGTTACTCTCCAAAGTTTTTTCGAAAACAATGCAAGCTTCGATACAAACAAAAGAAATGTATTCAGTTATTTAAATGTCTCGCCTCCTCATTCCTTAAAATAACTTTAACACATAAACGTTGAAAATCAATAAATAAATTCTTTTGATAAATTTTTTATAAGTACATATTTAAAAATGTTTAAATAATAAAATTTGACAGCGTTGAAAAAACAATTGCTATATTTCGTAAACTATTTTTCAACAGTGAAATAATTTCATGCAACTTTTAATTTTTTTAAAAAAGTCATTTTCTCAATCAGAAAGAGATCTATGTGTATAGGTCATTCCAATAGTTTTATCTGCAGATTTCCGCAAACTAAAGACAGAAAAAGACAGGTTTATTTATCTTCGTAAAAAGTGCAATAATAACAAGGCTTTTTTCAAGATTATTACATTTTTAAAGTTATTATATTAGAAGAAAATAGTAAATATGTATAAATGGATTTTTATTTTTTATTTTATTATTTTGAAAAATACATTTGTGACTTCTTCGGAACAACTTATTATTACGAGAAGTGACAGTTACACGTCACAATTTATAGTACGTAACCCAAAATATGATATTTTTTTTTTAATTTTTAATTTATAACCAGTAAAATTTTACATCTTTCTACAATCAATAAAAATTCCACAGAGGTAATTAATACCTGTACGTGGGACTGGTCGCCGAATACAAACTACTTAAAATTAATACTATAAAATACTTAAAATTAGGTCTTAAAATTAAGTTACATTTAATACTTAAAACTTAGGCTAATATTGACAATATTCTATTAGTTTCAAGATTTTTCTAGAATCAGTTTTTTGAATTTATTTTTTTTATTCCCTAATATTTTTAAATCACAATTTAAAAAACAATCTTTATGAACAATTTTTTATTTCAGGAAAAGATTATCGAAAAATGCTTTCATGGTGGAAACAGTTATACAATCATTTTTGGAAATTTCACTGATTCAACTGGTTTTAATAAATTGTTATTTTTTAATCGATATATATTTGCAACTGGAGAAAAAGATATGCTTGAAAACTATAGACGTTTAAAATATGTTTCTCAAATCAATGAAACTGTTTTAGAACACAAAGATTATCCTATAGGAAACGTAATAATTAGTACTTCATCAGAGTCTAAATTAAAATTAGTACTTCAAGAATTTAAAGAGTCAATTTGGTGGAATCACGAGACACATATTTTAGTAGTAAATGAGAATAAAATTGATTCCTGCAGATTGGCAAGTACATTTTTGCGTTTGATCTGGAAGTTCAACATTATATCAGCTATATACTTATGTCTTGATTCACAAAAAAGTTTGACAATGTATACCTACAATCCTTACAGTGCCTTAACTTCAACTTTTTGGAAACCAGTGGAAGATAAAACTAATGATAGACGTTGGACTTTGCTTAAACGTGATTTTAACATACATTTCTCAGATCAAGGTAATTAGTAATATTACTATACAGACCTTATGAAACTTATCGTGTCTTTTAAATATTGATATACAATGTACTTAAAAATATGACATTTAATTAAACTTTTTTTAATACTTTATTTTTGTAAAATAGATGCTTCTAATTGGAAAATCTGCAATTTTGATAAATCAACAAATTTGGATCACCATACTATAAATGTTAGCGTTATAGTTGATCCCAGCATAACTGATAAGTTAAATAAACAAGAAGGTCAGTTAAACAATCTATTTGGATACGAAGTCGACATATTCCGCACGATAATATTTCATATTAATGCAAATGTAACATTGAAATTAAGAAATGATACTAAAAATTTCATTGAAGATGCAATAGACGGAAAAGTCGAAGCTGTACTGAACGTAATGTATATGCGTGATATATGGAGAATCCAAACTTATCCGTATGAACACGGTGGACTTTGTATGGTCTCACCAAAAATTTCCGTTAGTTACTTAAAAAAATTATTAACCTTTTTCTCGCTTAAAGATTATCTTTATTTGACTATTGCTACTTTCGTGTCTATCGTAGGCTTAAAATACCTACTAAGCATATCTTTCTCAACCGCTGCATTGGAATATATCCGCATATTCGTTAGTGTTAATTACGAATCGAGGCCAGTATATTGGACCCAAAAGTTGTTTCTATTAGTGGTGATGCTTCTGCTTTTTTCGTGTAGTACTCACATTATAACTCGCCTGAGCGAAATCAATACTGTAGCGGATTACCAGCCGTTCATAGAATCACTAGAGGATTTAGAAAATTCCAACGTGCAAATCTATGGACACGATACTTATAAAAATATAATACATAATTCTAGACTTCTTAAGCGCTTTCACGGATTCGATAAGTTTGCCGAATGTACTGATCGATTAATAAAAGGAGAGAAGATTGTTTGTTTGTCTTCGACAACTTATGTCAAATCAAAAGTGCCTGAGAATAATTTCATACATACATCTAAAGAAAATTTTGAAAATAAATATGCAGCTATGACTACTTCATTCGATTGGCCATTACACTGGAAGTTTAATCTTATTTTGAAGAAAATGTTCGAGGCTGGAATAATTGACGTTCTGCGAGACAAACAATTTAAACCTGCTTTGAAAGTTACTGATAAGTTTGAAAAGGTAGAAGCATTGAATATTAAAAAAGTGTTGTTTGGGTTTTACATTTGGTTAGGTGGATTATTCTTGTCTATTTTTCTGTTCAGCGTCGAAATGATTACATATTGTTATTCTAAAAATAAAGTAATATCTAACTTTTTAAATAGAGTATTACAACGATAATGTTTGAGAAGATCTCATTATCTTATCACATATATTGTAATTAAAAGCACTGTGATTGAGCGAATGTAAACAATATTAAAGGAATTAATAAAATGGTGATTGAAATTTAAAAAACACATCCAAATAAACCTTTAACATGTTGTTACAAAAACTTCAAAAATTACCATCACGAAGCTTCCTCTAGGAGGAAGCAAAAAGTGCCACCAATAATCTCGTGCGGCCCGCTCGTGTAACCGTCACTCTTCTTCTTTGTCTAAAGATTCATCGAGTTCATACGAGCGAGAGAAAGTAAGAAAACGTATGAAAAGCTTAAGAATAGACTTCTGAAATTACTGACGTTGTAATTTTGACTAAGCTTTTTACTTTTTCAGCCTGGCAAAATCTTAAACTTGCAAATTTATACAAAAGCATCTATGTCTATGAATATCAAAGTTAAAGCAATTTATTCTAATAAGCTTTCGATTAATATTAGCTTACATTTAAAGTTAATTTACAAGTGTTTCATTCCAAATTATACATAGATCGCGTATTTCCAAATAAAAGTTTTAAGGAGAATTTCATTTCTCAAATACGTAAGTATAATTTTACTACTAACCCAGGGAATTAGAATACCTGCATCCATGTTTTACCAATTTGAACAATAAAACTTAAGAATTAATGCCCGACATTGAAGGCGATCTTAGCTAGTTGAATGTACCATTCATTTTGGGAATCGGAGTTCTGATTTGACTTCAGCGACCACCAAAACTTTTGATAACAAATTTTCATCGGAATTGGCGCGATTTTCCAAATTTACGCGCGCTGGAGTTTCTGGCGTATACCGTCTGTCCCGAATGGGTTATAATAATGTTAAGTAAACGTAATTTTACTTATTGCGAATTATTAATTAGCAGTACAGATGTGCGTAAAGTGGCGTATACGCTTATCGAAGAGAAGCTAAGTTTATCGGGAGGCTCTTACCGCTAATACACTTAATCCCCCCCTTCGAGCCTGGGAAATTACACGTGGCGGAGTATTAGACGTACGAACGATGATCTCGAGGCCACGAGCTTTAGTTATTAAAAGTAAAACTTACGCTTATTTATCTATCTTCACAAAGTGTATTGATTCCAGCAGCCCTCGAGCGTGTATTCGTTTTGCAATTCGTTCGATGCCATTCAATTTCTATTATTGCAATTCAACTCCACTTGTTCAGCCGCACGCCGATGAAAAATTTTATGTAGAATTTTACGACCGCGACGTAAAAATGTTGGTACATAAAATATTTTGCGATCTCGCAACTGTTACGCAAATCTGATATTCATAATCAAAACTATATATATACGGCGTAGGCGCTAAAAATCAATGTACCGACACACACCGACGCAAGACCCTCCTCCTGGCCCTTTTCCGCCTTCGCGCATTACCATTCTCCCAGTCTGCAGTAGATTGAAATTTACCAGGCGGCTTATACGTGCGCTCTTAAATTTCGCGCAGCCTCGTGCTGCACCAAACTCCAGAACGTCAACGGCCTTCACAGCCGGCATAAAGAATTGAAGAAACCGTGTCGAGCGCGCTCTCCCGAAGCGAAACCCTTTGAATTTCCGCCGATTAGACGCGCACGAACATGAACTCCCGGCGCGCGGCCCCGAGCAAATCGTCGGCCTCTCGATTCCAAGTCCCCCGATTTTCCGCCTGTACTTCCCCCGCCGATTAATTCTCTCGCGTCGGCGGCGGGCGTGCGCCCTGTAAAATCCACTCGGCCGTCGCAGGGGTTGGCGGCAACAACGGCGGCAGTTGAGCATTCATCCCGCGGCGCTCGAAGCTTCATATACTTTAAAACTGGGCGGTATAAGCGCGTCCCGGCGGCCCGGGCTTTCCTAACAACGTTAAACCGGCTGGGGTACGAGCTGCCGCGCGGCTCGCATTCTCCATTACTTTCGCGGCAGCAGCCCCCCCGAGCCAGCTAGCTTTTGTTGCCGCAAACTCCGGGCACTAAAACGCAAAATTCGATACACCGAGCGGCGCGGCGTGTGGCGGCGGCGGCGGCGGCGGCAGACGCGCGCACACACGCGCGCCCACTCGCACGTATGCACCCCCGACCTCCTCCCGACCGAATCATAACAGTTCCGACGTTTTCCCCCAGCACGGCGGTCTACCGAAAGGGCGAAACGCGATTACCGCCGCCTGCGTCAGGTGTGTGCGCGCGTATATGCGCGTCCGTGTGCGGGGATTTCGCAGCAGCGGCGGCAGCAGCAGCTTTGCGCTCGTGAAACGCTCGGGCAAAGAAAAGTAAAGTAGTCTCGGTATATGACCTAATGTATTGCTCGTAGTTGCGACTCCGGGAAGCTTCCGTAAATCTAATGCGCTCGAATGGACTGCAAGCGACCGCAAGTCCTCGCCAGTTCTCAACTTCGATACGCCGGCAGCAGCAGCGGCAACGCGACCGTTGGAGATTTTACTTTTCGGAGTGAGCGCGAATTCTAATGACGAGCGCTGCTGAATGCGGAATTCTTAGAATGATGTAACTTTCATTACTATTTCCGGGGATCGGAGCTCCTCCGCGTCGCGTACGTACTTTTACTGCTGGGAGTCGTACGTCATGTTTTATTCGCTTTCGCTTCGGAATTACTGCCGGAAGCGAGTTTAGAATTATAAATTTCTCTTTTAAGAACAACCCGACTCTCGACGTGGCAATCCAAACGTATAAGGAAATATCTATCTGTAAGAATCTTCCCGAGGGATGCTCCCGCAATACGTCCTAAATAAGGAAAGAAAAGACAGCCACTTCCACCGCGCCACTTTCATTCACGAACGAGGCTCGCGAGATCTTGCAAAATACAGCTTGAGATTCAATCCGGCTGCGGGTCAAGATCCACATAAAACGTGTTTACAGCGTTTGTTCTACATAAAAAACGCGTTCCCGGAGACTCGAGAGAGCTCAGCCAGTCGCATTATCCACTCGAGAGGGAAAGGGGAGCGAGGAACGAGGGGAGAGCCATTCCCATTTGCAGGCAGCGAAAATCCCTGCAGCCGCCGTCGATGCACATCCATACCTGAGCTAACTCGGTTAAAATCTGGCCCGGATCTCGGCTCTAAGCCCATTAATAATCCACAGCGCCGCTCCAATGGACGGGAGGGGGGGAGGAGCTCTAATACTTTTCGGGCGACGAAACGTAAAAGGCTGCCACACTTGCCGGCTCCCACTCGTATATAATAAAATGCAAATACGCAGGCAGCTCGCGGAGGAAGTTTCGAAAGGCTCCGCGCCCGTCCGCCTCTATACGTGTGCATAAGCCGGCTGCCGCTACAAGGTATATATCGATTCATCCGTCGCTCCGCTGCCTGGAGCGCGGGCCGGCATGAATGCAAAATTGTTTCCCACCCCCCCTCCCCTCCCCCCGCCGCCCCGTGTTACGTGCGTCGAAACTCGCCCCGCGCCGCTCGTCCCGAGCGATTCCGCCGCGCGGTGTCCTTCGCCCGCGCGAGAAAGAGTCCGCGTTTATGGCAGCTGGGATTTGTTGAGCGCTCCGCTGTGCGTCGATCTGCCGCCGAAGCTTTTTCGAGTGCGCGTACAGCGGTAAGGGGGATGTAAATCAAAGCTCCGCTGCGAATTGTTTTAGAGGGAACGCAGATTGCCGGGGAGCGGCGTTCCGGGCTTCTCTCGGACGATGCGCCAACTTGATGGGGAATGGATGCAGTCGATTGTTCTTTCGGGCGAGGGTTTATCAGGCCAGCGGATGGTAAATATTATTTTTGAGCTTCGATCAAAGTTTCATAAGGTTCGTTGAGGAATTATTAAGATGCGGGGCGAAAGATGGAGTCATATAGATTCCTCGATTTATTGAATTGAAAATATATGCTAATAGAATTTTAAAATTTTAAAATGTAAATGCACGAGAGTTGGCCGAAGAATTTGAAAAATTCGAAAATTTCTTTAAAAAACGACGCGCTTACGAAACCTATTTTTTAAATCAGAAATTTCAAATGAATAATTAAACGCAGAGTGAGTTAATTTATGCTGCAGAAATAGAGGGATTTGTAATAAACATAAGGTTAATCTTTTTTCTTTTGCCGTCGTTAGGTTAGTATCGATTAGATATTTTAAGAAGTTGATCCTCAGCAATTTTAGTGAATTACAAATGACGCATTAAAAGCTATTTTAGGGCTAAAACATACCAATAATATGCTATTTTAATTCAAACATAAGATTTTTGCAAAAATATTTTCCCAGATAAGAATATTTTTCTACGCCAATGACAGTAATAAAATTCGAAAATGCGTAAATGTCACACGATAACAGCAAATAATTCGTGTAGCATTGATGGGTCATAAATCATAGAGGAAAATCTTATTTTAAAAACAGGGAATGCAGATTTTCTTCTTTGTCGAGTCCACGTAATATTGTACTTATAAATAATTAATAAAGCACAATTCAACAAATTCCGAAACCACGCCGGAAAATGACTGCTCTCATTAGATGCGGGTTGTAATATAGTAATGCACAGCAATAAATCGAAATCCATCAAAATAATTTCCACCAGCTCTCGCTTCAAATTAGCATCCCCCGTAACAACATTGCCGCAATATCGCCGCGACAGTCCTTGACACGAGTGCAGCGACAACGCCGCCGAGTCCATGAAATCAATGCAAGCCTAAACCCGCGAAACAATAACATACGTATACTTCCAGCGGCCGTTAAGCCCGGCCCGCGGCATCGACTCGCCTCCGTTTCCGCCCAGCCGGGCGCTTAACAGCGCGTGCGTTTTAATTAAAACGGGCAGCGCCGACCGCCTCTCGCTCCCTCAAAGCATTCGGCGAAGAAAGCAGACGAGCGCATCGCGCATTTACACGCGCGCCGCGGCCCCGCCTCGTGCGCCCGTTTTACTCGCGTCGCCTTTCTGGGCCGGAAATTTGGTTGTTCGGCCCCGCGCGAACGTATGCAGGCGGACGGAGCTTTGCGCGCGCGGAGCCCAGGAGATGGAAGCGCCGCCGCGGCGCTTTTCGCCCGGTGATCGATTTTCGGCCCGATGAATATTTCACCCGGACACTTCGTTACGATTTAGTCGCTCCCGCGGCCCGGGGAAGGGCTTGGCTCGTGTGTAAGAATAAAAATATAACGGCTGCAAAGCGAGGAGAAGTTATGGCGCAGATTGGAGGGCCGTATCAAGATTGCCTTTTATTCGCGGCTTCGCTCGACTATTTTATTTTATTCGCTTTACGCTGCCGCGCTATCTTATGTTAATAACTTTACGTCGGCGCGTAAAAGCAGCCGAATGCCCCGCTGCCCTTTTGAAAAACGCGCTTTAATACGTCCTATTCCTCGCGCGCGCGTATACACGTTTTCCTATCGGCGATCTGCGGGTAATCAAATAACGCGTCGGCGGTCGAAGCGTCGGCGGCAATTTGTTCTGTTTATGTCGGTTCTTTTGTTCTCGTCAAAAATTAATGCGATCCTCTTTGTCTTGGGGCGCGCAATTATAATCCGCCGGGCGGAGATCAATTTTTCAAAGGGGTCAGGAATTTTCGTGCGGGGAGACGATCGGGGGATAAAGCGAGTGAGGGGATAGAAAGAGCCCGATAAGAGGACGCGCGGCTTTTACTTTGCCGGCGAGCCTAATTCCGTTTATTGCCATTTATCTTTTCCCAGGAATTTATTATTTATAATCCTCATGAAGCTAATATAACGCTCTTGCGGGGGAAAAGCGCTCTTTTTTTTGAAGGCAAACATTCCTACTTGATGAAATTCATTTGCTAATTTAATTTTCTAATGAATTTCCGAAGCATTCGATATATTTGGACTTGGAGCGGAATATTTATTGAATTTTAAAGAAAAAGTAAGTCATATTTCAAGCATCGCAAATGTTCACTCGAATAAGTGGATATAGGGGAGATCCATTTATTTACATGAAAATTTCAATTCCTCAATGCGCTTCCTTTTCATTCTGAAAGTATTATCGGATAAAATGTTTTACACCGCCTCATCAAATTCGAAAGGTTTATTCTTATTTTAGCAATGTGCACGTCTCTGCTCGGCTAATCGCAAATTCGTAGAGAATAATAATCAGCCCGAGCGCATTTATTCAAAACTACTTCGTATTAGCAACAAGTGTTACAAATCTGAATAATTATATAAATTCACGATAAACAGATTGCTCGGATAGTGCCGATGCTTGATAAACTTATGAATACGATAAACAACGAAAGAGCAGCCTACGAAACAAAACTGCTGCCGTAACTCCGGCGCAAAATCCACTCGGAATTAACGTACGCAGTATATATCCCCAGCCGGGTCACACACGGAGCGGATAGCAGCAGCAGCGGCAGCAACAGCAGCAGCAGCAGCGCCGGTAAATTTCTATCAGCGTCAAGCGAAACTTGCCTTTCATCAACGAATTTCTCGGGCTCGGCCCCGAGACATTCGGAAGAAGCAGCAGCCAGCAGCAGCCGCCGCCACAGACGCTCCCGCGTATATATTTCAAACATGCATAATACACGCGCGCGCCGCTATATGGCAGTTCGGCAAGTCTGCTCTCATCTGCCGCTATTATACGGCGGCCGTAATAAATTCTTTGGCCAAGCACAAAAGATAAACCGCGAAGCGAGAGAGAGAGAGAGCGATATAGAGGCGCGGGGCATCGAGACGTGCATAATAACAAGATCCCCGAGACTTTCTCCCCCGGCGGATTGTTGCCAAGTTTATGGCGCGGCGAAATTTCGCGCTCACTCACCGAGCCCGAAATCGCATCAAGGCTAAAGTTATCGCTGAACTATGCGCCTCTCCTGTGCCCCTCCCGCCCCGCGGCAGAGGCCCCGGGAATCGGCGGCCGGAATGCCAGCCGAACGCTCGGGGCGCTTTTTTTTCTCGCGCGACCGCGCGGGGCCGCCGAAATCGACCGTCCGAATTCACGGGGAGAATCGAGCGAGCGAGCGACCTCGAGATCCGTTTGCCGCGGTGCTCCGATCGCTCCGGGCGCTGGATTGCCCGACGCCGCCCGACTTGGGATTTCGATCTCCGAGATGTCGCTAAACGCTCGGCTGGCTCGCGGGCGGCGGCAAAAACTTTATGGCGCCGCTGCTGCGGCGGCGGCGGCGGCTCGGAGACAGTGGATTTTTCACCCGGACCCCGAGAGAATAGAATTGGCTTTTTTTCGAGATGGGCGGGTTTCGCTTTTATTTTCGATGTTGCTTTGAAAGCGCTTGTTGAATTCGAGCGATAAATTTAATTATGAGAGCCGTGATTTCGCGTATTTTTTAACAAGGTTTGTTACTGTGTCGTATTGGAGAGTTTTCAAACATTGCTAAAAATGTTCTTTTTTTATTCAAGAAAATTTTCGATTTATTAATTTTGAATTTTAATTTTATAACATTATGCTAATATCGGAATCTTATCAATGGTCATTACAGTATGGCAATGGTTATTTCATTATTACGATTTTTAACAAATAATTAAAATATCTTTTTCCATCGAAAGCGCGAGCGATCAAAAACTTTTTTTCATTACGCATTCAAGGCCCTCAAGTGCCCGTTCGCCAAAAATGCGCCGCCCGCGCAAAGAACACCGTTACGGCGAGTTACGATCCTCGAAACAAATAAAGAACATCCCGCTACTCGCTATTAACAAGCAATCAGCCGAAAACGCATGAAAAATCCATCCACTCCAAAAAGAAAGCCCGCGCGCAATACGTGCTCGCGCAACGGCAACAGCCAGCAGCGTCGGCGGATCCCTCGACACCGAAGGTGTGCAATTTATCCCGAGCACCCCGCCATATCCCTCCCCGCGGCAAACAACGAAAAAAAAAAAAAAAAGAAGAGAAACAGCGGCGGCTCCGGGCTTTTGAAAAAATTCAGAAGTACGGCGGGAAAAAAAAACGAGAGAGAGAACTCGAACAAACGAATCCCTTTCAGCGGCGTTCATTTCACGGCGCGAGGACCTTTTAAACTATCAATTAATTCAACAATCCCGCAAGCGCTCTGCCCGGCCGAACAAAAGGCCAACAATCGGCGAGCAAAAAAAGGCAGCCCAGAGAGAGAGATAGATAGATAGATAGAGAGAGAGAGAGAGAGAGAGGAGCACGTGGATAGAGTCGTCGGGCCTTTGTGGCAGTCTAAAGGCCCGCGGAGGCAAGACAACAAGCTATACCTCTCGGCGGCGATAAATCCATTAATCCTCCGCTTTTCGAGCGACTCATCCCGCTCTGAGCGACGGCTATAAGCGCGCGCAGAGGCGCCCCGAAACCGCTTTTCACTCCGGCCGCCGGCGGCGGCGGCTTCGAGCGGCCGAACTTCGGGATCGATCAATTCGAGCTCTCCGGTCCCTCCCCGCCGCGGCGCCGCTCGTGATCTGCTATTAATACGCCGATTCGCCGCCGTGCTCGTCAATTTGCGCCTGTGCCTGAATAAATAAAGCCCTTTTGCTGCCGCTCTGTCGACGCGGCTTTAAACGGGACTCCGGGCTCTGATAAATCCGGCTATTTTATTAAGTCGAGCGGAGTGCAAACCGTTTCAATCTGCATGTTTTTTTTTTTTCCGCCCGTCGGGATGCACGTCAGAAGTGCCTTTTTGTCGCGGCCGATCGCGCGCGGGATACTTTCGGCTGATTTCGACGAGGAATTCGGGTTAATAATTATTGCCTAAATGCGGGGAATAGATTTTGGTCCACTTTGTGCTGCCACGGCTAACGCGGTGCGTTCAAAGGCAAATTCCGGTAATATCATTGGGTTCGATCACAATGACGGAGTTTAATGACCAGAGCCGTGTCTGCTAGAGGAGGGATATACAGCGAATCGATAATTCGCACTGATATGCTGAAATTAGAAAAAAATACGCGAAGTTTATCGCGCGACGTAGAAGAAATTAAAGTTTGTTAGTAGATGGAGTCCCGAGTTAGTCAGACGTAAACAGAAGTGGCTATACCGCAGTTCTGCTCCGGAGGAATTTAAGAGATGAATCTTTCGGTGAATTTATTAAAATCATTTAGCCTGACGAAAGTTCCGGCTTCCGCGTAAATTCCTTTGTGACTTTATGATATTATCGTCATCAAAGGATGTCGGAGCGTTCCAAAAATTTAAAAGTACGCCGCGTCTTAATTAATTGGAAATTCCCGTGAAAGTTCCGTTACACTAATAAATAATTTATTACCGCTTGTGTACATCTTAAAGCCCGCTCTTATTACATATTTTATCTAATTAAAACCGGCCTTTAACGACGAATTGCCGCGCATAAGCTAAATTTTTGTAACGTTTTCGTGCGCAGCTTCGGGAATAGCAGCCGTGACCCATTATTTGATAATAGGCTCTTAAAACCGGCATTCCCACCTTTAAAAAGTACTGATTTTCTTCTCCCCGCGTGGAATAAATAACCTATAATAAAAACTAACAGCCTCGTAAAAAAATTGATGTTGAAAGCTACTCTAACAGAGTGTCTGTTTACGTCCGAACGTCTACGTCAATTGCATGACCGGAGCGTTTGACGTTTACAAGTCTATAAATTGAAGCGCCGCGATTACGCCGCCGATAAGATACATCCGCATTTCGACAGGGTGGCTCTAAAAACCGTAATCAATTGAAAAAAACAAAAAAAAAAAAAAAAATCAAAGAAGCCGAGGCCGAAAGTCCGAACGTGCGGAGAGGCTCTCTCGCGTTTCCCCTTTGATGACTTCCCCCAAGACGTGAAAATTCCAATTATATATACCGGCTTCGGCTCCTCGGGCGCTATAAATAAATGTCAGGCGCCTAATTCTCGCAGTCTCTGTTTTGAAGTTTCGAAACCATCTTAAACTTTCGGCCCCTCGTACGCTTCAGGGGATAAGGACGGAAACTCTTGAAAGGGTAAATTTCTTTGACATTCTGAGACTGCGACGGTATGTGCCGTGAGAGCCGTTACAAAGGACAGTCGCCGAAGGAGATGACGGATTTTCTGGGAAAATTTCGCCCGACGAGACCCCAAGTAAAAGAGAAGAACTTAATAAAAACCACCTTCCTCCGTCAATCGGTCGGGAATAAATAACAGAGCCTTGCGCCGCTGGAATAAAGCATTCGAGTAAAATTCGTTGCGGTTTCTTCTTTTTTTTTCAAAGCATATATAATAATACCGCACGTTTGAGTATTCAGTGAATCTTTTGGTCTGCTCGAAGCCTTTTTGCGAAGGGGTCGAGGGTCTTCTTCCGCTGACAGTTTTCCGATGCAGTCTTTCGCTGATTCTAAAATTAAATTTGCCCCGCCAGCCTTTGACGTACTTAAAATTAGCGCTGCATTTACAAAGAGATCGAAATCAGGCTTATTCGCTACTCCACATCGGGCAATGCACGGAATTTGCTAAAGCATTCCCCGTTTCTTTAGCAGCAGCCGAGGGACTTTTTAAAATAGTTACTTTTTTTTTATTGTAGCTCCAAAAGACCTCCGCAAAAGATGAATATTGCAAATACGCGGCAGACAAAAGTTTTAATTGCGGGGAAAGCCGGCTTCTTTTGCAAAATCTACGCGCACCGACGATTAATAAAACGAACGAGACCGTGATTCAAGTTCAAATTAAGCAGCCATCGCTCCCCCCATTCAAAGAATCCGGCCTCGGATAAAACTCCCCCATAAATATCTCTAATTGCGGCTCGCGAGAGGATCGAAGGCCGCAATTCGCCGCCGCCGAGAAAGTTAATCAAATCCCGAAAAACCGCGGCGGCCCTCGAGAAATTTTTCCCCCCCGCGAGCCTCCTGCCCGCGATTACTTAACCCCCGCCGCGGACATTCATCTCCCCGTCCCGGCTCAGCATTAGCAATCGGCATTCCCGCAAGTTTCCCCGCGGAAGGGCCGCGCGTCATCCCGGCGATTTGCATGGAGCGCCCCGCAAAGAATGCCAGCGGCCGGCCGGCGCGCCAGAAAGGTCCGATGACAAACAAGCGACCGGAGAGCGAGGGAATCTCCGGGTCGGACAGCGGTCCTAAAGAAAATAAGGCAGCCAGCAGCAGCCGGCTCTCTCTCTCTCTCTCTCTGCAGGGTAGGAAGAAGCAGCGGCCGGGGGGAGGAGGGGTTGTAGCGCGCGTGCCGCGCTCTCTCGAGATCGGGGGAGCACGCTTGCGCGGATCCCGGGGCTGTGCTGGGGCGCTGCGCGGGCAGTGCCGCCGCTCGCAGCAGCAGCCGCCGGAGCTTCGCCCGGGCCGCGCGTCGCGACGCGCTCTCTCTCTCTCGCTCGCTCGCTCGCTCGCTCCCACTCGGCCCTACCCTCCCGCGCTCCCGCTGCCTCCTGCGCTCCACTCCAGAGGGGGCTCCGGCGGGGACGGCTGTGCGTGTGTGCGCTAGTCGGGCGCACAGCGCTGTCAGCAGCAGCAGGCAGGGACGACGCTCTTCGGCGGCGCGCGAGAAAACGGGTCCGGGGACTCGGGTCGCTCGGTCGGTGGTGCGATTTTTCTTTGTTTCCGCCGCCGGGGGCGGAAGGAGCGGGGGATTATTATGTGAGGGCTGTTGTGCCAGTGTGTTCAGTTTTGCCAGTGTTGAAGAGCGCCGAGACCGAGGCCCCGAGAGAGAGAGAGAGAAGGAGGTATATGCATGGCTAGAGAGAGGATAGATCCCGGCCGGAAGAGGAGAGGCTGAGGCACGTCGGGCTGCCCGTGGAAATGCTGCCAGCGCTGGACAAGGGCCCAACATGAGAACCTCCTCCTGCGTCAACTACTACGTGCTCTGCCTCGTCTGCTGGGTCCTCCTCGGCATCACCGGTAAGGCTGACTCTAGCTCTGGTACCCGCCGGCGCCGACGGCTAATTGGTAGCGAGCGCGCTGCCTTCCCTGTTTCCGTGCTGCGACCGAGCCGGCTACCGGTCGTCTTCTGCCCGACGAGGCCTCCCCCTTCCGCGGCCCTCGGCCTGCTCCGGCTGGGGAAGGAGAGAGCGGTACCAGTCGCAGAGAGGGCTGGCCTCGATCCTCGGAGGGAACGGTGGGTCCGGCGAAAAATACGCTCGGCGGGTGCCCGTCGATCCAGCGGCGCGCTCCTAGGAATATGGAAAATTATCGCGCTGCTCTCGGGGCGTAGTCTCCCTCTCGCTCTTCCTCCGAGAGGGAGGCGGGTGCCCGCCGCCGCCGCCGCGCCGAGATTTGTTTTCTCATCGGGGGATGTGCATTGGCTCTCTCTCGCTACATCTGCCTATCCATCTCGCTCCCTCCGGGATGATTCGCATACAAGTCCTAAGTGGAACGATCGATCTCGCAGCGGTAGCGTGTGTGCCCCTCTCTCCCACTCTCTCTCTCTCTCTCTCTCGCTCTCTATCTCGACGCGATACGCGTCCTGCGAATCGGATTTTCCCGCAGCTTTTGTTTCTCTCGCTGCGACTGCTCACCCGCGAGAGAGAGAGAGAGAGAGAGGGCCGCGGCGATCGCTGGATTAGAATTGTTTATCTTCGCGCCTCGGCCGAGAGGCCTCTCGAATATTTAGGGCTGGTCGCCGCCGCCGCCGTCGCCGCCGCCGCGCGCGGCTTTAACGAGGAAATTATGGGCCGGGGATATTGTGCGAAATGCGCGAGTAATTTACTAGCCGTTGGCGAGGCCGCGTAAATAAATAATAATTGTCCGCATTAATTTGATAAGGGATTATGAATTGTTGTTGCCGCTTTTATTAATCCAGGCGGCGGGGATGCGCGCGGGAAACGTTGATACTTTTGACGCTGGATTTATCAAATTTAAATTGTATATTAATTAAGAGCCGCGGGGGAGGTGATATATACCTTTGGGGTAATATGCTTTTTTGGTGAATGATTAATTTGTAATTTTCGAACGCGGTCGAATGTAAATATGTGCCGAGCTACGAAATTGATAATTAATTATGCGCAATTAAACTCGCTCGCCAAGCGTACAATCGGATTCCGTTTAAATTTTTAAAATCCGGCCCATTGAGAGCCTCGGCGACGGAATAGGCGTGATTAAAGAGGCGGGCGAGGGAACGAAAAGTCAGCCGCGATTCTCCGCGTAATGAGCAGAAACGAGTTCACGGCGAATATAGCGCGAAAGCCGCTGGAAATTTCATCGTAAAATAATTTACGTACTCGCAGTCGCGGGGGCCGTTAACGCAACCACCATAAAATGAACGCACAAAGTGCAGTACTTTCGAACGGTTACGAGGTAATCACGGTAATTTTTCGTACGTACGCGGTCGCTTGGCGGTGCGCGCAACAAAGGCGTGCGACAAAAAAAGAATCGATCGCTCGCATTAACGAAGTGCGAAAAGAGAGAGAGAGAGATGGAGAGGGAAAAGCCGAGAGAGAGAGAGAGAGAGAGAGACAAAAGGCGCAGAATCGCCTGAACAACAATGGATTTAACCCAGAAAAAGCCACTTGTCCCGGTGAGAGAGAGAAGGAGCGAGTCACTTGGGCGGGTGCCACGATTCCCGAGCTACCTGCGCGCGTGCGAGGGTCGGGAAAATCGCGAGAGAGGAAAACAAGCGTCAGCCCTGGCCGGGGCAACTCCTCCGAGTCGCTGATCAAATTGTCCGAAGGACTGTGCCAGTGCAAGCCGCCGCGCTGAAAGCCGATACGCGTCTTTGGGAGTCGAGAGCCCGTGATACCCGAGGGGCCGAGAGCTCTCCTGCCTGCCCCCCCCCCCCCTCTTTCCTCCCGCTTCGCGCGCCGGATTTCGAGAACTCGGTTAGGGCCCCGATCGACGGGCAGCCTTTCCGACGACCGACAGCCCGAGAAATGATTCGGCTACTTCGCCTGAGCTTGATCGATGGCGGATCGAGTCGTTCGCCGATAATGAATGCTAATTCCGAGGGGAGCCGAGGAGCGAGCTCGGCTGCATGATTAACGAGCGCGTTTAATTGCTGAATTAAATGTAGCCCCGGCCGGCCCGATGAGCCGTCTTTGAAGGGGCGCGGGCGCGAGCGCGGCTGAAAAAGATCTGAATATCGCGCGAATCTGCTTTGAATCGGTCGCGACGGCTTACTTTCTCGCGCCCTGGCAGAGCCCTTTCATCGCTCGCTTTAAAGAGCCATTCACCGAATTTAAAGGCTGGCGTATATATTTCAATATATTTTTCTCGGGGCGGCGAGGGAAAAAATTTTTAATTTAATTTGCCGGGGATCATTTTCGCGAGATGCTGCTCGCCTAAATGTATACGTTTTCTTTTTTCTCTTTTTTTAATCAAAGGGCACAATTATACGCCATCCCCTTGAAGCGCTTTGCAGGCCTGTTCATAATTTATACGCGCGGTAATTCAAAGGTGTCGGAGCTTTTGGGGTCACCGCGCGGCGTTAAGCCAGAAATTCGGCCCCAAACATTTCTGGGAGCTTCAGAATTTGGATAGGCGCTGCGCTCGAGTCCTCCTTCGCGACGGCGACTCGGCCGCGCTCGTTCTAATTTTTCGAAACTCAATTTTCAAGTTGGTCGAGCGCTCCGCTTTAGCCTCGCGCGCGCGCCTGCAGACCCCTCGATAAGCCGTCGGAAGGTTTCCATTTGGAGGAAGGAGCGTTTTCGAGGCCGGATAACTGGGTGCGCGGCGCGCTCGTACACGGCAAGTTTCTCGCGAAACAGGGGATGGAGAGAGAGAGAGAGAGAATGTCGACTGCTCGATAATTGTCCGGATGTTCGAGAGGCCGAACGATTCGACGCGTCTCTTCAAGCTCGAGGGTGCAGCGGGGGCTTTCTGTTCGGCCTAATTTGTCAAGTGCGCCTACTTACATGACAATTTAGCGAGTCGTTTTTCGCGGAACGAGCCTCGAGTCGACTTTAGCTGTTTTGCATCGACGTAACAACTCGTTTCGCTCGCCTTTTTTTTTTTATTTTTTTTTTCGGAGCGCACGATGGAAATTGCAGGGTTTTAGTTTTGCGACTGGATTATTAGACAAATTGAACGAAGCTTTTTTACGGCCTCGGGAAACTTCAATTTTGAAGCGTATATTAAAATATTTAATCAAGGCATGCGCTATTTATTATAATTAGATTACATTAACGTGTATTCTAAAAAGTAAACAGTAATTATTTACACGACAAGCTCGCTCGCATTCTAATTAATGTTAACAATAAGACTGATAAATATTAAATAAAGTGCCTTTCCTGCGATGAGAATACGGCCTTTTCAGATTTGTTTTCTCATTGGAAATTCATTGGTTTCTTCTCGAGCATCTAGTCGATGAATCGTACTATCAAGTTTTAAGAGAAACGATCGATCTCTTATTATTCAAAGCTTCGAGTGCATTCGAAGCTGCAGGAGTAATATGAGCAGAATTTAATTATCCTCGACCTAAGAAAGAAATTTCCTCTTTCGCCTTCTTTTCTTTCGTTAAATGCAAATGAAGAAAATCTAAACTAATAAAAAAAGCAAAAGTTGCAACAGTATTTATGCAAAACGCTCCCAATTTACAACTTTCGGCGCATGAATATTGAAGCTGCTTAAAAAATTAATAAGAAATTTGTTCGACAAGCCTTATAAATGTGAAATTACTTTCCTACATCGGCATAAGTCTTTTAGATTGCTTTCGAGAAGCTCGATTAATTTCCTCTATTTAACTTACTGCAGACTTTTATTAAAATCATTCCTCATTGAGCGACTGCGGTGGTTAAGGTTCACTTTTTCACAGCAGCATCAATATACCGACGGAATTTATTAACCAGACTGTTCATAAAATCAAGCCAGCCGAAACGTGAAAAAAAAAAAATTCGTTTCTGTTTCATACCGGATCGAATCTCTATTATTGAACTTCCAAATTCAATAAAGCCCAATTTATTTAACCTAACGGCAAAACGCCCTTTGCCAGTCATCGAAAAAACAGCTCGGCATCGCCGACAAAACAGCGAAAAAGTACAGCTTACAAATTCACTAAAACTCCAGGCGGCAATTATTTGCGCCCAGATAAAAGCAAACGCCGTCCATTCCATAAACAACGGCGAGCTCGCCGGCGTATCCACTTAGTGAAACGTTAAAATTCGCCCTGAAAAAAAAAGGGAGGACGCGTAAAAGCCGGCCGAAATTATCTCGGCCATTCCTCTCCTGAAAAACAGAGGGGAAGAAGAGCCCCCCCCCCTCCCCGCGCGCCGCGAACAAGGAAGCAAAACGCAATCGTTGCATCGGCGCTTTATTCAGCCGCGGAGCCGTAAATGAAAAATAAAGGAGCGAGAGGCCCAAAGAAAATAAGCGGATCGTCCGACCGCGAAATCACCGCGACGACGAGGGAGAAAAAGAGAGAGAGAGAGAGAGAGAGAGAGGAAGGTAGAAAGGCAGTAGCACGAGTCAAGCTTTTAGTGGCCGCGGCGCGTTCCTACCTCGTAAAGCGATACGCTCGCGCTGTTATAATAAAGCGCGAGTGCGGGGAAATTGTCCCCCGTGTCTCGTATTCTCGCCGCCTTTGTCCCGGCCGTTCTGCCGCGGCTCTTAGGCGAGGAAATATCGGCGAGCGGCGTTTAATTAGATTTTTTCGGCGCGAATTCGCTTATCGGCGCTCTCTCTCTCTCTCTCTCTCATCGGGCCGTTTGCGTTTACGGGGCTCTTCCGACTTTTTGAGAAGGCCTCGTTATTGCGCCAGATTGCTGATAAGCCGCGGCCGATTGTTTTTATCCGCGCTGCCATCTTTTCGCGGGAAATGCGAGGAAATGCTGCTTTCCGCTGATGCATCAATTTGGGTTGACTGTTACGCTGGAGGGGGGGGTGCTTTGTTTCTTTAGGAAAACTTGGTTCCAAAATTCAGAGGGATAAGGATTACTGAAAAGCGTTTAAAAGCTTTTATAAATAAGAAGAGCGGGTGCTGTTTTGAGGTATACTTTTAATATAAACTTTTCATCTAAACGACAAACTTTGCATAAAGCAACTTCTTTTCATGGGCGGTTCGCGACTTGATAATCATTTTTGTAAAAGACGCTTTGCGTTTTAAAAATATAAATATAATATTTAGCTTTTGATAAAAAAGTTAATATATTATTTTCATCTGGTGCGTCATATATAAAAGCCAGTAGAAAAGCTTGATATTCTTTATCTGCATTTATTATTTAATAAGTTTAATTTATTTAAATTTAATAATATTTTTATAAATTATTTAATAACACCATTCAATTATTAATTGCTTGCCAATCACTACGACAAAGCTCGTATTGAATAAAAAAAGTTGAGGGATCAGGAAATTAAATACTCTTTCTTCAATTAGATTAAATCATCTTTGGATTACGTCACTTCGATAAACAGCTACAAATATAAACGATTCAAGACTTATCAATTATACTATCATTCATTTATGTCAAAGGAAATAAATTTTAGTAATTGTTAATACTTTAAAAAATTAATGAAACCTAATTTCTTTAAGCGCATACGTTTATTTGAACAATTTGTATAGTCAACTAAGTGACGATGAAGTACTTGTTGATATTCAGTATTTACTAACAAAATCGGCAAACGTATCGCTTTACTTTTGGCACTCGAGTGGTATCCACAACTCAAAATTCGCGAAGTTTAATTTACCGCTCGCACTTCGTTTATCTCCTTCAAACTGCGCCGCCATTTAAACCCGGGCATTATCGTAAAACAGTAATTGTTGGGTAATTAGACATAAATTCCGCGGCAAAACCCGTCTCCCCCAATGAGGCCGCCATCAATTACAGGCCATCTCTCCTTTTAAGAAACTCCAACCTCCCGCCGCGAAACTCTATTACCTCATTTCAATTCCAGTCGTCAAAGTGTTTAAACGCGCTAATTCGGAGCCCCGGCGCTCACTTCCCCGATAAATCAGCAGCTCGTTACCTGACTTTTCAGCGCCTACCGCGCCTCCCCCGTCCTCCTCCCCCGCCTCCTCCTCCTTCCATCTGCACTCACTCGGGCAAGAAGAAGGAGCCGTTTAAGCGAGCCTTTATGCCGAGGGCGTACGCAGCCAAAGTAGGCGTCGGGGCGTTATTGGGTGATTAATGCCGCGCGGTGCGTAAACGGCTCGACGTGACGCGGAGGGGTGGGAATCGATCAATGGGCCTATTTCAGCGCCGCTCCTGTGTCTCTCTCACACTCCCTCTCTCTCTCTCTCGCGGATTTTCAACGCTTTATTCTGTCGAGGGGGGGGGGGGGGGGGTCGCGCGCGGGAGTCGGCGGATTTCGAGGAGAGAGCGTTTTATTGCCGATACTTTTAGCCGATGTTCACTTGTTTATAGGCATTAAGCCGGGATTTTAATGTACACGGGCGGCGGCGGAATATTTACGGAGGGAGGCTGCTTTATCGCCTCGAGTAAATAGGCGCGCCCGATCAGATTTTCGTGCAGCGATTTAGAAAGGAGCTGCGGTCGGGGCTTACACGTAAGCTCGAATTAATCGAGCACCGGCGGGGAGGGAGAGAGGCTCTTTTTTTTTATTATTGATTAGCTTATGAGTGGTCTGGACTTTGCAGCAGTGATTCCAGCTTTTATAGACGCAATAAAAATGAATTAAGCATTGCGAGCATTGGAATTGAGTCGAGCTGTAGGCTTCGAGTACTAAAGGGCACTGCATTAACTTGACGTTTAGTAGTCGTGAAATAGCTTTAATTCCGTAAATTATTGCGTTACTTCGACGCGTAAATCACGGCTATTTTACTTTTTATTATCTATATAAGAGTACACGCCCTGCAATATCCGCAAAGCTTACGTTCACTTATTTCCTCCATTCCTTAAATAACGCACGTCCTAATTCATACTCGTTCAGGCCTAAGCGACGCCGACCGCGCAGTCGATTCTTCCTCGGCAGTCCGCCTTTCCATTATTCACGACTAAATTAGCCGCCATCCCTTACACCTCCCGAAATAGAAACATAAAAACGTCCTCGGGAAAATAACGGGACCCGCCGAAAGCCAAATTCATCAGGCACTAAAACAAAGTGAATCCCAGCCGAAAATGATCCCTCCCACCCCGTATACGTACGGAGCTTTAATCGTCCTCGCATCCCCGGCGCAAAACATAAAAATAATCGAACGCCACCCCTCGGGGGGTATAATCACGCCGTAAATCACGGCGACCCGACTTCAAAATAGCCTCCTCCCTCCCTTCTTTTTTTTATTTCCCTCCCCCGCCCCGGACGCGAGAAAAAAAAAAGAGCGGAGGAGCGCGCGCGCGCGAGACAGAGGAAAGAAATAATACACCGCCCCGTCGCGCCAACACAAAGGCCGAGCGAGACTTTTACGACGCCCGCGTTGATCTCCTTCTCTCTTTTCTTGCGGGGCAAGTTTGTCCTATACCTGTGCGACTCGCTCTCTGCCCCCGTAGGCAAAGACGGGAGACGAAGAGAGAGAGAGAGAGAGAGGGAAGAAGGAGCTCTCGGAAGGGTGGCTGCGTATAATAGAGGACCGCTTCGACTTGATGGAGCGAATAAAATAGATAGCGCCGAGCTCGCCGAGCAGGAGAGCAAGGAGGCGAGGCAAAAGGCGCCGCGCGCAGAGCAATACGTCGGGAGAAAAGTCGATTTTAATTTAAATTCGTTTACGCGGATATTATTCTACCGCCGCGGCTTTTAAGGCACCTCTCCCAGTCGAAGACCTTTTTAGTTCCGCATTTTGTTCGCGTCCTTTATCGCGCTTAATTTACGAGCCAGGAGACGTTAAAGAGGCGGAGAAAATATGTACAAAGCGTTTCAGGCCACCGAACTGAGGATCTAGCAAGTTCGAGCTGGAGGCGATGGCTTATTTTCGCGGAATAAAATTTTCATCTGGAGAGAGAAAAGAAATAAACGGGGATGAACTATGAAGGCCGGAGCGCGCTGCGTTTCTCGGCGATTCGTCCGCCGGGTTTTCCAGTAATTTTATTTTCAAGTGGGCAAACTTAATTTGTTCCTTAAAGATCCGTTTTGTGCAATGTTAATATACCTTACTTTCGAGCGCTTCTCTCGGTAAGTTGTTCTTGAGTGAAGCGATGAAAATTTCTCGAGTGGCTCAAAGGACGTTCATCGCGGAGCTTCGCAGAATGGAAAATTGACGAAAAAAAAAAAAATCATCCCCAAACGAGAGAACTGTTACACAATCGACCGGAACACCAAGAGAGAAAAAACAAAAACTGCTTCTGCAGCACAATATTCTTGACGCTACACGTTTCGGTGGCCGACTACCCCAGAAAAAAAAAGGAAACACAGGAGGCCAAAAACAGAAAAAACGGAAAGCTAAAACAAAGAAAAAGCCGTTTATTGCAGATCCAGTCGTCGGAAGAGATAAAGACGCCGCGGCAGCCGGGACAAAGAACTCTCCGCCGAGGCGGACGCAAAAAAGAAGCCAGCCCCGCGCGCGCGCGCGCGCACAGTTAACCCTCGGCCCAGGCGCGCGTCTCGAGGGCGCGAAAAGAAAGGAAAATGACGAGGCCGCCGCCGCCGCGGGCAAAAAGCGCGCCGTTCTCTCTGTATTATACGTATACGTCGGCGGCCGCAAAAACGCGATAGGATTCAGCCGATTTCTTTTTCTTGGTGTTTTTTTTTCCTTCATTTTTTTTCGACGGCGGCCTTGCATTCGAGCTTGATCAACGAAGTTAAAGCCGATAATAAAGCTCCCCGGCAAAAAGTTCCTGCGCGAGTAATCAATACACGCCGCGTTTTTTAGTGTATCGACGGGGGGGGAAGGGGGGGGGCGACGTGCGCGCAAAGGAACTTTTTCTCCGCAAACAAGCAAGTAATGAATACGATCGATTTTCATATATTTTCCTTCGCCTCGGGGTGAGATTAATCTCACCGGCGGCGTTTCATCGGGCGGGAATTTCGCCGGGACTCGGTTTTTAATTAGGGACAATTTTCTATGCGCGCGCCGCGCTCCTCGTTACGTATTTGCCGGGAATGAACTTTTTGTCCCTTTTCGATTAATTTCGTCGATCGGCGAGGTTTCATTGGGCTTCGAGCCGTAAGCGCCGCGGCTTTTCGACGTTATTAATTATTAAAGACGGCTGAGTTTTGTGAAATTTTCGTAGGAGGGGGGAGGCGCATCAACGTTAATTAAATTTACAACATATTTTGTTGAAATCGTATCGATTAATTATGCTAAAATTTAATTACGAAAACTGACGTATCTGTAGCGTAATGGACTTATTTCTACATAAATAATTAAACTGTTAAATTTGGAGTAATTATACGTTTTGATACACTGATAAATGATTCATATACGCTAAAATTAATTTTGCTTGTCCTATTTGTATAGATACTAATTCAAAATTCATGCGTTTTGCAATGAATTCGTTTATAAAAGTTGAATAAAAACAAGCCGCAAACTTTTGGTTTAATTACTTCTCTTGTTATTGAATTAAAGTTTCATAGTGGAAAAGAAACTAATATCGGATATACACGTTAATTAAAACTATATGTTAAAGTGTTTATATTTTGTTTTCATCGAGCACAGAAATGTAATTAGCAAATGAGTACTTTTTTCGGTCGATCACTTTTTAAATTAATTGTAATTTCGAATTTTCTAGAATTTACAAACAAATGAAACTGAAGTTTTCAGTATTATCTTGATATCTGACTTGAAAATATTCTTTTAAAAAATATTTAAACATTTCTTTTGAATTTTATCTTTTATATTCGAAAATAAAATAATTGTAAAATTACAACAGAATCCTAATGACTAAACCGAACGATTCGAAACCTCTCGAAGCGGTTAATTAAATTTCCATTATCTACTTGTTCTGGAATAACATTTCAAACCATCTCGAGCTCAAAATGAACCAAAAATTTCGCAAAATCCTAGCATTGACATTCTACACGTCCATCGCCGAAACCCACCGAATCCTGCTTGCGAATTTCCTCTCTTCATAATTAACCGCTTCAAAGTCAATCGGCACGCGGCGCGTTCCAAAAGTGCGATTATACTTTTATTGATTAACCCGCGAGCCCGGCATTTAATTAAGCGGTACGCGCGGCGCGAGCGGGCGGCCCGAAATTCCAGTTAAATAAATCTGAAATCCCTCTGCCGCGGCGGCCGCCCGGAGCTCGAGGCCGCGATGATAATGATCAAAAAGTGCGCCGCGCAAAGAGCTTAAAGCGAACGGCGACAAAGATATCGCGTCCCTCTTCCTTTCCCTAACGAGCCGTACTTCTGCCCTGTGATCCGTCTCCGTCTGTCGTGCCTTTTTATCCTTGGCTGTAAAGGGAAGAGCCGCGGCGATATCGCCTCGCGCGCGCTCCGCAATCTCCGTGCGTCTTTGAAGGCTTATATCTGATCGAGAGGGTCGACGGGGGCCGCCGCGGGGGACGTTTTATTTTGCCCCTTGGACGTTTGTTTAACGCTGAATTAGAGTCAAAGCGTCGGGAAGGGGCCGTTTTCGATGCACACTTGATTCGCTTGCTTCCCGCGAGCTTTTCAACTTTTCCGCTCTTGGGCTTTAAAGTGTTTAATTTTGGCGTGGCTGGAAAAATGAAGCTAACGAATTGGCTAAAGTTCTCGTTTCGCTCGTCCGATATAATTCGGAGCAAATTGAAAGCTTTTTTCTTTAAAACTAATTAATGAAACAAACTTTCGTGTAACGAGACGAAGTTACAGCTGGTCGCAATATTTCCTTAAAATAAGAAAAAGGTTATTCATTAAATATCACGAGACTCTTACATCGGACTTCAAACATTTCAAATCTAATTTTCATTGGACAAGCGTGCTGAATAAATATCTATAAATCCGCCATCATTCTTAATAACTCGCCGAAATCAATATCGAAAGAGTTTTTAACAACTTTTAACAGCCACTCAAATTAAAACTTGTAAATTTTCCTCTTATTGTTTCGCAAGCCGATTAAATTACCTAATAAAGATATCACTGCTACAAGCATAATTTGAATTCGCCAAAATAAACTTACCGAACGTTCATCCTACCCTCGCCAATTAATCATTTCTTACTTCTCATTTCCGACAGCCTTATTTACCACTGATACAGCAGAACGTCTCCCCTCTGACTCGATCAAAAAAAAAAAGAAAAAAAAATCCAAATCAGGAGCTCGCAGCGTTACCTCGACTCTCACAGCTGTCCACTCGCCGCAGTAAATCCGTCGGCTATGCTTTTTATGTATATCCATACGGCTATCCGTCTGTCCTCAAGGTCGTTCTCGTATAAAACCCATAAACCTGATACCCCCGGATTGGCATTCGTTTCCGCCGCGGAAAGAAGCGCGGAGGAGAGATAAAACGGTCGAGGGATTTATATATATATGTATGCCTCGGGTCTCTGCAGCGGAAGCGGCCGAGACGAAGCGTAGAGAGACAATCGCGCGCGTAAAGTCAACGGGGAGTCGACTTTTTCAGCGAGTGTATCGGGCACCCCCGAATCGGGAGCTCGAAAGTCTCGTTTTTACGAGGACCGTCGGCGGGGGGGGGGGACCTCGGCTCCCCGAGATTCCTTACACTCCGCCGGCAAATCGCCTCCCTCGGCGATCCTTTTGGGAGCGAGCCTGGTTGACCCTGAGGCTGATCTCGTATTACTTAAAAGAAATGGGCCGATTCGTGTCGGTGTAGTTGTTTTTACCCAGTATTTCTTGGATTTTTATTGAATTCCTGGCCGAGGAAAGGTTCCCTTTTTTTTTCTGTAATTGTACGAAAGGAGGTGCATTAAATAGACGTTATTTGAGCTACTATATTATTCCTGCGGTCCGTAGTTAAAGCAAAGAACACTATTACCTGCGAAAGACAATTCATACACCTTCAGCTTGATTGAGAATTTGTCTCCGAAGCCATTCATTAACCTAACATTTGCTTTAATCTCGTAGCAGAACGTTTGCTCTAATCTCAACATAAATTTCACCGAAAAGCGGCGCTTTTTTTTTCCGCGGCGTAATTAAAGAATCCCGCGGATTCGCTCGTTATTCTATCTATTTCCATGCCAGCCGTAAAGTTCATAATGCCGCCTGTCCTTAATGACGCCGCGGTCTTGATTGCCCTGCAGCTAATTACCCCGCGCGCGCCTCGCCTTCCGCCTCTAATCCCCCCGCGTCGAGCTCCTCAAATTTCCACGCAGCCTATTAAATGTCACGTACTTGTCAGCGGCTTCCAAGCAGGCCGGAACGAGCTAATTAAGGAAGCGCATCGACAGCCCGCCGAGTCCGGGGCCGAGACATCGGCTCGGTGTTTGCTGGCGGAGCGAAGTGTTGCAGCCGCATTTGGCAGCGCGAAAGGCTTGTAGTTGATTTTTGTGTCCCTCCCTCGCCCCTCCTCTTCAGTCGAGCGAGAGAGTGCAGCTGGTGGGCGAGCCGAGTTTTCCCGCGCTGTTTCGAGAGTCGGATTAACTTTTTGGACGGGCCACTTGTCGAGATTACGCGGTTTTCCGTTTTGCCGAACTGCTGTAGCTTGGCGGGGGGGACTTTTGGGATAGCCTTTTTTATAACGTCATCTGGCGCTGATGCAGGAGTAAACTCTGCTTTCTCGCAAAGAGGCTTTTACAATTAACATCCTGCAGTTTAACAAGATAATCGGCTCGCGAAGAACCAATTGTCAAAAATTTCTGCATTTCTATTCGCGTCTTGCACCTACTTTAAAATACTTCTTTTCACGCGAAAACCAGGCACTTTTCTACCAAATTATTTGTATCAAAGCACATCGCTCTAGAGCGTTTCCCTTTGATGCATCGAGATATCGGGAAATTGTAAACGACTTACCCCGCTTCTCGATTCCAGTGCAAGTGTACAGATTCTCCCCGAGTCATCTTTGTGCTCGGCTCGTTGAGCAAGACAAGTGCGCTTTAATTCAATGAATACACATCTCTCGAGCGGCGCTCAAAGTGCATCATTATGCTTTTTACTCCGGGAATCGACAAAGACCGGGGGGCGAATCGATTCTCAAAGCGCCGCGCGCGCACTGCAGCGAACAGCGAAGAATCCATCCATCTCGCGCGGGCAATCGATATACATGACTCGACGGCGCGCCGAGGCGAAAGAACAAGCGCGCGAGACAACAGATCCCACCGTCGCGACAAACTGGGAATCCCCGCCGCGATCGAGGAACCGCGCCGCGCACTTCCCGTGACGGCCGCGTGATCAATCGCGGCGTAGCGCGCCGGTAATTAAGCGCGCTCAATTAGCGAAAGAGTCGGGAGGGGGAGAGGGAGAGAGAGCTCGGGGCGACAGCATAAATCAAGGCCGCTCTCCGGTATGATTTATCCGCCCGGAGATTCCTGGCTGTTAATAACGCGAAATGCTTCCATTGTGCGTATCAATAAATAAATAAATAAACGTGACGAGGGAGAGTCGTCCGCGGGTTCGAATCGCTTTGCGCTGCTTCAATTACCCCCCGAGACTCGCAATTATCCTGAGGGCTCGAACGCAGACACACACGCGCCCGCAGAAGCTCGACGTGTGCGGAGGCTGGAAAGGCTCGCGCCTACTTGCTTGCATGCCTGGGATAGGCTAATGTCAATTAGCGCTCTGCGAGTTTGCGCCGCTCTCATCTCTCTCTCTCTCTCTCTGTCTCTTTCCCTGCCTCTCTCGCCCCTCCGAGCTTGAACGACCGAGTGAGATGTCGCCTGGCTCTTTGCGCCACCCCCCCCTCTCTCTCTCTCCGTCGTTTCTGCGACTTGCGCCAGGAAACGCAGCTTTAGCGCCAGGATGCGCTTTTCGTTGACGATTATAGTACCCTTTTCTCGCCCCTTTCACCGAGTCCTGAGACCTAATTGGATTGTTGCTTAAGAATGGCATTTTATTTCGCCGTTGGCTCGGGTCAACGACTGAGCGAGTAATTGGTTTCCGCCGAGAAGTATAATAAGTTTGTTGTCTTTTGCTTAAACACTTGCAGCTTAAAAGCAAAGTTAATTATTCGCGACTTCAAGTGTTTAGAAACGGTCATTTTTCCTCCCTCGTCCTTCTAATGGAGCTGAAAACAACTTGAATTAAACGCACCGCTTCCACTCTATAAAATTAGGATGAAAACTTTTCTGGCCGGCTATTTCTGTTGTGCGGCGCCGTTATCCTGATTTCGCCCCTAGCTATTTTAATGAAATGCTTTCAACTTTCCTATGAGTTAAGTGAATTATAAGTTGCTCACTGCGATTATAAGGCCTTTTGCTGCGAAGGTAAACTGTTTTATTAGATTTTTACACTCAAACGGAATGCGCGTGTATTTATTAGCTCATATTTATCTCCGCATACATTTTAAATGTTTACCAATAACATTTACGTTTCGAGCACTGCACAATTTCAAAAAATAAAAAAATAACGCGTAAAAAGTTTTAAAATCTAATTTGCGTTTTTACAACAAGTAGTAACAATCAAATTCGGTCAGACGAGCAAATCAATAACGAATTCATGTCGAATACTAAGCGTCACTCATCTGTCGATTCGAGTCGCGGTTTAATCAGTCGATCCACGACGTAACATTATCAAATTAGGAGATCATTTGTACTCTAATTGCCTACTCAGGTGTTTTATCGAAAGCGGAAATCACCTGTGGCGCGTTCAACCTCCTTTCCTCCGCCGCTTCCTCGCCGCCGACCTCGACAATACCCTCCATTGATCGAAAATTCAAACCCGCGACATCAGTCGCGTTATTGCGGCCGCGCCGAGAACAACGATTTTTCACCCGGAATCAATCGCACAACAAATCAAGCAAAACTTTCATCGACCCCGTTACCCGTCAAAGGCCGCGCGCGCCTCGACTCTGGAAAGCTCTCCAAAAATGCGGGGGGAATCAGTCGAGTTTCATTGACCGCCGAGCTTCCGCATCGCCGGTCAAGCGAAAGTCAAAGCGTTACGCGCCGGCGAAATTGAAAAGAAATTCGCGCCCGCCCCGGCGCACACACGCAGGAGCATTCGCGCTCGTCGCTCGCGTGCGAGCCCGAATCCATCTTCCTGCCCTTCGCTCTCCATTGTCTCGCTGAAGCAGCCGCGCGACGCCCACTTAGCGCGTTCCGCGGCACGGGGATCCTTGTTTTCGAGCCACTCGAGACTGCACGCGATTACACACGCGATGAATTAGCTGTACGGCCGCCCGGCGCCGCTCGCCGCAGCCGAGCGTTCAGAGCCTCGAGCTCCGTCGGCTGTGTGTGTGTGCGCGCGTGCTCGAGTGGGTTTTTGTGCCCGCGACGTTAACTCTTAATTGCCGGCGATGCTCACGTCCGGGTCTGATGCTCCGACGAGCGGACGGTTAGCGTTTTACTTCCGAGGCTGTTTGGCTTTTATCGCGAAGGCTCGTATTTTTCGAATTTCTCGCTAATAATCCCTTCCGGCACTGCAGCCCTTTAGCGTAATAATTTGCGAAAATAAAACGCAGCCGGCGCTAATATCAGGCGGCATATGAAATTGAAGTAAATGTGTATGTGCAGCTCTCGGGGCGTAAACAGTAATCTAGCGAGCAAAGCGATTTGAAACACATCCGATACGGCGATTTCACAGTCAGGCCGGACGAGCCTACGAGTTTTATGCGCATGCATTTGTATGTATTATTGAGCGGCGGGCACGGCCGATACCGTATTGGCAGGCCGCGAGAGAGAGAGAGAGAGAGGGAGGAGCATTAGAAACACTTGTGGAATATTGCGCAAGGTAACGCGATACACATCGCGGGGGCGCGTCATTCTCTATTGAAATTCAATACGGCTCTTTGTCCGGGGGTGGCGCGAGGGGCGAGCGACGATTTGTCGCGCGCGCAGTGTTCCGTCGTCTTTTTCCTCCCCCCTCTGCCGGGAAAATCGAGCGCCGCTCGATCTCGCCTCGGCGAAAGGCGCGAGGTGTATTTCATTTATTTCCGGCTGCTTTTTTATTGCCTTCTTCTTCTTCTTCTTCTTCGCTCGCGCTTCCCATTGTTGACGTTTCCATCTTAGCATTGAGCTCCCTTATTTCCGCGTCGAGCTTCAGTGCCGCTCTCGATGCACTTCCCTTTGCAATTACGGCTAATTTTTTTTCTTCCTTTGCGGAATAGGCGCCTGCGTCGTATCGCACACCTACTGGAACGTATTCTAACATTCTATTTTAAAGAAATTACAAATCTCAATGCCGCGCTCCGTACCGGCAAGGGCCGAAAGGCCTGCTTTCATAAATCAAAAACGAGCTCTCCCGCGGCGAACGACGTCGTTTCACTTTGTTCTTGCTTAGCATGAAAGTGTCACGCCGCCGGTCGCGCGCCTCCTCGGGCTTTAAATTCACTTAAAACCGCCTGCACTCGGCGCGTATAAAAAGGTAACGTACGCGCGGGAATAAAAACGCCGGGGAGAATGACCGAGGTGGGGGGGGGGGGGGGTATAAAGCCTCGGCTATCGCTGCGCTCGGATCGGCCGCGTGCTCGCGAGTATGGGAAAGAGAGAAAGGAAGAATGAGGCGCGTAGTCGCGAGGCGATCGAGGCGCAGCTGCAAAAAAAACAGAGAGAGAGAGAGAGAGAGACTAATGTTTTATCGCGTGATTTTGTGCGCAGGGGTAAGCACGAGATCGCACTCGCTGGTGAAGCGGCACACGAACCCGCACGTCGACGCCCTCAACGTCACCAACGTCACCGTGCAGCTCGGCACCCACGCCTTCCTGCCCTGCAAAGTATCGCAGACCAGTAACAAATCGGTGAGTATTATGCTTACGGGTAATTATGGTTTATATCGACTGGGGGGGAAGGGGTGGGCTGTAGGTGTTATGCTGAGCCGACATGAGCGGGTGAGGGCTCGTGATAACGGACTATTATATACGGCTGAATTTAGTGTTTACAAATTTGTACGACGTTTTGGGTTTTGCAAAAAATGTCGTAAAGAGGCTGAGTTATAGCTCCTTAGTGAAATGGTATTTTTCATTTTTTGGCCTTTTTTCGTTTTCTTAGCCAAGCTTCTGTAATTACATTAGCACTTTTCGGAAACGGGCTCTCATCCTTTACAATTGAAGGCACGATTTCTGATAAAACTTTAATAATTAAGCGATTTAACTACCAGATTCAACGCTCAGTCTCCCCGCGAAACCTTGCTAATCAAATTCGCTAATGAATTTTTTAATCCAGAATCCGAGGCTCCCTCCTCGCAAAATTTAGTAGGTAAAAATTCAATCCCCCCCCCCCCCCCATTAAAACCGGCGCCTTAATTAGAAAAGTGCACTTGGCCAACAAAGCGAACGTCAGCTCGGCGGAATTGAATCAACGCGTGCACGGATCCTCTCCAGAAGGGAGCTGGAAAAAGCACAAATCCCTCCGCACCCCCCCGGGGGCGAGCGTCGGTCCGCGAGAAAAAATCTTTGTATTATTAAGCTTTCGCAAACGCGAGGCATTGTATTACGCAGTCTGTTTAGAATCTCATATATCCGCGAGTCGAAACGCGCTTCCTCCCTGCTGCCTCGTTCCCTCTTCCGCTTTTACGCCCCCCGCCGGGCGCTCGGTCGCTGTAAAAGCGCGGCGTAACGGTGAAAAATAATACCCGCGCGCTCGTCCGGAAGAAGATGCGCGCAATCTTCGTGAAATAGCGCGCGCGGTGATATTATTATTTTTCGAGCTCCCGCGCGTCCCTCCCTTTCGGGGCTACTTTATGGCGAAATTTAAATTTGCGCTTTACGGTTATTCTGACGAAGGGACTCGCGCCGCCTCCGCCGTCGAGAATTGCTGGGCTCGAGTTACTGCGTTAGGGGGAGAATCGTCCGAATTAACGTTTCTTGCGCGCGCCGCCGAAAATGTAAATTTTTCGCGTTACCGGCACTTTAATTTCTCGGTTAAATTGTTCACTTCGCACTCGAGAAGTGTAATTATTACATCGAACGTGCATTTTACTCTTCGGAGCTTTTGAATTAAAAGTCTAGAAATTGCAAAGACACGTATGAAAGGAAAATAAATAAAATAAAATGAAATATAAAAAAAATAAAAAGGACTCTTCGTAGAAATTAAAGTATTGGAAATGAAAAGATTAACTCTATGAAATTCAATTTCGCCAAAAAAAAAAAATTACTCTCTCCAAATGAACTGGCAAAATGGCACGAGCTGTTTTTCTTTAAAAGTAACTGACATAATTTTCCCCGCAATTTCAATCCGGAAATAATTAGGGGTCAGGGATATTGTTATTCTTTCAGTCGATAAACATGAGAAATGCGGAGACTTGTTTTCGCGAGGCGCTTCTGGTGAGCCAGCGGACGCTAAATTGCCCCAGTCCGACGATTCTCGTTAGCCTGAGTAGCAAAACCTTCCGCCGCGAGCGCAATCTAGCGTGAAACTTTTGCTGTTTCAGCACGCAATTTTCTATCCGTATTTATTGCGCGACTAACGTTCTAATATACAGCAATACATTAACTCGCGCTGCGAACTTCGTCAACAAAGAAGCCCCCCCCCCCAGGCGAGAAATCGATGAAGCTCCTCCTCCTGCAAAAAAAAATCGAAAAACTATCGTAAAACTCGTCATATCCTCCCCGGGGCTCTCTCCGTGATAAAAAATAAATCCAAAGCTCGCTCGTCCAAAAAGGCAATTCGTAAATGAAGCTCGACTGCCGCCGAAATAAATTCAATTCTTCCCTCCTTCTCGCCGTCGACGCTCGACGGCGGCGGGCGGCGACTTTATCTCGCGCCCCATATCTGCGCGCCAATTATTTTTATGGAAGTCCGTCATAAAGCCCCCCCCCCCCCGGACCTGGCACGGGATTTGAATTCGTTATTAGAGTTTACGACGAGTCTCCTTTGCCCTCCTCCTCCTCCCTTGACGGAATTTTTCTCGGCTCATTTGCGTAAATGACTCGGCGGCGCTGCGCTCGCCTCGGCCAGTGTTTATTAGCGGACCCCCGTCGAACGGCGAGGCGCCGAATTTTTCGCCCGAGCGGGGCCGCCTCCTTATATTTATGCCCCCCCCCGACGACGGCCGACTGCTGAAACTTTGAGATTTAGGAGCCGCGCGCCGCTTCCACGAGTTCGCCGCTTTTTTCGTTCCGCGCTATTTTCTCTCTCTCTCTCTCTCTCTCTTTCGCCATCCTCGCTTTTTTTCGGCTTTCAAGCCGATTAAAAGGGCACTTCTTTAGACTTGGACGGTCGGTTCTGAGTTACGAGTGTGCTCGGTGTATTTTTAGAAGAACCCTGCTTTTTTAATACTGTTTGCTTGGCGTTTGATTTTTCAAGCAAATAACCTTGACTGATGCTTCTGTTGCGAGGCGTCATTATTACTTTATGAATGGAGGGAAATTCGTCTTTTTCGGCCCTCCGGGTGCAAATGATGGAAGAAGGAAAAAGGGTTCATTCTTCAGGGGTCGCTGAAAATAGACTGCCTTTTTTCTTTGACCTATAAAAAAAACTCGTTTTTCTTTGCTTAAATTTGTGAACGTTACGGTAAATGCGAAAGGTCATTAAAAATGAAAAAAAATTTTCAAAATATTCCAAAGTGCTTTGAGGTTTTTGGTAATCGAATTTTTCACACGAACAAATGCTAATAAAACGGTAAAATATCAAAAGCAATTGCCCGCAGGGGGGAGGTAGAAATAAAACCAAGTTTCGATAAAAATTTCAGCAAAAAGTAAGACCGTATTGTACGTCTTAAATAGGAACTTTATTCAAACGGAATCGGACTACATTCGGCCAATTTCAAAAGTTTCCCCGAGTTTCCCGAAGTTCGGCATTAAAGACCTTTGATTCCGTAGCGCAATCGAAAATTTTTCTATCAGCTCTCGCTGAAAACTAGTTTTCCGCGCGGTATTTGCCTGCTTGAATTTTTGAAAATCTGGCAGATCTCCGCCTTTTACGTATAACGAAGTTCGCCTTTCCTTTCCAACTTTCCTCTGTACACTCCGGGAAAAGTGACGCGGCGGCGCTTTATTAAGGTCAGTTGAGCCCGCGTCTGTATCAAACGACTTCGTTTGTGCGCTCATTCCACTCGTTTGATATTTTTCAAAGGGTATGTAGGGAAGGGCAAGGGAGGGGGGAGAGAGATCTTGGCGTGCCTGAATTGTCTGCGTATCGACGGTCCTTGAGCACTCGTTTCTCTCAAGCTCCTCTTTCATTTTGCATTCGAAAAAATCCACTTCTAGCGAGGCACTTCCTATTGTTACTTTTGTCGTCTTTCATCCCTTTTTTTTTTCTGCTTCAACAGGTAGAAAAACGCGGTGCTTGAATAAATCTTTTGTAAAATATCACGACGATAGCCCGCAATGTATGCACGAGCAAGGCTATAACGCGTTTTTATCTTTTGTCCGAAAAAACAGTTTTAAAAAATTGTAAAAAAAGAGCCTCTTCCGCGAATCTACGAACCCTCTTCAGTTTTTCGTTTGTTAATACTGTTTTTGGCCTTTATCTTTCTGCCATATTTATTCGGTTCGGTACTATATTTCACAGCAAATTACCCTGTAAAAGTCACGTTTTTCGCGAGAAATTCTTTTAGTTTAATTTACCGAGACCTTGAAATACCTTTCAGACGCAATATCTCACGAAGATTTATCGAGGCGATTACTTATCCACTGTTAAGGAAGCATACGTAACGCTTCAACTTAGCCACTTACCTCCGCACTCCCTATTTTATTTCCCACCGGCCGACCCGCCCGTATTAAAGAATAAGCCAAAAGTGAAAAATTCAAAAAGATCTGGCCCTTCCCCCGGCCGAGCTATTAATCGCAAAGGGTTGAGCAAGGCCGCAGACTCAGCGGATTTCCGCGGAGTTGATGGCTGGCAGTACGTAACGGCGGGCTCGCTTGTTTCTGTCGTCCAGGTGTCATGGGTGCGGTCGAAGGACGCGCACATACTGGCGGTGGACAGGACGATGTTCATCGCGGACGACAGGTTTCAGTCGCACTTCGTCGACACGTCGAACACTTGGGTGCTGCTGGTGAAGTACGCGCAGCAGCGCGACGAGGGCGAGTACGAGTGCCAGATATCCACGGAGCCCAAGCGGAGCCACACCGTTAAACTCACCGTCATCGGTGCGTATGCATTTCGGCGTCTGCTCTGCTTTGCTTGTCGCGATTAGAGTGGGGTTTTGTTTTTTTCTTTTTTTTTGGTGAATGTTTATTGGGGAGTGGCGATTTTTAAATGCTGATGTTTCGATGCTTTTTATACTTTGCGAACCTTTTTCCGCGTACTCGTTTTTCAGGATTGTCCCTTTTTAATATTTTATGTTTTCAATTTTGCCTCTTTTAATTTCCAGTGATACACTGCAAAGGATATTTTTTGCACAAAGTATAAATTTTACATCCTACTACAAAAAATTAGAAAAATGGATGAGCGAACTAGATTGAATAAGAAGACCTTCATAAAAGCTGAATTCTGTCAAAAGTGCCTGTAACTTTGAAATTAGTACCATTTACGACCCCTTCACGACTCCCTCTTTTTTTTAAATTTCATTCCCTCCCTCCGAGAACGCATTTGATCGCCCTTAAAAGCGAGATAGTAAAACTGCCCCGTCGTGCTTCCAGTGCCAAAGATCGAGATCCTGGGCGACAAGGACCGATACGTGAAGACCGGCAGCAGGGTGCTGCTGCAGTGCGTGGTGAAGCACTCGCTGGAGGTGCCGTTCTACGTGTTCTGGTACCACCAGGAGCGCCAGCTCCACGACCGCGGCGGCAAGATGTACATACAGACGAAGCTGATCGAGGGGACGAACGACACCTCGAGCAACCTCACCATACCGAACGCCGGCCCCGAGGACTCGGGCAACTACACCTGCCGTCCGAGCAACCTCGACAGCACCAGCGTCCAGTTACACGTCCTCAACGGTAATTCGTTGCGCT
>JAWWEM010000010.1:13915527-13933621 GCA_035582935.1 Ormyrus thymus | reverse complement strand
AGCAACTTGATTGAAATGTCTTTCGATAACGTCGATTCAAACCTAGACCTCGGACCCTTCGAAGCTCAAGTTACCGTCAACAATTCAATCGGAAACTCCGCTCAACTTGACAAACTCGCCCCGAGCAAGCGACCTCGCGGGTCAGCAGCGCAATCGAATCGCCGTTCCGACAGCCCCCCGGCCCGACGTTCCCGGGCCCGACCCAAGAGTAAGCGCCCGCGATACATCTCGCCGCGCTTGCGCGTGTTCGCAGGTGAGCACCCGGCGGCGATTCAGCGGGGCATCAGCTCGGTGCCGGGCTGCTGCCGCTTCCTGTGCTGGTTCGCCGGCGCCCTCAGCCTGACGGCGAGCGAATCCGAGCGCGGCCGGCTCTGCGGCCTGCTGCTCGTGAGCCTCGCGGTCGTCGCCACTCAGACCTACCTGCCCACGACCGCCTGGTACCGATGAACGCGCCAGCCACGGGCGACCGACGCTCCAACTTATACATAATATAAATAAATCATTAACCACGACGATCAGCCGTAGGATCACACGTACACACACACACACACACGCGCACACACGTACACGCACGACTACCGCGAGTGCTGGGCTCGCTCCTCGCTGCTCTCCGCTCCTCTCTGAGAGCCTGCACTGAGAAAGATGGCCCGGGTCACGGAGGAATTATCGTCTCTGCGTTCGCGATGAACGACGTGAGAGAGAGAGAAAGAGAGAGAGAGAGGGAGAGAGAGCGGTCGTTCGAGCTGTTATGGGATCAGAGCTTCTTTCCAGTTTCTTTTAAAAGCGGGAGCTTCGGTGAGTTTTGAGTTCAGTCTTGTAAAGTCCGGCGAGATACCGCTCCAACGATCGCTGATTCCGATCGCGGAAGAGCTTCGTTTCCTCGGCGGTAGTTTACAATCGGGGGAGAGAGAATTCATTGCGAACGCAGATAAGACGATTTTGACATAGTAGCTAGTAAAGAAAGAGTGGGATTCGCTCCGAGCGAACGAAGAAAGCACCGCCGACAAAAGCTCAAAAATCTCTTGGTTGTGTTTTCTTCACCGCGGTGGAATAAAAAAAAAAAGGACCGAATTTACTCTTTTAAAGTCACTTTACGCTCGACTACGCAGCGAGTGATTTAGAACGTCGAGGGAGAATGAGAGAGGAACAAGGCGAGTAAGCAGAGAAAAAAAAAAGGAAGAAGAGCGTCGGTGAAATATGACTCCCGGTAGAGAAATAAGTCAGTTACTTCGCTTTGGCGGCCAGCCAGTTTCTACGGCTAGATTTTGGCCCGACAGCGCCGGCAGTCAAATTTGTATAGGACTTATTAAGTAACTAACGGTTTCCCCCTCCCAAAAAAAAAGAAGGTAGAAGCAACGAAAACAAGCGAAGCAACAAACACGCCAGAAAACTCCGTTCTGAAAGCTTTAACGTCTGCCATGATTTCCCGAGCAGCGCATCCACATGGACTCGTCCTCCATCGAGTCCAGGCTGGATGTGCACGTCGTCTGTAACAGCGCGACTCTCTTTGCGACTATTTTTGTATTATCGTTTCGCGAAAGAGAGGCACACGGAGGCTCGTTTCACCGACGCCGACGACGAGAACCTCTTTCCAGTGCAAGCGAGTAAACTAGTCGCGCAAACGCAGTGTCTCGGGAAGATCGAAATCTTCCGTGACACTCGGGGGAGAGACGGCGGGAGCACGAGCGCACTTGAAATAATAATAATAATAATAATAAAACAAGGAAACACTCCATTATAAACGTCCGTGAGCGAGTACATGAGTGCAGAGCGAAAGGGAAAGAGTATTAGGATGAAAGGTGAACGCGCGTGCGTACGTTAACTCTGGATCCGTGCAACGACAGGCGAAGCAAGAAGAAGAGAACGAGGGAGAGGATTGGGGGGAGGGGGGGGCAGGTCGCTTCCTCTCGCCGAGGCTGAAATAAGTGATGAGGACGGCGAGGAAGAGGAAAATCGCCGGGCTCTTTTGTGGATTTTCTCTCCGGCTCCCTGTCCCAACTTTCTCTCTCTCTCTCTCTCTCTCTCTCCCTTTCTCGGGGGCTCTAATTGAAATTCGCGCGCGCGAGTCCCGAGTCTCGTCCGTGACGAGAAACACGAATTCTCGCTCCGAAAGATCGATATGCCCGAGGAGACTTCGATATCCGACCCCCCCCCCCGGCCGAGAGGCGGCGAGAGGGAGAGAGAAAATTGCGGAGAGGAGAGGACAGAGCGCGGGGCTACGCTTAGAAGAGCAATCTTCATCTCAAGACAGTCTGATCCGGCCGTTAGCGTGTAGTTGTTAGCTCAACTTGTGATTGTCAGTGGCGCAGCTGCACTTTGAGTCCCGCTCTCTCTCGGCCGCGCGCGCTTCTTTCGCGCCGGGGCCGCCGATTGTCCGCGGAAATCTCCCAACTTTTAATTAATCTAATTCCGACGAGACGAGAGAAGCGCGAGGGAAGGAGCGATTGTTTATTTTTATCCTCGATCGAGTCCCGGACAGAACCCCGAGAGCCATCGATTTCCGATCGCGATCGTCGAGTCGAGCGACAAGAAATGATAGCTCGATTAAAATGCCAGCCCGAGTGCTCATTTGTCGCGGGAATTCGTCCTCTTCCTTTTCCTCCCGCCCGGCCTTCTTTATTTTCTCCCTTATTAATCGCGGCGAGCTCCGCCGGGCGAATCAGCGGGATTCGCCGGAGAATCGGGTCGTCGTCGCCGCCGCCGCCGCCGCCGCGAGCGTCTCGGCGGACGTTGACTCTTTTCACTGGGAGCCCGCGACGCAGCCGGGACGCAAATTATTTCGGCCCCCTCCGAGGAGCCCCGGGGGCACTGATTCGAGCCCGATCGATTGCTCGGCGGCGAAAGAGGTCGGCAAAATCTGAATCGAGTCGCCGTTTAACATCCTGCTTTTTACGCCCTCTCGAACGAACATCAAAGTGCTAAATTATACGAGGGGCGGAATCATTAAGACGCTTAAGTAGGCACTTGACGCGCGTGTTTACGATTAAAAAAGCCTCGAACCAGGAGGGACTTCGCTCGAAAGTCAGCCCGAGGCGGCATAAAACTCGTCCTAACGGCCGTAAAAACTTTGCGCGCGACCATCTCGGGAGAGAAAACAAGGCGGACCGAGAGAGAGAGAGAGGGAGAGTGAGGGAGAAAATTGGAGGTTCGCTGCGCCGCTGAATCCCCGTTCTGTTTCCGTTACTTTACTTATCCGGGGCGTCGCGTCGTCGATGTTTACAACGGCCGACGCCCGTCGGGCGAGTCCTCGTGAGGTGAGATCGAGACGCGGCTCGGCGAGCGCGATCGAGGAGCCGCATTTTTGGCCGCGCGACTCGCGGCGAGGGAGGAGAGCGCCGGGGAGGCGGCGATCGATTTTGCAATTAGGCGTTTCGAGCGCCGAACTTCCAAGCGGGGGTTCCCCCCCCCGCGGAGGCGACGCCGACTGTCCCGGCCGCTTTTTTTCCCAACGCGAGCTCGCTGTGCTTTTGGATTACTCGGGGCTGAGAATCGTTTGACTTTTTTACGAGCGAAGAGTTTTTTGTAAGGTGTAAGGAGAAATCGGTAGGATAAGTTATTGTATTTGAATCTTTGAAATTGAAAATATTTTACGAAATATTTTGTTTATTTAGTTATTGTTGCGTACTTTTACATTAAAAGTTGACGAGCGCAAAGTAAAAGAGTAAAAACACTTTTCGTGCGTAATCACAAAAAAATTCCAAATAAATTGTTGTTAAAAAACTTTGTACTGCAAACTTCTTGAACTCACCTCAATGACTTTTGACTCGCCAAAATCGTTCGATCGATAGCGATACAATACTCGAAAGATCGTATCGTGGTCGATAAATGCGAATTAAGATTTATATAAAATTATGTATTTATTCTTGACGAACGCATCCGAACATACGTAATATTTTGCGTAGATGTTATTAAAAAAAAAAGTATATAAAAGCGATTGTAAGGGATGGAGATAGATTAAGAATGACGGAGAAGAATAATTGATAATTCGTCCTGGACCCTCCGCGAAAAAGAATAGAAACTCGTTCGATAAGTATAAATACTATTATTAATTATTGTGTACCTTAAATATATTGACATTTTATTACCGTCGCCAATAAAGTAAGAAGAAAAGAAATACAAATATAGTTACAGTCGACTTTGGAAGTTCACTGAATGTCGCTAAAAGTTTTACCTCGACGAGTCTTGTCTTTCGGTACGAAGCAAAAAGATTAATTATATTGTACGTTTATTCTGTGAAAGATCGATAAATGAAAACTAACTGCAATAGCGTGTATCAAATACGATTCTGTTTCATGTAACAATAAAGAAAATGAAAAACATTATTAAAAGGAAGAAAATACGAAGTCAGTACTGCTGACAGCTTGTGATTAAAATAACGATCGAAACATTATTTTTCGAACAACGAGAAAAGTCGGAGACCGATAAAATAAAATTGGTTTTCAACTTTTTCATTCACAGCGCAAGAAAAACTTGGTTTCGTCGCTCGTTACTTTTGTCGTTCGAAAATTAATCCTCCAAAAAGTCAAAGACAGCGGAACTGTGATCTGAACTTGTGAAATCGACGATATGATACTTTACGTAACTTTTATTGTCGAGTTATGTCGTTGAAATGTTTTTATATAAAGTATACATACACAATACAGATATTTACAAATATTATTACCGCGTCACGTGTGGATGTATTTATATTCTAAGCGACGCGTCGCGTAGAAGGGGTAAAAGTGATATGAGCCGGAATGTATCGAAACATTGAACGGGTTTCAGCTCTCGTAAAGCAGCGGAGGGCCAAAAATTTTAACCGGTTGAAAGAGCGAAAGGGAAAAAGGAGCGACGGGTGAAAAGACGTGGGCGCACAGAGGGTGAAAAGAAACTCGAGGAAGGGCACGCAATGGAGAGTCTAAAAAGATAATCCCGGGGAAGTAGGCAAAGGAATAATAATTATAACAAACGATTAAGGTCGCGGTAGCACAGGGACGAGTAAACTACACGATTGATAATAGGGAAATTTATCTACGAGTCATGTGATTGTCTGTACATACATAGTCTAAGTATACATACGTTAATTATGATATGCCATACGTGTTAAATTAAATGAAGTAAAAATAATATTATTGTGTAACTTCTGGATCGTAAGGGGCAAAAAGTAAAGCAAGCAGGTGGGTGTGAGGGATAGAAAACTGTCTGACCGCCTGTGCTAATCGAATTTCGAAATTGTTCACGGGTGAAAGATCAACTTTCTCGCTCTGAAGATTCTGATGAACTTAACTTGTCTTGGAAAGCAACTTTTCAGAAATCAGTGAAAGCGTGTAAAACGCGCTTTTTTAGAAACCTTTGATTTGAAGGTTTTTAAAGTTATCGTTAGTTTTTCTTAAAGCATTTTATGTGAATTGACGATTGAGGATCCAATTATTAATGATCAACTACTATAACTAAGTCGGTTGTCTTTCATAAAATAATTGAAAACTTATTTGGTACAGTACGCAACTGCATTAATTTGGAGGTGAACTGATATTGACAGTTTTTTACATCACTATAAAATAGTGACTTTTATTACCAAAGCAAACGCACACAGAAAATAGCCGGCAGAGACTAAAATACCTATCAAATCCAAAGAATCGGCGAAACCGCTCAAGTTTTATCAAACTCTTAGACTCGTTTTAAAAATTGAACTTGAATCGAAGGTTAGCACCGGCAGGTCACACGAACGTAAACTCCATTCACTGCGTAGACGCGACACGCGTAAACTCACACAAATACACACGCGCACACGCAAACACACACACACACACGCGCACGATTAAGACACAGACTAATTTTACCGCCTAGCCTAAGTCCTAAAGAATGAGAAGCGAACGTAAAGAAGTGAATATTGTCTGAATATACATAAATCTATTAATATAATCAATGAATGCGTGAGCGAGGCAGGATGGTTCGTTGGACTGACGCTCGTCGAACGCGTTGGTTGAATGACACGTTTTAAACCGGGGTAAAAAGTCATATACATATACATAAAAAAAAAAAAAAAAGAAAACCAACCGCGCCGTAACGAGAGCCTCGAAGGGGCGACGGGGAGCCTTTTATTAAAAATGAGGACGATCCGCGCCGCGCACAGACGCGCGTCTCCCTCGACGACTCGCCGTCCGCGACGCGCTTGCGTTTCGGAGGATCCGGCGTGCTTTTCACCGCAAGCAACGATCCAGCCGGAGCTCCGGACAACGCTCGCACGATCGGCGCGCGAGCAATAATATTTTCGCTCCCTCGACGCGGAGAGCAGGACGTAATGCAGGCGAAAGCGTGCATCGCTCGCGGCTAGTCCTCGTCGCTCCTTCGATCGGCAGGGATCCTTTTAGAATGTATCGTACATAGCAGCAGCAGCGGCAGCATTGAATTTTTGTACCAATGCCTACTGTAGTCCCTAAGTGTAACGCGCCTCTTTCCATTCGTCGCGCAATTTCTCTCCACGTTGTAATACTTAGCCGGATACGTCTCGCGCCAGTTCGCGCGAATTTAACTTCGTTCTTTAGTTTCCCCGTTGTATGGTAGACATGTACTCGATAACAGTGGCAGGTATTTAAAGGAGAGCCGACCTTTTCCCGAGAACCGAGCTTCGATCATTGCCGGGTCGCGTTTGCCGATTCGACGTGCTTCCCGCCGATTTCGCCCAATGAAATTACTTCCGAAAACCATAGCGGCATCGAAATTAAAACCATCCGGCAAACCTCCACCCAATTACACCGGCACTACAATCTCGAGGAGCAAAGCTGCTCGCAGGCAAACCGCCCCGGCTCGGACCCGGAATAAAACAGCCCGGCGAACGAGGTTCTCGGGAAGACGTGCGCGAGGCAGAAACGTGTCGGGCGCGCGAACCCGGAATTTTCTTTTTCCAGCTTCCACACTCCGTCCTTCCCGCGGCGCCCACCGCCGCCGTCGCCGCTCTTTTCCCCGAGAGAAAGCAGGCTCGAGAAAAAACGGAAAGGGGAGAAAACAAGAACGAGAGAGGAGGAAAACACGCTAAAAGGACAGCCGAGCGCAGGCGGGAAGGAGAAAAAGAAGAGACAGAGAGCAGCTGAAAAGCCGAGTGCGGAACGACGTGCCTCTCGCCTGCTCACGGCGGGACATTGTATTTACATGTACCTCAGGCAGCTCGTCGTCGCCGCGAGAGATAAAACTTTGAGCTGGCGCATGCACGGCGCTCGTACGTATCCCGAGCCCCCCCCCCCCTCTCCATACGCGTAAGAGTTCGCATTTACATAGACAGGCGCGTGCACGCCGAGGGAACAAATTGAATAAGGCGGATTAAGCGGCGACCTTTTCGCTTTTTTCACCGAGCTCTTTCTTGCGCCTGCTGTCCGAGTCTCTGAATTTTGTCGCACGACGAAAGGCGCGCGCGCGCTTCCTCCGATTCGCCCGGCGGGCGAGCGAGGACTGCGCCGCGGACGTCTAATTCGGCGTCGCCGCCCGGTGCACCCCGAGATTCTTGACGGCGCGAGCCGGCAGCTCGCGTCGCGGCCGCGCTCGCGCCGATCCCCCGAAATTCGCACCTCGGCGAGTGCGCGCGCGCATTTTCGCACGGCCGCGTATGTACAGCTGCGCGCCTTGACGCGAGCGAAGGACGATCGCCGCCAGCGCGACGAGGAAGCTTCACGGTCGCGACGCGGGCAATCGGGAGGCTAAGCCGTCCGCGAGTTCGAGCGCTCGACGAAAGCAGCAGGTGACGCCTCCGCGCACCGGCCCTTTGTCTCGGCGATGATCCAGCCCGCGCGAAAGGCGCACTTCCAGCCTCGCCTCCTCCTATCCGCGTTTCTTTTTGTACTGGCAACTTTTCCCGGGAGGAGGCGGCGCCGAAATTCGCCGGCCGGCCGCGCGCCGCGAGAGCCGCCTGGGATTCTTGCCGAATCAATCGAATGTAAACGTCGACTTGTGAGAAAAGATCTTTGTCGAGCGAGCGAACGAGCGGCAAAGGGAGACACGCCGTACGCCCCGAGGCGCATTGTAAACTTCGGCCTCGTCTCGTGGATTCTCATTGAGTGAGCCAGCGGCGGGCGGGATGTGGCGTAGGAAAGCTGCGAAGCTTGACCGACGGAGGGCCGGCGGAGAAATTCGAATCCACGAGATGATGCGAGGGGTGAAGAATCCGAGCAGCGACGCGAGAGGAGAAGTATATAAGAATAAAAATACAGAATAGGAGCGACGAGAGCACAATTGCTACTAATAGAGCGAATGGCGATGATGAACGTTGCGAAAGTTAGAGTGAGCGAGAGAGAGAGAGAGAGAGAGAGTGGATAATAAATGTTATTAAACGATCGTAAAAAAAAACAATTTGCAATCACGAATGAAGGGAAACTAATAATAAAAAATACACTTCGTTATTAGCATTCGTACGTACGAGTAAACTCAATTTCGTCGATTGTACATTATACCCTTATACTTTGGCGCCGTTTTACACTTTTTACTCGACGGGAAACGCGAACGTTTAGCGAGCAATGCGAGCGAAGCTCATATCCGCAGCTTCGAAAGCTCCGAGCCGAAGCGAGGCGGCAAGGAGATCCGATGCAAGCTCTGCTCTCGATCCTAATTACGAAGACTTTTGTATTAAAAGAAAAAAAGAAGAAGAAAAGGCCAGCTTTCGCTCGGAGCTTTCGCGAGCCGCTCCTTGAGCGGAGGCCGATTGTCGCGAGTATAAAATGTACGACAAAAGGTTTCTCTTTGTGTTTTACTTTGCGAGCGCATTTTAACAGTGTTTTTCCTTTCTGCGTTTTCAGAAAAAAAGTATAAGAAGCGAGAAAATAATAATAAAAAAAAATTAAAAAAAAAAACTGTGGCAAAGGGACGAAAGAACGTTCCCGTTCTATGTGTGTAAGAACCATACAGCTTTAATGAAGAACATTATACCCTGAACTTACGGGATACTAAATAAAAGTAAACCAAACCGTTTATCGTAACATTATTTTTCAGGTACATTTTACCCTTTTGTCTTCCTTGCAAACTTTTTTTCCTAATTTTAGGCACAATTTCTGAGAGATGATAAAGAAGTTCTCCGCGACGTCGATAAATTCGAATTTATCTTTATTATCTTTCTAACTCAACTTAAGAAAGACATATAAGGAAAAAAGTCCGTTTTTATTGAGTATAAATTTTATTTATTTCTTTATATGTTTCAACTTTTGTGACCTGCAGCATAGCAGCTTTGTAAGTGAGATATAGAAAAATAGTTTCAAGATTGTCATACAAAATAAACTTTTTTTTTCTGTTTCATAGTACTTGTACACAAAATTTGTTCGTTAAATGCAATTAACATTTATATACGCAAATGCTTCGTAAGTAAATAAACACTAAAGCTCATAAGCAACAATAAAGCTATCCTTGTAAGTACACCGTGAATTCGTCTTGTAGCATTAATTTTTGGAGTTTACGTATCACTCGGACTTCTTGTGCTTCTCCCTTTCCTTCATGCATCTCGTGACGACGTTCTCGAAAGAGTAGAGAAAGAACGCACTGACGATTCTCAATGGTCCCATCAACGCAGCCTGAAGCAACAATTCACCGACGGAACTGTACGGCGACATTCCAGAGCAAAGAGTAGTCAAGACGAAGCTCTCCATGCCTATTATAGACGTAAACTTTCCTTCCTAGAATAATAATTTGACATTCGTCAATAAGCCGCGCGATTTCGCAATTATTATTTTTATTATTTAAGCATTATTTACCAATGCGTCGTTAATAAGCTTCTCAGCCACTACTTCTGGCTTCACCAGACCGCCGCTTTCCGATATAAGTTTGGTTTCCAGCGGCTTGGTTTGTTCTTCCACAGCGAATCCTGGAGTATCAGTGTCGGGGGGCAAAGATAGAGTTACAGACACATTGTAAGGCGTTAATTCCATCGCTAAACTCTCGGCTAATCCTCTTAAGGCAAATTTAGTGGTGCAGTACGCCGAGTATCCGAAGATGCCTAAAATCGCGAAGCAGTTTAATTAATGAAATTTCATTATCTCCTCAAGGTTTGCGATTTAAATTAAAAAAAACTAGCAATCTGAAAAAACCATTGGCAAAATAATTCGATCGAGCAAAAAAGAAAAGAAAACCCACCCAGGAGCGCAGCCTGCGAGGCGACGAGCACGATTCTGCCCTCCTTGGCGCGCTTCATCTCCGGCACGACGGCCTTGGTGCAGTAGTAGCTGCCCATCAGGTTCAGATCCACCATCCGCTTGAGCGTCTCCGGGCTCGTGTCCTCGATCTTCCCGCAGACGGCGATGCCCGCGCAGTTGACGAGGACGTGACAGGGGCCCTGCTGCTCCCCCAGCTCGGCGAAGGCCTTCTCGAGCTCGGCGTAGTCGCGGCTGACGTCCAGCGACAGGTAGCCGACGCGCTGGCCGTCCTTGTGACGACAGGCTCGCCGGATCTCCTCGCACGTCGACTCGAGCCGCTGGACGTCGCGCGCGATTATCGTGACGTTGGCGCCGTGCCGGGCGGCCGAGATCGCCGCGCACTTGCCGATGCCGCTCGAGCCGCCTGTCACCTGTAATTATCGGGCGAGCATGAGAGAGAGGGCGTCGGTTGGCCGGTTCTTGCTGAAGCTTTTTTTTTTTAGTTTTGAGTACAAGTCCGGTTTGATGCTTGAAAAGTTGTGTATTTATTGTTTTAAGTCATTGAGCGGGAGGAGTGTTCATTCAATAATTCGATATGCACTTTCTTTTTGAAAATAATTAGTTTTGAAATTTCTGTAAAGACGATTATTCAAATAAATAAATGTGTAAAACAGAGAATTCATTCTTTCTGTTCAGTTCCTTCATTACCAGCAGTGAATATTTGCAGTATGAGTGCGCTCCAACGAGGTCAAAAACCGTAATAAAATTTTATAGCAAAAAAGATTCAATCAGTTCCTGCACTTTATTCATTACTTGCTTTTCGTAGTATGTACTTTAAAGACTATGTATAATGATTTTTAGGAAATTAATGACTTTTATACAGTGATCCATTGATCACTAAAATTATATATCTTTAAAATATATTAGTTCTACTAAAGCTCTAATGAATTGACTATTTTTTTACATATTTCACTTTAAAATTTGTACTTGTTTTAAAATTTCATTTTAAAATAATAAAATTTGTTTTTAATAAATCCAATCATTAAAACAAAAAGAATAAATTGCATGGCTGATATTTGATATGACGCAAAAGCATCTCATGGAATTGAATAAAATTAATTTTCATTGACTTAAATCTGTCGTGACATTGTTCATTTTATTTTTATCATTTTCAAGCGGATAAAGATATGACAAATATTTGACTCATCGATATCTGCTGAGAAATTGAAGATCCTATTAAGAGCTTTATTGAGTAAATTATATTATTACAGCTATAGCTTTAAAAAGAATAATTGTTCAAAATTTAGTTCATTGGAGATAAACTAAATACAAATTATTTATTATTCCTGATTAATATTTGTTTATTCTTTTAAATAGAAGTACTTCGTTGGTGTTAATTTTAATCTTTATGTACAAATCAAGTACGTAAAAAAAGTACTCCCGAAGTAATAAAACAATTGTATGAAAACAGCAGAAAATTAAGGCGACAAGTAAAAATTTATGTAATATTGTAAGAAACAATGGAAAATATTAAATAATATTATTCTTTATTGCGCTTTAAAAAATATATGAATTAAATATATTTTATTTAAAAAAGGTATCCGGAGAACATGAAAGGTGTGTCGGCGGCTACCGCCCAAATAAACGTTTCAAAGTCAAACATAACCTCAACGCATCTAAGAATTAAATTTTGATGAAAAATAAAACATGAAAATCATTGTTAAATAAAAATACACTTATGACTCATTGACTGTAAATCTGGCAAACTATAAAATAATTAATAAATGCAATATTTCTGACAGTTATTACTTACGATTACATTTTTGTTGTAGAGTAAGCCCTTTTCACTTTCTTTATTTAATTTCTTCCTTATAACTTTCCTAATTGTGTCGTATAAAAATGCCGCACTTACTACGCCTATCGCCAGAGCAATAAATACTAAAAAACCGTAAAGAGCGCTCCCCAACAATGAAAAGACCGAATAAAATCCAACCGAAAACATTTTTGTTTCTCTTGATTTACAGCAGTTTGATCTAGTATCTCTTAATAAATCATACCTTTTCGCTGCAGTGCCTAACCTTAACGAGTGCCAATAGATTCTGTCATTTTATTACAGTAGGGCTACACCGGCTTTAATAAATACACTGCCATTATAATATCGATTCTCTCTTTTGATATGAAACCTTTACATGGTAAGGAAACAAGGAGCTAAGTGGATTCCGCAAGGCAACCAATTAAAAACGATAGTCTTCTCAAAGTAAGACTGTTATTGGCTTATGCTATTTAGTCTTAAAAGTATGATTTCTGCTGTACCTTCTGGAAATTCAAAAGCGCTTTATCGCGGCAGGCAGTTGAACTACCGGATCGACGTTCCAAGTCAGCAACTGTTGGTAAAATTCAAGAGATTGAGAGATGCTGCCCTCTGCAGAACAGCAGCTGTAGCTTTATATTTGTAATTAAATAACTGGCGGAGTGTATTAAATAATGACTTGATTTTATGGGTAATCCCATGCAAATGCAGACGTAACTAAGCATAAAGTATCAGAACCAAATTAAAATAAATTATGAAACGATTTACTTATTTGAGTTTTGATAACTGAATACTTTTACTAATCATTAATCTGCAAAGCATTTTGCAAGAAGAACAAATTTTTTTTTATTACAACCGAAAATAGGATTAATATTCTGCGTTACTCGGCCCTTTTTAGATTTATTACACTTTCAAAAGCAAAATTTCCAGGACAACTTCGTTAAAGTCTCTTTCATTATCATCGCTAAAATTACTTTATTCACCCCCTCAGTGCTTTCGACATTCGTTTAAAAATTTTAAAACAAAATCCATGCCTTTTAAATTTTCCCCTTTCAGCCGCATCATTCACCCGACAATTAATTAAAAGCTTTAAAAACCCCATCCTCAAACGAGCATTCATTCCTCGACAAGAGAAGCATTTGAAACCACTCGAAATTCCCAGCAGCAGCATTCGAAGCAACATCCAACCTGCACCTCGACAGTCGCGGCAGCGACATTTCGCGCCCTACAATTTCCCGCTCGGCAACGCAGCCCTCGCGCTCGTTTTCCTTCGGCGAGGACGCGCAGCCCTCGAGCGGCCGCAGACAAAACGTCAACAAACGCGCCCTCGAGAGAGAGAGAGAGAGAGCGAGAGGGACGCGTCCGCCCCGCGCGAATAAACGGGCGCCCCCCGTCGGGCCTGCAGTCGGCCCTGGGAGAGGGCTCGTCTTGAAAGATTATCGGGGCGAACTGCAGGGTCTTCCCCGGGCGCTAATGCTCGAAAGCCATCTTTGAAATTTCCCTCGCCGCCCGCCGATGTCACGTGAGCCCGCCGGAGATAAAGATGGAGACGTGCGCGGAGCTCCGTGTAGCTACGTGCGAGGCCTACCGATGGGGTGGGCTCGCGAGGGGCGTTATATATGTGCGCGGGGCTGGCGTTGTAACGCTCGAAGTTCTTCGGAGGAGAGTTCGGTCTGGAATTTCGTCGGGAAGCGCTCGAATTTTCGGGGGGATCGATGTTTGAATATTATTAACGAAGCGAGAAGCAGTGCTCCGGACGAAGCGAAGCAATGAGCGTTCTAAATTTTTTGTCGAAAATCAGTTATTCTAAACATATTTGGCAAAGTGTCTGCGTATTAGAGACGCGCGGCAAATATTTGAAAATTCCATCTGAAATCGCACTTTCAAGGCACGACTCGAATTGCATCCGTACACATAATTATAGCAACAGCGACGCGATGTAATCGTGCCGGCAGGTTGTTACCCCGGCGACTTTTTTTTCGAAGCTTACGTAAAACGAATAATTTTCTAACGCCACCCCTGGAAAAAAGCAGGAAGGGAGAGAGACGGAAAAGCAGTGACAGAAAAGGGAGAAAGAGAGAGAGAGAGAGAGGGTAAGCCGGTTCACGGCGTATAACTGGGTAGACGACGTGCAGGCCAACACGCCGCTCTCTCCCTCTCTTTCAGCTGCTGCTGCCGCATCGATTCTCTCCCGTTCTCGTTTCCTCCTTCCATCCCACTCATCTTCCCGTCTCGCTCTTTTTCCCTGCCCTTTTCCCGTGTTTACGAATATAATTTCAGACTTCCGAAGCGACGTCTCGAAACGTCCGCCTCCCTCGCGAATTTTCAATATTTGCCGCGCCCGGTGCATTTGGAATATTAAACTTTCATAATTTACGCGTCTGGACGTTTGAGTGTCTTTAATAATTTGCTTGGGTATATACGTGAATGGAGCTAGAAGCGGCGTGCTTCGGCGCGAATACGCGAAATGTAATTAACTTCGTTTCATCGCGACGGCTGCGTAACGTCGATTTCAGGTCGATTTAATTTCATCGGAGCCTCAAAGGGGAACTGCGTGGAAACATTTAAATTACCTTTCTTATTATACACCGAATCGAGCGCGTCCGAAGCAAAGCTCTATCACATTATTCCCTTTAAAAGATACCGAAGCTTCATCGAAACGTCGATCCCCCTGAAAGCCTCGTCGATTTGAAACCAAAAGCCAGTCGCAGCCGGCCGAGCTGTTCCTCCCGGAAAAACGCAGTCGCCTCCCGCGCTGACTCAGCCCGCGGCTTTAATCTCTCACCTTCCTCGCGCACGCAAGGTCCGACGAAGCGTGCCTGACCTACGCCACGCTCGAACCCCTTGGCGCCCCGCTCGAGTACGCGAAGCAATGAGAGACACGCCGGCATTCCAGCGCCGAAAAAGGGGGCCGTATGCAGAGGAGGCGTGCGTGCAGCCGGGGCTCGCGTGCCTGCAACGTAATAATACGTAACGCTCGCTCTTCCGGAGGGCAGAGCGAGCGAGCGAGTCCCAGGACTCGAGGTGAACGATCGACAGTGGGGGTAGCGCGGGGGGGTGGGGGTGGCGGGTGCGTGACCTTTTGCAGGAAGGATGGCGCTATATAGGCGCTGCTGCTCCACAGGGGTGAGGTCGCTGCTGCTGCATAGCCGGGGTCGGAGTCCCCACCAGCCCTCCGGGGGTGAATGCACGTACCCTCCGCCCCCTCCCCCCGTCTCCTCCTCCTCTCGCGCGCGCGGCCTCCTTTCCCGCGCGCACCGATTTTGGCTCTCTCGCTCTTGCGTGCCCTCCCACCCGACTGCCGGAGGGGGGGGCGTATTGAAAGATTTCAGCAAGTCGTACCCACCTCCCCCGCGCGCATCCCCCCGAGCGCCCGGGGTGGCAAGTGCCCAGAGCCGGGTATGTAGCGATTTTTTTGCCAATTTTACGGCTCGGAAGTGGAAATGAAATGGAAGGGAGACACGTAGATAGGAGGGTTGTAAAATTTCGAGAGGTCTCCGAGTAAATCGCGAGCTTTCGGCTGCATTCTAAGTGTCTGAGAGCGCGGGAGGCTTGGAGCGCGGAAATTATTGAGATTTTCTTGGAAAGTCATTTACCGTTTTACGAGGATGAAGGCGTTGATAAAGATAGATTAACTGGTTCATTATAAATTCGAAGTAGGAACGAGGAAAGGTTTATTGTAGCAGATGAAATCTGCAGTTGCAAAAATTACAATGATTTATTATCCAAGAATGCTAGAAAATATACCAATGCCCGTGTATTTTTTAGAATGAAGAAAAATTTGGATGAGCAAGTCCTTTTCTTGGACGCGGTGCCTCGGTGTATTCCGACCATAATATTTCTTGGAATGAACAAACATTTATGCGCCTGCATAAAAAAGTCTGAAGAAGCTCTCTTGCAAAAGCGCAGAAGTTCCTTGAAAAGCTTCGACGAACGACCTGAAAGTTCCAGGCAAACATTCTTGGGTTATTCACTGCCTGGGCTGAAAATTAAACTTTCACAGTTATTAAAAACTTCTTTCCCTGCCTTCTTTATTTCCCGAACTCACTTACGTGACAAAGCATTTATAATTACTGTTTTATGTTTAAATGCCCGCCGAACGAATAAGAAGACGGGGGGAAAAGTTACCTCGCGTCGTAATTCAGAGTTAGAAAATATGAGGAAAATGCATTGTTGTTTCGTGTTTGAAATTTTGCTTAACTCCGTTGTTTACGATACGATGATCCCATAATTCCCTGTCAAATTCGTAATGTAAATAGCCTGCTGGGAGTGAATGAATACAATTTGTGCATCAGACATAATGTTAATACAATTTACGTATAAGTAATTTAGAGCAAGACGTCAGAAAATTAAATAAAGGACAGAAATGTAACATACGCTTTTAAACCTCACCGCACGGAGGTTTATGAAAGATGAATCACTGCACTCAATCCAGTTTTGGTTCATAAGTTATTTTTATAAAACTCGTATTATTGTTTCTAATACGCAAACATGGACTTCACTCCGTTTCCCCTTTTTTTTTGGCGTTCGCATTGTATGCGTAAAAATAGGAACGCCTAAAAAAATTTATTAAAAAAGATGCGAAAATTCCAGGCGTGCATTATTAACACGAATTCCCGACAAAAAATTACCCTCCTACCTATCGCTCGAAAATATCCTCCTCTCGTACGCGATAAAATTCCGAATATTCAAAATTCCTTGAAACTCAATTAGCGAAGCTCTCTCTCTCTCTCCCTCCGCAGCGTTCGCGTCTCGTCTCGGCGCGTAACAGCATTAAACGTGGCGTACAGCGGCGTTCGATCGGAAAATATCATATCGGCCGGAGAGAGGCGAGCGGCGGCGGCGCCGCATGGAAATTCAGTTGGCTGCCGCCGCCGCGGCAGACGGCTCCGACTCCGGCCGCGCTGCGGCGCACCGCTTTTCCCGGGCTCCTCCCCCGGCAGCGGCTGACTTCCACACCGGAATCTACGCGTATACTTGCGTGTGTGTGTGTGCGTGCTGCCGCGATGCCCTTTTTCACGCTGCTTCGCGTGCCTCGACGGATGCTTCGTGGCTTTTTGCAGTCTTTTTAGTTTGGCGGAGGATCGAATGGGCATTTGTTGGGACTCTGGTGCACGTGGAAGCGAATGTTTATTAAGCTCAGACTTTCGATTTTGTTAACCTGAAGATGTAATTTTGTTACTTCCAAGCGTAAAATGTTAACGCTTAAAAGCCTTGTATTTTTGTTTTTAAATTCTTGGAATATTATGTCTAAATTTTTTAAATTTAATTTCTAGCAGTTTGTATCTTCAAAGAAAATGAAATTAATTCTTGAAAGGGCGTTGCCACTTTGATACACTCTGCATACATCCTCCCCGTAAACCGTACTCTGAAGTACGAATTGTAAGCAAGCTTTCTAAAAATTACTGCAATGCATAAATGCAGACTCCACATATAATTCCTAAAATCTCGTTCGCATCAAGTTTGCCGACCAAGGGAGGGAAAAAAGCTTCTCCTCCGGCGCATGCAATGCAACCTTCCCCGAGCCCCCGCCTCGAAATACGATAATTACGTCAACATTGTACAATATCGCACGAGTCACGCGACAAGAGTAACGACTCGTTCGCCGCACGAATTTCCCCGTAAAGCCTCAAGCGTTTCCACTCTCGTTTCCAGTTTCCCTGCCCGGCCGCGGCCCCGCGCGCCGACACCCCTCGGCAATAAGACGGCGGGGCGCTCGGCTTTCCCGTGCACCGCCCTGGAAAGTTCGGATAATGCCCCGGAACGCGGTAACGACGCGGGAGCCTCCCCCCGGCCGGCAATCATTTCCACGTGCGGAAAAACGGGAGGACTCGGGGATGTATTTACGGCGGCGAGTCGGGAGATTTCCGGGGAGCGGAGGTTGTCGTGCGAGCTCGTTAATTGGGACCGGCGCGCGAAAAGTCGCAGCTGGCGCCTTCGCTTCGGCGATCGAAGTGGGCGAGAATTTCTTTTGCTTCTACAAGCGAGTTTATTTTTGTATATTTTTCGATTAACGCGGGAAGCAATAAATATTTGGCGAGCGGCGAGCGACTTTTGTGCGCAGTAATTGACTAAGTTTTATTGGATCGCTGCTGATGACGTCGCAGCTTTTTTAGGTTTATTGGTTATTTAGTGAATTATTAATTGAACCTTCTGTAATTAATTTTCAAGCCGCTCTTCTTTATAAATTAAACTCTTA
>JAWWEM010000010.1:13892150-13903371 GCA_035582935.1 Ormyrus thymus | reverse complement strand
TAACATAGACTAAACAGTCCACAAGACACGTCACGAACGATGGAAGTTTTTTCCATTTATTTCTAACAGTGTAGTAAAACTGAGTGGAATCGTAAATTAGATATTTAAAATGAATAGTCAATTAATCCTGAACTATCGATCAAGGACACCCACTCGGCCAAAAATTTCAATTCAGTAATATTTCTGAAAGTAAGTTTAAATTTAGCGAGAAAAATGTGCGCCATTACAGCCATTGCTTACAAGCGCTCGTGGCGCTGCGGCTCGCTCACATTTTCGCGCCTTTCTTTCTTTCTCCGACGCGTTCCTCATATTTTTCTTCTCTCTTTATCTCTACGCAAGCTCACGTACACTCCACACATCGCATATCCTGGTGCTGCGTGCGACCTGCGACGGCTGCGACTCTGCCTGCGAGTTCCTCGCAAGCGCGCGCGTGTGTGTGTGCGTCTCGCCGCTCGAGAGTCGAGACACTCTCTCGTGTGTCCGTCTCCTGTCGTCGTCGTCGCCGCCGCGCATTTTGCATTTTCGGACGACCGTTATGTGCGCCGCGTTGTCGCCGGTTGTGCTGTCCGCCGTTCGTGCGCGTTTTTGAAGGGAGAGAGAAGCGGAGAGAGAGAGCGAGAAAGGAGGCATCAGCGGGACGACGATGCTCGGGCCTGAGGTTATTAGCAAAGCAGCGAGAAGAGCCCGATTTCTCGAGATTTGATACACGCTAGCGCGCACGTACGTGTATATATATATATATATATATGTCCGCGAGCGTGTAGAACGGCGAGGCGTACGCATCACCGGGAAGAAGACTGCACTTTCGTCTGTGTGCGCGGCGTGAAACACAGACGGAGTAAAATAAAAGGAAGGGAGTGCGAGCGAAGCTGAGGAACAGCAAAGTGAGTATATCGAGACTTTTCTTGCGTACGTAAGTGTGTGTCCCTCAACGGAACAGAGAGCACGCGGCGGCGGTAGCGGCGCCGAAAGCCGCGACTTCTTTTCTTGGAGTTTCTTTTTTCACGCTACGCGATCACACACGGAGCATACCCGGGCGACGAACGCCGCCGCTGCCGGTAACTTAACCGCTTTTTTCCACGAGTAGCAAGCGTTTGCGCACTTTTCGGAATACACCGAACTGATAATCTTTTTTTCATTTCTATTTCGGCTACAGGAAGATCGAGTGATCGACTTGTCTTTCATTATTTATTTACTTTTGGAGATAGTAGTTAATTTTAAGAATCGACCGCTTTTTGCCGCCTTCTTGGTTATGAACGCAGGCATTACGCGGTCTTCGTGATTTTTAATGAATAAAATTAGATTTAGAAGTAATATTTATTGATGTGTAGATATATTTTAATCAAAAAATGCCTAAATTAAGGCCGTGATATATACGATCGTCTCAGATTAATGTCTGATAATTTCAATATTGAAAATACCGTGTATTGGATTTGTCTACTTATAGCAGCTTATAGGTTAGCATTAAAATGATTTAAGTTTTGAAATATTCAGAGAAATTTCAATATTTTGTAAAAACAATAAGCAGTTTGTAATTTTATGGCTTAGAATGAAGATATTTACATATTTAAATAAGTGTTTTTAACATTTTTACTTATTTTAAACTATATAAAAAAATTCTTATTTAAATAATTGAATCCATTTTTATACTTTTATAAGACATAATAATAATTTAATAGAAATATTGTGATTTTAATTATAATTTATTTTGAATGACAGCCTGGAATATATACTTTGTTAAGACATTGAGAAGATAGACTGATCAAGAATTTACTTGAGCTCAGAGCTCAATCATTTTTATAAACTTTGAGTTCAACTTATTAGTGCAAAGATGTCAGTAGAAGCATTAAGTGACTCTGAACTTCGCACCAAATTATCTGAATATGGCTATCCAGTGGGACCAGTCACTCAGACTACCAGAAAAATTCTTGTAAAGAAACTCAAGACTCTTATGGAATCAAGAGGTGCTGCAGGTTCTAGACATTCTATGGCTGCAAGGTACAATTTAAAAAATTCAATATGATCTTTAAAATTATTTTTTCAAATTTTATAAAACTATAACTTTCAATACATTTTATTTATTTATTTTTTGCAGGTACAGTAGTGATGATACAGATGATGATACATCGACAAGTGCTAAGAAAAAGAAAAAAACTCCACTTAACACAAGAAGACAAACTTTGGCTAATCCTATGCCACCACCAGCACCAATTGCCTCAAGTGTACCTAAAAGTCCAACAAAGAAGCGTATTACCAGAAATTTGAGTCCTGCAGATACAGAAGCATTGGATGGTACTGATGTTACAATTTCTACAAATCGCTCAATTTCAAAAACTGAAAAGACTTTTATCAAAACTAATAAAACACCATCTAAGGAAACTGACGGTTTAGAAACAGGATCAGATTCAGATGCTGTTGATGAAAGTCCTCAAACACCTATTGCTCTTACGAAGTTTGGTGGCGGGACTACCAAAATATACAATGATAGAACAGTTGGCATAACAGCAGCAGATGTGAATTCACCAAAGTCGTATGAGACTAATTGGAGGAGAACATTGCGTGACTCCCATGATGTACGTACAAGTACAAGTACTAGTACTAGTACCAGCACAACTAAAGAAGAAAGATATTTAGTAAACTTGCCAAAGCCAAGTACAATTTTAGATTCTGCTAGAAATGATTCTTTAAGAGATAGCTCTAAAAAAGATGATTTGCTTTCTAATTATGAAACGCCATATTTATCTGAATTCACACGTAGACTCAGTGTTCAGGCATCAGGAAATTCGCCATCTATCTCTAAAACCCCTTTAAAAGGTGATATTTTAAATTAAATAATGTTAAAAAACTGTTTCTGTTACTTTTATTTTTACTTTTGTTTTCTGATCATTTAGAATGTTAAGTAGGAAATATTTTGCTTCGTAAAATTTTTTGATATGAAATTAAAAAGATTTTTCAAATAAATATTATTTATTTTTTAGGCATAACGTCCAAATATCGTCATTCTGGTTTAAGTCATTCTCCAGAAGTAAAAGAAAGTGACTCTAATGGCCATTTTTCATCATCGTTACGGAATGTTTATCCTTCAAGCTCAAGGTATTTATAACATTATGTTTTACATTTTTCAATTTCAATATTTCATTAAAATTATTTGTAATTTATTCAGCATGACATACGTCACATCATCTTTGGACAAAACTCGAGATATCAATAAAGTCTTCAAACCATCAACAATTCCACGCGAAGAAGTGAAAAACAATCAGAATGTTATTTCAATGGTTCTTGTGTTAGTCTTGGCATTATTTTTTGGAGGCCTGGCAATTGTTTACTTAGGACTTGAAGGAAAATCCGATAATTTCCCTCTACTACCTTCTGGTACGTAATTTAAATAAGCTAACTAGTTTTTATAAAATAATATGATAGTTTGATTGTACTTATTTCATTTTAAGTATCTCATTTTGAGAAACATTATTAATATTTTAGTATACAATAATTATATTGAGACTCTTACATATGTAATACATACTGACCTTATCATGTAATAAATATTGACCTTATATATTTTATAATGAAAAAAAAAATGTATGCTTTATATTTGTAAAAGAAGTATTTTTTTTAGAAATAATGTACTATAAGAATTTTTTTTAAATAATAAATAAGATAACTTTAGAAATACTGATGAGAATTGAATATTACGATAGGAATAGTGTTACAAGCTAAATTTTTATGTTAAATTCAAATTTAATAAAAAAATTAATATTTACAATTGAGTACGATATTGTTTAAACTTTATACTTTACCCTTTAAAAATTCCTAGTCTATTGTAAAATGCCTATAACGATTTTAAAGTGACCTAAAATATAGTAAAAAACTTTGTTTCTTAAAATCAAATTTAAAATTCAAGATTATAAAAATGTAGCATAGGCGATCAGGTTAAATTTTGTATAGTAAAAAAAAGAAAAACACGTTTTGAAACTGACGACAGAAAATTTGCTGATTAAGCAACATTCCTGATACATCAAGTACGTATAATTTAATTCTTCTTCAGTTTTAAAGCTATTAACGCTTACTTACAAAGAACAGTGCTTTGATCGCCTATGCCATTTAATGAATAAAATATTTTTGAACCTTGTATATATCATTTTTTTATTTTTTACTACACTCTTTATTTTAGATAGCGATATACCAATATGCGCATTAGATGAACAAAAACCTGGTGTAAATTGTATTCCTGAAGGAAGTGTTAAAGATACATTACAATCAATTAAACGACTCCATCCAGTTTTACTTAGAAGAGCTATTGCAGCTGAGTGTGATAATACAAAAGAGCCACCGTATTTATACAATAATGAAATAATTAAAATGTTTACCAATTCTGAAATGGTGGGTGCTTGCATTTTTTACATATAAATTCTAATATTGTTTTTAAAGATCCATTTTAATAAATAAATTCTTATTATTTTTGCAGCCTGAATTGAAAGCGACAGATACTTTACGTATGGCACATTTATTAATTTTTAGAAATCCCAAATGGGGAATGTCTCTTGTAGAGATTTCAGATGATAATGATGTACCTCAAATTCTGGACACTATGGTAAAATTTATAAAAAAAAATAGTATTAACGCTAAAATTAAAATAGAACTTGTATTTAAAGTAGATTTTATATTATTGCAGGATAAAGTATTTTCGGCACGACTAGATAAAAAACTGGGAATAATAATACCAGAACCAGACTTACCCTTACAATGCCTTGCCAGAAAACGAATTCTGACTGTATTTACATCTCTTCTGATTGCTGCTTTTGGTAAATTTTTGACCGACGTTATTTTTGGTTCCGTCAATAACCTACCTTGAAGTAGTAATTTAATTTAATTTAATATAATTGCTGTTTACATTATTAATACTTCCATGATAGAATATTGCACGTTTTTGTATCGTGTTTTGATAATTTATTTGTATTTAATTAATTTGTAATTAAGGGAATCTGAGAGCACATATCATTTATGTAAAATTTTCAATTTTAATTTAAAATTCTTTTAAATTTCTCTTTACTGCTGTTTTATGAATCAAATTTGATTCAAGAACTTGGGAATTTGCTATTCTGAGTATCTCACATTTCCTTAACAATTATATTTAACATTAACATTTTTCTAAATAACGTAATTTTGTATAAATAAATAAGCAACTTTTATTAATGACTTAAATTTATTTATTGTGTAATTTTTCAAAATATTTATTTTTTAATATTATTAATAAGTATTTATTATTCTGCATGAATTTTAATGGAAAGGTTCAAGTAAGTTTATTAAATAAAGACTTAGAAAAGCAGCTTCCAATTTTATTTTGTTTATAATGGAATAAAAATAATGTTTTTAGTGAAATTTGTCAATGTATACTATTTTTAAGTAATGCTTTGGTTAAGTAAAAATTGTTAAAAAATCAATTTGTATAAAGATTTATAAAGATTTTTATTAATGTGTGATTGTAGGTGCATTAGTATTTATTGGAATTCAAAAGTTGGTGCTTGCTTATTGGCGATATAAAAAAAATACCGAAAGAGAAGTTTTTAATTTAGTCAGTGAAATTATAAACATGCTCGAACTTCATCATCAAAGTTTTGCAACAGCTAGTCCTGGAGGAACTACTAAAGAAAGTTATTTAGCTATTAACCACATAAGAGATAATCTGATACCGCCAAAAGATAGAAAAAAATTAGCTGGACTATGGGAAAGTGCTGTCAAATTTTTGGATGAAAATGAATCAAGGTAATAAAAATAATTCTTTTTTTATATTACTTATTCACAAAGGAGCCAATGTTTAAATTATTAACTAATCTTTTATTATTAAATTTCTAGAATTCGAAGAGAAGTTCAGTTGGTTTCTGGAGAAGAATTTCAAGTGTGGCGTTGGTTACCAAGTAACTCGGGTAGTTCTAATTCTCCAGCGGCAACTCCTACTCCAAAAATGTCCAAAGTTTGGCAAGGGAGTGCGTTTGAAACTATGGAAGGGTCTGTAAACAGCCCAGCATGCTCTCCAACTCCTTGTCTTAAAATAAGACACATGTTCGATCCAGATGTGTAAGTCTTTTTACAGCTGTTTTATATAAATTTATTTAAGATTTCTTAATACCAGGGTTTAAAAAATTTTAGTGAATTTGAAGAAGATTGGGAAACAAAAGTAAAAGATGCCATACTGGAAAAATGTGGTGAAGGCGTTAAGATTTTGCACATTAAAGTTGATCGTGGAAGTCGCGAAGGGTGCGTATATATGAAGTGCATGTCTCAAGAGGATGCCGGTAAAGCTTACAAAGCATTGCACGGATGTTGGTTTGATGGTAATAAATATTAAAATTTTTTTTTATATTAAGTGAAAAGTTTCGACATTAATATTAACGCATTTTTTCCAGGACATTTGGTTACTGTTAAATACTTAAGATTGGAGCGTTACCACGAACGTTTTCCCGAAGCTGTAAATTTTAAGACTCCTTTAAAACCGAGCAACAATCAGCGACTTTCTATGCAGGCACACTATTGGACAAACTCTTCAGAAGCAAATTAACTACCTTCACGCTTCAGTTTTTTTCTTTAATACCTTTAATAATTTGTTTCATATCAAACATTATGGAATACATTGTCAAATATTTAATATAAATTCATTAATAATCTTTTTGTTTTTGTGACTACTTGTAGCTTCATTGTGCAAAGATAATGTTTTTATAATTTTGAAACAATCACTTCTTTCATTGTAATTTTAAATAACTAGGTTTCATTTTATTACATACTGACAACTAAAAATGTTTCGATGCTTGTATGCAAAAAGTTTGTATTTATATTAGGTGACATCTTCGTATTTTATCGTAAAAAAATCGAATCGTCAATTTTTACTAAATTTACTGAGATTTATAAACATGACTCATAACCATTAACTGATATGGATAAGGTAGAAAGAATTAAATGTAAAAAATGTTATTATCAAATATTGTTTACGTTAGCAGCGTCCAAAAGTTTTTTATAATCTTGTAACAAAAAAGAATTAGCTTTTTGTAAGTATAAATTGTTTTTTACCAACCCTACTACTTTTCTACAATTTATGTCTTCGTTTTAAAAAGAAAAAATTATTTTTTATAATGTATGATTAAAAATAAAAGTTATAATATTAAAAGAATTGGATTCATTTTTTAAAGTGTATTGAATTTAATTTATTTTTGTGCGTACTATATTAGATATCTTAATTCTATAATTTTAACTAATGACTTCTTACAAACTGTAAAACTTATGTGAGTAACTTTTGTAAATATATTATAAATAATAAACAATATTTTCATTCTAATATTCATTGTACTTTCAGATATGTTATTTTATTAAGTTTGTTTTTTGCATTCTTGTGATACTAAATCTGGAAAAAGAATTGCAAGGACGAAAAATAATATTATCGTACTGTATCTACATTATTTCTAAGCACCCGAAAATATTTTTTTGTCATAAAAACAAGTTATTTTATCAATTAATGCTATTAACTATTTAATTTTGAATTACAAAATGTTTTCGATTCAAATATTAATTTTTCCTATTTTCTCCGCTTTTTTTTATTTTTATGTTGGTAAAATAAAATAGTATGAAAATCTTTCAGCATAGGGTTTTTGTGCGATTAAAAAATAAAAAGCCCTGTAATTAGAGCAAGTGCTTCGGCGCAGTGCGCATGTAGTGGTTTTCGTTTTGAAATTTGGCAACATTTTGAATTGAGTGTGAAAAGAGTGCGCGTGTAGCAAGGATGTCGCTCACCTGTGCAAGTAAGTTGTTTTTGATATTTTTATAATCTAAAAAGTAAACAATCTATGCAGAAGTTAATGCTATGTTTTGGAAATCCATAGCCAAACGCGTGAACAAGTATTAATTTTCAAAATGTGCATTGATCAAACAGCCGGCAAACATAACCTTAAAAATTTTTACTTCCAATTAAACGATAAATAAATATGAAATACATTTTATTGCAGTTTCCAATGACGTGCCAGAACATCCAGTAATCTCGCCGGTTTCTGGATCGATTTTTGAAAGGCGCTTAATCGAGAAATACATAAATGAAACAGGGCTTGATCCAATCAATGGTCAAGAATTGACTGTTGATCAACTGATAGATATCAAAGGCAATAAATATTACTATATAATTTTATCATAGCATTTTCATAAGACCTTCAAATTGATTAATAAATTTAATATTTTAGCACCTCCTATTACAAGACCAAAACCTCCAAGTGCTACATCTATACCTGCTATTCTTAAAATTTTGCAAGATGAGTGGGATGCTGTTATGCTATATTCGTTCACGTTACGACAGCAACTACAAACTGCTCGACAAGAACTTTCTCATGCATTATATCAACATGATGCAGCATGCAGAGTTATTGGTAGATTAACAAAGGAAGTAACTGCTGCAAGAGAAGCTTTAGCTACATTGAAACCTCAAGCGGGCATCACACAGGCTACTGTTCCACAACCTGTAAGTGTTATTGTCACATATTTATACAATTATTAATTGCGAAAGTAACAAATAATAATAATAGTAATTGGTTTATAGATTCATTTATATTTTATATAAAATGTTTTTAATTTTAGGCCATTGCTGCAGAAGCTGGTGGTGTTGCTATGCAACCTTCTGAACAAGCAGGAATTACAGATGATATTATTCAGAAATTGCAAGAAAAAGCTACAGTTCTTACACAGGAAAGAAAGCGCAGAGGTCGGTCTGTACCAGAAGATTTAATGTCACAAGAAAATATTCGATCATTTCAAACACTTGCATCTCATCCAGTAAGAATGCAATAATTTTTAAAAACGTAAAATTGTTTGAAATATTTAAAATAGTTTTTTTTCTATTTAAACAGGGTCTTCATTCTGCAAGTGTCCCAGGTATTTTGGCACTAGATATTCATGCCTCTGATACAAGCAAAATTTTAACTGGAGGAGCAGATAAAAATGCAACAGTATTTAATAAAGATACTGAACAGATTATTGCTGTATTGAAAGGTCACACAAAAAAGGTACAATATAAAAACTTAAAATTTTTCAATTTCTTGCCTTTTAAACTTTAATTTATTATTAAATTTTGCAGGTTACGCGTGTAATATATCACCCGGATGAAGATATTGTAATGACGGCGTCATCGGATTCATCAATTCGTATATGGAATGTAACAACTTGTCAAACGACACTTTTATTAAGAGCTCATGATGCACCTGTCACGGGCCTTTCATTACACCCGACAGGCGATTATTTGTTAAGTTCTGCTCTTGACCAATATTGGGCTTTTTCGGATATTCGTACTGGTAGATTGTTGACAAAGGTGAATATTATTACATTTTTTATTTTATACATTAATAAATTATATAATAAAAATTCGAAAACAAGTTTGAAAAATTTGTATTTTATTAAGTAAATAGTTCTTGTTATGACTTATTAATTGCAATAAAATATTTTATAGATTGCTGGACAAGGAAGTCAACCACTTACGACAGCACAATTCCATCCTGATGGTTTGATTTTTGGAACTGGAACAGCAGATTCACAAGTTAAAATTTGGGATTTAAAAGAACAGTCTAATGTAGCTAATTTCCCTGGTCATTCAGGACCAATTACGGCTATTAGTTTTTCAGAAAATGGTTATTATTTAGCTACAGCTGCCGAGGATTCTTGCGTCAAACTTTGGGATTTGCGTAAATTAAAGAACTTCAAAACCTTGCAACTTGATGAATCTTATGAAGTTAAGGATATTTGCTTTGACCAAAGTGGTACATATTTAGCTGTAGCTGGATCAGATGTTAGGTAATTTAAATTGTTTTATATATTATTTTATATTATTAAATAATTTTAATTCTAATTTTATAATTATTTTCTAGAATTTATTTGTGCAAAATGTGGAATGAACTCAAAATATTGAATGATCACACAGCTCTTGCAACTGGAGTAAGATTTGGAAAGAACGCATACTATATTGCGTCAACAAGTATGGATCGTACGCTTAAGTTGTACGGTGTAAATTAATTAGCTGTAAATTAACTAAGAAAATTTTAATTTAGAAATAATTCAACTAAGCTACGAAAGCGACTGATTATATAATCAGCCATTATTTTATACATATGAATAAATGCGTGAGTGAGTTTGAACTAGTATACTCATGCGGCTCCTACAAATTTTGGTCATGACCTAAGTAAAACACAAAAGGCCAACCCTACGGGGCAAAATATTGACGAAGAAGAAATGCGTGAGATTTATAACGTTGTAAAAAGTATTTTCATTATCTTTTAAATATAATTTGATAAAAATAAGCCAATAAAAGTCAAAACAATAGTTAAGTAACAAACCTTATTCAGGAAATTAAATATACAAAACACATTAATAATCAAATTTGAAGAGTATACATAATCATAGAGTTTCTTAAGAGTTCTTAATTTCTTTTATTAATAATCATTGTCAGATTTAATAAATGCATCTTTTAGTAATTGAGAGCTATAATATAAAATCTTTAAAACAACTCCATTCTATCATATTATTCTCCTATTAATAAAAAAATATTCTTTCGAGTACCAATAAAGAAAATGTACATTTTACCATCTTTATAAAAATGTTATTCCTTCAATGTTTTTGATATTTCATAATAGTATATTTTGTGTCTAGGGCGTAAAATAAAGTTTGAAAATTTTATTTTAAGTAGTGTGAAATTTTACGCTTACAACACAAACATTATTTTTAATTAATACAGACATAAAACACGATTTAGGGCTCGCTCGGCATAAAATATAAAAGTTTTGAAAATCAATTTTTATGATCGAATTAGCGTTAACTACTTATTCGATCACTCGAGTCGACTTCGCCGACTCTCACACATACAATCAAGTTTTTCAGTAATAAATAAAATTGTCTACCTTTTTTCTTGGCATTAAAATAGTTACGAATATTAAAGTACTGAAGTTTCTTAATTACTAAGTCTCTCCGTTTTACTTCTGGTTTTAATTTTTTAAGTTTTATCTTATTATGAGGTCATATATTTTTTAAATTCAAAAGTGGTATGGCATTTCCTGTTAAATAATTGGCAAAGATCTGGATAAAATCAGCTAAAACTAGTAATTTGGTTGTATGGGGATGCGATAATCCGGTTGCAAAGCGGCTGTACATCCGGATGAAATTGGATGAAACCGGTATTCTTATTTTATACACGCTGATGAACATA
>JAWWEM010000010.1:13863824-13882129 GCA_035582935.1 Ormyrus thymus | reverse complement strand
ATACTTAAATCTGGTATTGATAATTGAAACAAATTCTAATCAACAAGAACAAGCATTTTCAATTGTACATAACCTCAGATAGTCAATGCTACCACTGTTATAACATTTAAGTACCATATAATTTGAAAACTGTATCAAATATTCAAAATTTATATAAATTACAATAGGATTATAATAATTTAAAAAAAACAATCCTCTGAATCGCAATAATTTATAGTTAACTAAAAATATCAAATTAAAATTATAAATTAATTTATTAAATCAAAATGTATTAAAATAAATTTTTACAATTTTTTATTTGAAATTCTAATCGATGTTTTAAAAAATAGAAATATTGATGTTATTATAAACTATATTTATGTTATTAAAAAAAAAACATTTTTTTGGAATTAAAAAAATATGTGTAAACAAAAATAAAAAAAAGTTATATATACAGAATTTATGGACAAATTTTATTAGTAAAAGAAAAGATTAATCAACACTAATAAGTATTAATACATATGGTTAAAATGTAAGTCTTTCCTATATACCTTTTAAGCTATAATTGGAAATTCAACTGCTTTAAGAAGACAAGAATTCTTTCAATCTGCAGTATACAAATTTAAAAGCATCGAATCTGACAAAGTCCGCGAAGTTTCAAATAATTGAAGAACAAATATATATACAGCTTTAAGCTTTAAAGTGCGATCGACGGATTTTCAGTGATTTTTTCCATCGCGTACTGACCTCTTGCGAGCAGCTTGCGACGTATGTTTTTCAACGCAAACCTTCTGAATTGCAGAAGTCCGAGAATCAGGTGCAAAAAATTCCCTGTATACGAACGAGAGGACGGACGACGGAACGATCTGCGGACGTTGCTTGCGGCTTGCGGCCCATGAGCCAAGCCAATCAGTCCGAGAACGTGTGGCGTGTCGTGCGCGTGGACAAACACTCGACATACGTGTGAATTTAACCCTACCGCCAGGAAAACCAGCACGTCCACCGCGCATCGCCCCAAAAAAAGAATTCCCCGCTAAAAAACGGCCCGGAAGACCGAAGGAGAGTGCGTGCGTATCCGTGATGCGCGCGTGCTGAATAACGCGGGGGAGAAAAGTCAGCAGCATTAGTCCGACGTTCTGAAGAAACATCGTCGTCGCAACGTAAGTATACACGCCTACTGTGAAAAAATTCTGTGACTAAGTCAATGCATACTTGTCCCGACAGAGATGAGTCAAGAGAACTGATCTTTGGGCGCGCGGGAAGAAGAAAGCCCGAAAGGCATTATTGTAATTCTGCGTGGTGTGCCAACACACCAAGAAAATCGCGCCTTTACTATTCTGCTCCACTCCGCTTTGCAGCACTGCACGTCGTCGTGTGCGCGCGCGATCCAGTTTGCACCGGATTGCGGCAGAGTCCGTGTGGATTTTCTCCTTTCTTTTTTCTCTCTCGCTCTCGCTCCTCCCCTCTTGCGGGCTGCTGCCTTTCTCGCTCTCTCTCTCTCTCTCTCTCTCTCTCTCTCTCTCTGCCGCGCCAGAGTACGTACAGGGTCCGCCGTATGCGTGGCTCCTTCCTTTTCTCGTTCTCTCTCCATCTCTGTCGGTCAGTGTGCATGTGCGCGCGTATGTTTGGTAAAACGTGTGCAAATTGTGGTGCTGTCGGCGAAGGTTGACGTCGGAACAGCAGGCAGGTTCGTCGACGAGGAGGACCTTCGTGGAGGCGCGGCCGTGAATCCGTAAAGACACGCGCGCGCGCGGCACGAAGGAAGAAGGAAGAGGGGGAGCACGAGAGCGGAGGAGCGCAGCTGCTTTAACGGGACTGTCCAGGTCAACATCGTCGAGGACGCGCCGCCGTCGCCGCCGTCGACAACATGTCCAACGAGGAGACTTCTGCCGACCGCAATGTCGAAATCTGGAAGATCAAGAAGCTCATCAAGAGCTTGGAGATGGCGAGAGGGTGAGTGTCTGCATGGCTTGTTCTTGTTTCTACCAAGCAGGAAACTGTTTTCTGAATAGAATTCCGATCGAACCATATGGTTCCTACTTGCTTGGCCTCGAAGTCGCTGCTTCTTTCCACGCTAATCCGCGAACACGTGGATTGACGATGTGGGGTTAGGAGACCTGCTGCTGCCTACGAACAGTTGGGCCTTGAAACATCAAGTGCAAAATAATGCAATAAACTTTACTAGAGCAAAATATTTTATAAACATAGCTGTATCGAGGGTTCACTTAAAATCATGTGCTTATAATTTTGATAATTGAACATACTTTTTTTAATCTATACGCTAAATATATTAATGCAAAATATTTAAATTAAGTAAAGACTAGACCTTGATAAAACTGAAATTATTGCTTTGTATTCCCTGTCAAACATGTTTATTATTCTTATTGTTTTAATTGAGTGAAACTACTTTTCAACTAAAGTTAATTCAAGTTAATTCTTACAGTAATCTAACACTTATTTTATTTGTACAGGAATGGTACAAGTATGATTTCTCTTATCATTCCACCAAAAGATCAAATTTCTCGGGTCAGCAAGATGTTGGCTGATGAATTTGGTACAGCATCGAATATTAAGTCTAGAGTCAATAGACTGTCCGTCCTTGGTGCCATCACATCGGTACAACACAGGCTAAAGCTGTATACAAAAGGTAACTTTTTATGCTAATGAACATTTTATTGTACTATAAAAATTTGTCAAATGTGAAATTAAAATTTTTATTTATTCTTTAGTACCTCCAAATGGCCTGGTTATATATTGTGGAACAATTGTTACTGAGGAAGGCAAAGAAAAAAAAGTTAACATTGACTTTGAGCCTTTTAAACCTATTAATACTTCACTTTACCTCTGCGACAATAAGGTAATAATAATCAGATAATATTACAAATTTTACCACTGTTTTTTGTGAATTTTCTATAAACTTTTGTTGTACATTTTGTAGTTTCACACTGAAGCTCTGACAGCACTACTAGCAGATGACAATAAATTTGGTTTTATTGTTATGGATGGTAATGGTGCACTTTTTGGAACGCTTCAAGGAAACACGCGAGAAGTTCTTCATAAATTCACAGTAGATTTACCGAAGAAACACGGTACGATAATGACTGTTATTTATAAATATTATCTTTTAATTAACTCTTCAATCATCATGCTTTGCTTTGGCTTGAACTGGAATATAACTAGATTTTTTTACTCTGAATCAAAGGATTGTTTCATTTATTAATTCAGTAACTATAAATAAATGATTTAATAATAGATTGCTTTCAAACGCAATTTAATTAGAAAATAAATATCTTTAAGTTTTGAAAGAATGAAATTTGATGTTATATAACAAACAAATATAAAATAGCATGCTTTTACAACTTTTTTACTTATTTAGTCAAATATTTTACTTTAAAAATAGGTGAAAAAAAAAAAAAATTATAATTCAAAAACGATAAAATATGTGTATGATGTAAATCACGATTTTTTTTTATTTTTGTAATATTTTTATCCCTGACAATTTACAGGCAGAGGAGGTCAGTCTGCTCTTCGTTTTGCTCGATTGCGAATGGAGAAACGTCACAATTACGTACGCAAAGTTGCCGAAGTAGCAACGCAGCTTTACATCACTAACGATAAGCCTAACATCGCTGGTTTAATTCTTGCTGGTAGTGCTGACTTCAAAACAGAGCTTAGTCAGTCAGACATGTTTGACCCTGTGAGTTTTATTTGATATTTTTTTAATAATAAATTTTTATTCTGTTGATATAATGTACTATTTATCACGAAACTCTTTTTATGTTTATTTTTATTTGTTTTCAGAGATTGCAAGCAAAAATTATTAAATTAGTAGACGTTTCGTATGGTGGAGAAAATGGCTTCAATCAAGCTATTGAGTTGGCAGCGGAATCTTTACAGAATGTTAAGTTTATACAAGAAAAGAAATTAATCGGTACGTTTTAATCATTTTAATTAAAAAGTATTGATAGAGTTTTTTTTATATTGATTTAATATTTATTATGCTTGTTTATAGGTCGTTACTTCGATGAAATTTCTCAAGATACGGGGAAATATTGTTTTGGAGTTGAAGACACGCTCAGAGCTCTTGAATTGGGTAGTGTTGAAACTCTAATTTGTTGGGAAAATCTTGATATTCAAAGATATGTCCTAAAGAATCACACAAATAATGAAGAAAAAGTTCTTCATTTAACACCTGAACAGGAAAAAGACAAAACTCACTTTACTGACAAAGAAGTAAGTAATGAATCTTAAATTTAAACTCAGAAAAAGTAATAATTTTTATTTATTATTCGTGATTTTACTAATTATAGAGTGGAGTTGAATTAGAATTAGTGGAATGTCAACCTCTACTAGAGTGGCTTGCAAATAACTATAAGAGTTTTGGTGCAACCTTAGAAATTATAACGGACAAATCCCAGGAAGGATCTCAATTCGTCAGAGGCTTCGGTGGTATAGGAGGTTGGTATTATTTATATTATTTTATTAATAAATATTTTTAATTCCAATATTTATGTTATAAAATATATTTATTAAATTCTCAATAGAGAAACCTAGTTTATTTATGAGAATCTTAAGATGAATACACTAATTAAATTTACTTCTCTGGCTATAAATTTTTAAACAGAATTTGTGATTTTAAATGTGTCAAAGTATTTAAAAAAATTAATTTTTAATATTCTTTTCGTGAGAAACCCATTTTATTTAGATATCTTTTGGTAAAATGAAATAGTTTATTTATTGTACTTGTAGTCAGAAAACTGAATTTTAATAGTAAATCATTTTAAGTATAAAAAATAAGTAAACAGATGTTTAATATAGCAGTCTTTCGGTATATAGGAATTCTCCGCTACAAAGTCGACTTCCAGTCATTACAGGCTGATGAGCCTCTCGATGACGTCGATCTCGACGATTATTAAATTCGCGTCTCGTCGCTCGGTCAGAGTCGACCAGGTAGTCTCCTATAATTATTCAAGTGCGCTATTTCGCTCTTCGTTATTTTTTTATGTTTCTTTCACATTTCGTACAATAATAATTATCTACATTCTTCGTTTGACGTCACTTTCAAAGAGTGCATCATCGTTTATTTTCATTTATTTTGGAACATCAACTTTTAGTTCTTCATTAAAATTATCGTCAAATTCTTTCGTATTTATGTCAGTTTGATGTTTTTTATTGTAGTAGTTTAGTTGTTTGCCAATTTTTGTTTTTAAACATCAAAAGATGTAAGGGATGTTCATCTTTTTTGATGACTGATATGTCGAAAAATTTGCTTGCATGTCTTCATTTTATTTGCACTCTCATTTCACTCTGTAGATCGTCATTGACAGATCAAATATCATAATTTGTCTTCTTTAATATTACGCCGCACGCTTGTCGTAATTTCGTATTTCAGTTCTCTTCGTTCCCATTTATTTTTTTAAATCTTTGTTCCGATTCGTTTAGAATTTGCATGTTAGATATTTTAGAATTTTTTTTAAAAAAAAAGAAACCGCTTTGTCAAAGAAAAAAATCATTAATTTGGATGTACAGCAAAAGAAAATTTTAATAATTTTTTTTATTTAATTGAATTTTAAAATTGTCTGTGTAACTTGTCCAAAAGTGATTTACGATTTTCTTGTCAATTTGCTACATGTTAATTTTAAGTATTGAGTATGCCCACAATTTTATATTTTAATATTAGGTAATCGAGGAAGATTTTGTAGTTTTTAATTAATAATCCTATTCGTTTTTATCAGCTTGCACATTGGAGAAGGTAAAAGAAAAAGTAAGAGTGCAAAGCGAAATTCTTCCTCTAGTAGTTAAAGTAGTATTCAAAAATAATTTCGGATAGAATAAGAATTGTAAAAGAGGAATTGTCATTTGTACAGGTATTTTGCGGTACAAGGTGGACTTTCAAAGTATGCAGTTGGAGGAAGTTGAGCTCGACAACTTCGACTACGACGATTATTAAACTTATTCGATTCCAGTTATGGATGTTTTTGGAAAATACGCAGAAACAAAAAGAAGATATAAAAAGAGAGAGCAGCTACAGAATACACGAAGGAAACCAAGAAACGCCGAACGATATGTATGCGCCTGAATCGTCATCTCTTTCTCTCCATCGATTCAAAATGGAAAGAAATGAAGATAGGATCAAAAAGTACTTCTATTTTTTTCTATAGAAAAATAAAAAAATGTGGTTCTGTGAACTATAGCTCCGAAGGATCGAGAGAAAGAGAAAACTCTGGTGCTGTTCTGTATAACGAAAAATATATAATAACAGTCTGTGCTCGTGAGTCAAAGACTCTACACGGAAAAGACTGCGACAACTTAACTAAAAGCCAGCTTGATGCCTGCCTATGACGTTGATCCGACGACATGCAATTTTCTATCGCAACGTTGACTCGTCGCCGAGGCTGCTCTAAGACTCGTCAAACCACATGGGAAAAAATCTATATTTAGAGTTTATTATCTAGTAATTGCTATTGATCGCAGAGAAGAAATTCTTAATTCGCACATTCTATGTCTACATTTTTCTTTATTGTTATAATTATTATCAATAGTTACTGGGAAGCAAATCATTTCTTATTGTTTTTGTGCTTTTTTATCGAATCAAAAAAGTGTATATGGTTGATCAAATTATTGAAGATTTCGGAAGCTTGTATCATCTTTTTCTCCAACGGTGGTAGCAGCTACGAGGCAGCCTTGACGAAGCCGGTCGACCTGCCAAGCGTTACCTCTGTTCGTATGGAGAAATCATGGACGAAAAATAATAAACTGATTGCTATTACCGAAATGGTGTATAATATTAAAAATACTTTGCATAAAAAACAATGTTACATAATTTAAAGAAATGAAAGATATTGAAATTGAATATTATTGAATTTTAAATACCTTGTAGAGTAGATTATTTTTCCAATATTAATCAATTTCCTTTCCTTTTACAAGTGATCATTAATTAAAAAAGCTAAATATTTGAAGAAAGTTGATGTCTTTTAATTAATCGAAAAGTTAATTATTAATTTGTAAATTGTTCTTGTTTTTTCTTTTTTATTGTTAAAATTTCACTATTTTACATATAATCCAAATATACTATTTAATATTTTTTGGAGTTTTATGAATATTCAAATTGGAATCAACAAATTTTCTTTGTCATGTTTATATCTTAATATAGTAAACGTTAAAGTCACTACTTTGTGAACAAATATTTTAAATATTATTATTGTAATAAACAGTTTTTTAAAATAAGACATTAAACGTTAAATTTTATAGTTATTCAGCTGTGAATGAGAACATGAGTTTTATATATATATGGTTATGAAGATAAATACAATTTTTATTAACAAATAATTTATGCATTATAAAATTAAAACTTACAACGTTAATAGTTCAGAAATTACTCTAAAAATCACATTATTCAGATTCAGGAACATGCAAATTAAGATTTAAATCTGCACTTGCAGATCCAATGAATGTCTCTTCTCCACCTCTAATACATAGTTTGGCTCCCGCTATTTCCGTTCTTCTTTCATCCATCATAGCAGTTTTTACCCATTTTGAACTTGCGCATCTTTTACAAGTTTCTGTCGGAATTCTATCAAGAGTTATAGTTCTATTTCCACAATCACCACATTTAAAGAATCTTTTCACAGCTTTAATAACTTTAATTGGATGCTGCAATTTTTTACATAAATCTGAGCTTGAAAATGCAACATATTTACAGGTGCTACAGTGAACAGCTTTACAGTCAATTTTATAAGTAGTCAACATTTTTTCTTCCATTCGCTCTTTAACTTCCAATTTTCTGAAATACTTTTCAGTCTCTTCATTTTCTCGTTTATCTATAAGATCGGTATGAGACGATTTCATTTCTAATAACTCTTGAAATTTACTTTTTACAAGGTCTTCTTTCTTGGCAATCTTTTCAGCTATAATTTCAACTTCTTCTTCATCTCTTCTACGCTTGACACCTTTTTCAGTCAAAACATCTTTATCTGGACGAATTTTATTTGGATTCGATTTTTTTAAATTACCGTTCTTTTTGACCCATTCGATAGCATTTAACTTTGCTCTATTTGTAAGATTTTTTGAAATTGGCTGTGAAAAATCAATAATACCTCCCTTTATTCCAACTCCTAATTTTGGAGTAGGTAAAGAAAATTTAAGATCAACTTTTTTTGCTTCGTTAGTAGATGGAGAAGTTTCATTGTTTGCATTCTTTTCTCTTAATTTATTCAATCTGTCAAAATCTTTTCTAACTTGTTTAGATGTCAATTCAACTCTAGCTGCTTTGATTTTAATTTCAGGAGTTTTACATTGCATTTTGCTTTTATCGATTGAACCATCTCCTTTTAATAAAGCCAAACGTTCACAATCTTTTTTGTGCTGTACTTCATTACGCTTAGCTGGTATAGCAAGAAATGGTTGAGCATTAGAATTACGTTGTTGGACATTAGGTGTTCCTTTTTTGAAGGAATCCATAGGGCCTCCAAATGCTCTTCTTGGCGCAGCACTTTGAAGCTCAGATCTTTTTGAAAATTTTCCATACTCTTGTTTTACATGATAAATACAATATTCACCATACCTCAAATTTACTGGAGCTGTGCAAGGATCTCCACTTTTCTTTACAGATTTACATTTTCCTAAATCTCTTGAAGTGCCTAAGATCATAATTTTCTGTGGATTATCAACGGAAAGTGTAGCTAAGTCTTTGTCATCTCTGCTTTCTAAAACTGATGGATTTAAAATGCCAACAACTGCCCCAGTTGTTGTTTTCCAAAAATTTTTATAAGCAGCACTAAAAAGAAATACTGAAACAGTTTTTATGTCTGCAGATAAGTCAGTAATTTTCCAAATACAATACTGACTACCTTTCTGAGAAGTTTTGGTACCACTTTTATTAAGAAGTACACCTGCAATCACCCAATCTTCAGTAGATAAACCTGAAGATATAGTTGTTAAATGCAGTTTTACTGATGAAACTGTTACTGCTTTTCTTCCTTGCATCCTTTCAGTTAATTCTGCTGATGATACTAAAGGTTTTATCATTCTTAAACCAAAAATTGGATCACTGTATACATCTTTATGAATAGAGTTTTGAGGACTAGCAGAAACTGATAAACTATGCTTGTCACTTTTTTGAAGTAAGGAATTAAAACTGTTTGATAGTGATGAACTATTGTTAAGCTGTGAAGAAATGTTGTTTTGTTTGGGAGTACTTTTAATATTGCTTGATGGACTATTAAAAGGGTTTCCTTTTCGAAAACTTGAGCTATAATTTTGATTTTCAGCATTATTATTTTTCAACAATTGTTTTATGTCTCTACCATATTCAGAATAACGTTGGTTTTCAAAATATTTCTTATCTTCTTCATCGGATGAGTCTCCATGATCATTAAGAAGAGAATCAGGAACATTTACTGTCTTTTTTGCTTCTTTATCGTTTATTTGCGTTTTAATAGTTTCATCTTCAAAAGGAGTAGAAAAGTCATCAAGAAAATTAAAATCAAGTTCTTTTAGGGCATTAACTTTGAATTTTTCAGAAGTAGGAGTTGCAGCAGGCTCTGCATCTTCATTTGCATTTGCCAAAAGGTTGGCAAGCAAATCATCATCAGAATCATCACTCATTGTTGTTATAAATTCCTTCAAATTCTTTATCTACACAAGAAATATTAAATGATAACTTTTAAACATTCGAAGTTTGAATGAAATTATTTATTCAAATAATTCGTGATTTTTTTGAAAAACATTTACCAAGGTATATAAGGATTTACCTTTTTATTTTATGTAAACATCACATTTACGATAATTCATCTATTAATAACTTATCACAATATAATTATATAAATTAACGATCGAGATTTTGACCATTTGTCATAATATGTATTTACAATGCACTGTCAAAAAGAAAAATTTTGATTAGTGTATGTGCATTTGATAAAATGCTGACGGAAGCATCAAGCATTGGAATTTTACTGTGTGTGCGAAAAATTGCACAGCGAATCCCGCCAATTTGATGCGTGACCAACTAAGGCGATAAAACTTCCTGCTGGAGTACTGGCTGGTTACTTTTCAGTTTTCACGGCTAGAGATAAATCTTGAAGGGCGCGAAATTCAAATATTCTGGGCGAAAATGATTTACTTTTCGCAAGATGGCACTGTTCATTATTCAGTGAGCATGCGGAATTTTGTATTGTATTTATGTATCTAATTTATTGTAATCTTTGTTGATTCCAATGAAAATTTCTTTAATAATAATAATAATAATTTTGTATTGTGGCCAAGTCAGATAACTTTTATCAAAAAATGATTAAAAACGTTGTAAAAGTCCTTTTTATAAATATGTGCAAAAGGAAGTACACAAGATGCCCTACAGTCTTTACCTTATTTCTTACAGATAACTTTTTCACGCTTCGCAGCTTTTATCCGACGAGAACATAATTAACAACATAATCGCAATATCGCGGATTACTCAAATTGCATTATACCTCCTCTATGCCTTCAAATCGGCGCGACTGGATAAAAATAAGAATTGAATTAGAGCGTCAACGATTACCCGTTGCCCCTATCGTTTCCCAGCGTTAAAAGCCGGCGTTTCCCACAATGAAACACCGGCAGCGAGTAAAATATCAGCTCCGCTTCTCCCAGAAAAAAAGGTAGCAGTCGCAGGACGGGGGAGGTAAGGGGGTGGTGCTGCGACCGCACGAGGGCAATACGAATTTTAAATTACCGCAAGACACGCTTGCCGGCGATTCGCGCCCGAATCGATCCGCGGTGAAGCGAGAAAGAGCGTAGAGAGCGCCGCCGCCACCGCCGACGACGACGACGACGGCGAGGCGCGCTTGTGAAATATTCACCGCGGGGGCGGTCGCTGCGACCTCGCCTCCTGTCGGGGGTAGGGGGGGGGGGCATCGGAAAAACGTACGTACGTCGTGGTCCGAAGGCGGAAAAACGGCGCCTCCCCCGCGTGACTTATATTTTTCATTGAGGGGGGGAAATACGAGCGGGGGAGCCTACGTACGTAGAGCGCCGTAAACTATTAATGACTATAGCTGCCGGTGTTCTGCGATATCCTCTTTGGCAGATGCTTCGGTATCGCTGCCTACAACTGGCCCCTTGTATATTTCAGGAGCTGCCGATTTAAAATGCAGCCAGCGGAGGAGCGCCGCGCCGAGCACGTTACGAGTGACGGTGAACGTTTGTTCTCCGCGTATGCGGGAATTAAAGGGTGTATTGAAATTGAAAAAGCTCTTTTTTTTTCGGAAAAAAGTCCGAGAGTCGAGGGCCTTTGCATTCTTCACGATTCCGCTTGCAGTTGTTTAGCACAATTGAAATCTGGATTTGCTTTTTGAGAAGTCGATTTTTTTCGCAATGTCGCATGTAACTATATTTTAAAATGTAAAAAGTTTTCTCTTATTCTGGATGAAAAATTCTTTTGAATAATGTAAGAGATAAAAGTTTAAATAAAAATGTATGAATAAAAGGACTGAGATACTTAAATAATACGGACAAAAAATGTTAATTTACGTTATACTTCTTACTGCTGGAAGTGACTCTTATTTTTTACAACCGTTCAATACGTAAATTCTGTACACGTACAATACCTTCTGTATCATTTCACCCCAAGTAAAAGAACAACGGTTGCATGTCGCATATTCAAGGGCCTTTTAAATACTACATGCACAATTATAAGAGCAATTTATGAAGTAATACGACTTTTTAACAAAACTCTATAACCAGTTTCCAAACCGTTCAAAAATTCATCGTGTTCATATTCAAGCCTTATTAAATTTGCGCGAGAGGAGAACTCGAGAGGATTCGCTGAATAATTTTCTCGAAATCGGCCAGGTAAAAAGTTAATTTCCCCAAGCTTCCGAGCAAGCAGACTCCGAAAATCCAGTCCACCAAGCGACCGGCGAAAAACGTGGCTCCAAATGTAAGTCGAAATTTTTTGCGAAATTTAAGCGGTCTTCCTCTGCCTCCCTCCGGCGAGAAAACATAAGGCGTCCCTCGCGCAGTCGTAACAGGTGTCGGGACGGAGAGCCAACCTGTCGCGAGCTCGCTGCGCGCTCGTCACCTTTGCACGCACACAGCGCGCCGAGCAGCTGGCCGCCGAAGAAGGCAGCCGGCTGACGAGAGAGAGGGAGCAGCCGACGCCCTCAGGTCCGCCCGGGAAATCGAGCGTCTAATGATCGACTTTCCTTTTTAGGCCGCGGAGAGATCGGACCAGGTGAAATGCCGAGGGGAGTTCGACGCGAGGCGCGCGAGAGTCGCCGGAGATACGATTGCTCAGCGATTGATGCGTGCTATTGGGAGCTCGCCGCGGAGGGAAATCGACCGAGGCAGGGGCTTTGAGTGCAGTCGCTGTCGAAACTGTTATTGGCTGGAATAAAAATAAAGGGGAATGATACTTTCTGTCGAGAGTTCGTAACTTCTAATTATTGCTCTATTTTCAGTGTTTTTGTTCAATTTCGTGTAGAAAGTAAAGGCGGCTATTGTTTGTCGCAAAGTGTTTCTTTAAACTTTCAGTTCATTCGTCTGAAAAGTTTTGAAAAATTTCACTTTAATTTCATCCCTTCTGGTTCTTTTTTGTTTTCATTTTTCTGAAAGGGAATTTAACTGTGGCGAATCTTATCGCTCCTTTTTATCTTTTTTATCAATCTCAATATTGCTTTTAGTATTTTATAGAGTTTCTATATTTTTCCTAAATGTACATATAGTCTATTTGTAGTACAGTACTTTTTCGACTGTTTCCAGAAAATTCCAAATATACTCTGCTAAATCCAAAAAATTATTCAACTTTTTTACAACCTGCTTCTAATTTTTCCTGTATTCTCTAACGCTTACCTCTTAATTTTGTTTTTCCCAACTCCAACTTAATTTTCTTCCTTCTTTCTTAATTAAAAAGACTTTTTAAACGCATCAAAGTCAGTTGGTTCTTTCTAATTCTTTTTCCATACGTCGTTATGATATTTTGGAAAATTCAGTGAAGCTTGAAAGAAAACGAATTCCCGCAAAGTCACCGTTTACCTTTGCAATACTTTATGAAATATCAATAAAAACGCCATCAAGCTCCAAGCAAAAATCGAGTCGGCCTTCGTGTCTTTTTCTTCCATTCATTTCCTCTTCCTACATCCTGTCATCGGACGTAGTTCTAAAGCTCGCGTCGACGCCCCACGCGCACAATCAATCCTCCCCGTCGAAAATTATTCCGGGCCAATATAAAGGACAGCCGTCGAAACAGGTTTCATTCTTCTCGGGCGCGTCCTCCTTCATCCCCATCCGAGCCTCTCGGCACGCGCCCGGCTAAACGGTTTTTCGAAAGAGCGCCGGTCAGGTGCAGCGTGCTTATCCGATCCCGAGGCACGTGCTCGGCGCGCGTTTCCGACCCACGCGCACACACAGAGAGACGGGCGCAGCAGACGGCAAAGGAAGAGAAAAGTAGCCGAAGGGGCGACTCGATTTTCCGGGGGCGTGCTTGACATTGTGTGCCGGGAAGCGAACCTGCTTGGCTCTCACTTGTCGTCGGGGGAGCAACATCTGCGCGAGGAGGAACGATGCGGCGCGGTGGCCCCCTTTTAACGCGCTGCACGAGAGATGACATGATTCTGCGGGACTGCCGTCGCGCGCGCACACACACGAGCAATCATTAGGGTCGTCGGGAGGAAGGACTCGGAGCTGATTATCGGGGTGATTTATCACGCCGGGAGCTCTCTGACGATTTGTGCGATGCCGGTGGCTCTTGGCCTTCTTATACGAGCGCCGCCGCCGCCGGGATTCCGGGAGGGACGGGGGGAGAGATTTTTGTTAGGGCTGCCGTCGGAATGCGGATGGCTGTGTTGAGAGCCGGATTTTCGAGAGCGAGATGCGTTTTTGCGAGATGCTGCTGATTCGGAACGCCGCGGGTGACAAGAAGACTTTAAAGGGACCGATTTGGAAAACAAACACTGCGGCTGACAGCTTTATTAACACCTGACTTTTTCGCTTGCTGACGTAAGAGCGAAAGGAAACTATCTTCAAAGCTTGTATAAAAAAGCCATTATTTATTTTTAATCTTTTCTTTTTTAAAGTGAATAATTGACATATACTTGGATCGATTTATAAAGATCGGGAAACGGTAGAGTAATTTAATAATAAAGTAGGATCTTAAAATGTTTAAAGTCCATTGTGTTATCAAATTGTATTATATACATAGATTGCAAGGCTAGAAAAATACATATCTCTTATTATTATACTGTCCTATTCAAAACTCTTTTTCTTACTGTTATAAATTTTAAAGCAGTCCTTTTTATCTGTAATAAAAGCTTCTAGTCTTTCCATAATTTGAATAATTAAATGATTCGATTGAGATCTGGTTCAATAAATTTGTAATGTATCAATGTTTTTTAACGTCTCAGAACTGCTTTCAAAAGTAAATTTCCATGCAAATTGAAAAATTATCTAGTATTGTATTCGATATATAAAGTCTAATCGATCGATCGTGAGAAAATAAACTGAATTTTCAACTTTGAATAACTTTACAAAACGATGAATTTTCAAATGATATGTTATATAGTGGCAACCTATAAATAACTAATAAAATTAAACGTTTATTAAATTTGGCATGATCTAAAATGAGATTTCCATTTATTCATTTTAATACCCCAGGAGTACCGAAAGTCACATTTCACTTAACTCGAGTGGATTTTATTCCCTTCATACTATATTATACACTCCCCGTTTCACGAGCACAATAATCCACAGAATTTCTGGAGATTTAAAAATATTCCCGTGAAAAAAGCGGCGCTCGTTCCTGCAACGATCGCCATTAAAGCGACAAAAGCAGAATCCGACAGCTCGGCAATAAAAGACTGCGATTCGCCATGCAGGGCGAGAGCATTCATCCCTCGGCCAGGGCACTTTTGCCGGCGCCGGGCGAGGCGCATGAATTTGCAACCTGCCTCGGAAAACAGGCGGGGGGTTCTTTGCGGACCTCATGAAATTCACAAAAGTCCTGAAAACTCATTATCGAGCTCATTCCGCGAGAGCAAAGAGAGGCAGCTGCCTGAAAAACACAGCGGCACCCTCCCGGTGAAAAGGGCCACTCAGCTCGGGGGCCGTCTTCTCATATCGTTGTTCCTCATCGTCGTCGTCGTCGTCGCCGTCGTCGTCGCCGTCTTTGCGAGGCGAGAGGAGGGAAAGACACGTGCCCCGGAGGCTACTGCGCGACGCGGTTCTGCGGCTAGCCGGAGAGAGAAAAGAGAGGGACTCCACACCATTACCCGCCGCAGCCCTCCTCTCCTGCCTTTTTCTCCCTCGACTCGCCCCGCGAACCTCCTTGTCTCGGGCGAATGCAGCCGAGTCTTCTTTTCCCTTAGACGAGCCGCAGCTTCGGGGGCTTTTCTGCACTCTCTTATTCGCTGCTGTCCGAGCGACTCAAGTTTTATATACGGTATTTGCTTCCCTTATGCATAAAGTAAGTCGGCAGTCGAACGGGAGCGAGATCTTTTTCCCCCAAGACCGCGGAATAAGCTCACGGATGAAGCTGCGGCTCGGGAAATTTTATGCTTTCTGTGTCCGCTGCTGCTGCTGCTGTTTTTATCCAATTTCCAAGTTTGACATGTTGCAGGGAAATGTTGTTTGCGTTATTGACTGCGGACTTCTTTTTAGTTCTGCATAAACAAATGACCTGGCGTTTCAAGGGAATTTCGCGTGCTAACTTTTTCCGATAAGGTAATTTTGGTTCTCCGGCTTTTCAAGGTAATGCCAACTATTTAATGAATTTTAAAATTCATTTTGTTCTTGGCAGTTGTGTAAGACAAAGCATTTGAAGTGTGCATGAATGTTATCATGACTTGATAGCACGAGCTTATTTTTAGAAAACTTTTTCAATTTTTTTTTTTTTGCATTCTCCAATTTCGTGTTACATCAACACAAATTTAGCACGTTTGTAAATTTATTGGACAAGCAATTTTACCTTTACCCATTCGTCTCTCTAAATGTTGCGTTTTAAAATCTACCTAAGTCGTAAGCAATCTAAATCTTTTCCTTTAATTAATTATTGCGAGCAAGAAAGTTGCTTTTACTTTTGCAACTGTATATTAGTTTTGAAAATTCTAGATAAGATATTAAGTGAAAGTCGACCGATAGTACGGCGCGTGTACATTAATTTTTAAGTAGCGGGTGTTGGAAGCAAATTTCGACGCGGATAAAACTTTTCTCGAAGGAACTTGCAGAACTCCTCAACTTTCTATAGAACGTGCTTTCAATTTGCTCTACTTCATCCGCGACTTTTTTGATACTTTGACGCATTTTTTGCAGCCGATCACTTCTGATAACTAAAGAAACCCAAAAGACTCGTCGCGCAGCGCAAGTCCAGGCGCGAGGCTCTCGGCTCCGCGAGCAGCGTACAAGAAAGCAAAAAGCCGCGTCCATAAAAATAACAGCCTTGTCGACGCACGAGCCTCATTTTACTCTTCCACGGAAGCCGAAAATCGATAAAAGGGCCTGCATATCGAGTTACTCCCTTTGGCTCAGGCCAGCCAAAAGCCTGTTCGCAATCGGACCTCGGGCTCGGCGCTCTCCTCGGAGGGCAGGGATCGATCAATCAGAGAGCTTCTCTCATCTCATTACCGCTTCATTCAGGCTCCTTCCTTAGATTCGTAAACAAGGCACGCGGGCGGCGAACGAGGGAATAAAGTTATTCCAACTGAAATTCCCTCTCCCTCGGTGTGTCTTACCCTCTCGTCGGCGACGGCGGCGGTGGCAGACGGAGATAGCGCACGAGCTCCAACGTACGTACACAGAGAGAGAGAGAGAGAGAGAGAGAGGCGGTGCACTCGGTCGCGTGCATGCACGGCTGGCTGGTGCTGCGGGCGGAGGGGGCGGCGGGGGGATGAGAGAGAGAGCGCGAGAGGGGAGGGGAAGAGCGTCCCTCTCTCTCGCCGCTCGGTCCTCTCCGCCTGCCCCCACTAGCTGCACTCCGGCTTCGCTCTCTGCGTCTGGCTCGCGGAGGTGCGGCTAGCGGCGTCTCGCTCCGTCTGCGCGCCGCTCTCTCTCCTCGCCTCGGTCGCGCGCGCGCTCCGCCAGCAGTGCGCGCCTCAGTCTATCGGCAACCTGCGTACCAGCCGCGTCGCAGTACACATTCGTTTCTTTCGAAGACACCGACACCCACCGGACACACGCCACACGCACCGGGCTTTCCCTCTCTCTCTCTCCCCCGCTTCTGTACGCAGACTCTCACTCTCTCACGCACACCCGCACGGCCGCTCTCCGGCAACGAGTACACGCGGCTCTTTTGTACGTGCGCGCGCGCGAGAGAGAGGCAGAGCACAGAGAGCGCCCCGTCCTGCAGCAGCCACGGAGAGCGAGCGAGAAGGAGCGAGCTTGCGGCCAAGTACTAGCACGACGGCTGATACCGCTAGTGCTGATACTCCTTTCTCTAATGCAATAACCAGCCAGCGAGTCAAGTTCAACGCTCGGGAGTGCCTGGCCCGTCCGAGTCCTGCGCCGCGGGGCTGTAACTACTGGAGCTGCTGCTGACACCTGCAGTCGGTGGGAGAGCTTTTTCCGCTCTCGGCGGAGGAACAGCTGGAGCTTCGGCGAGTCCCTCTATCTCTCTGTCTATCTCTCTCGCTCCGGGGACGATCTCCGGTGCAGCGCCACTCGGTCTCCTAGACGACGGGCACGTCGTCTTTGGCGCGCGCGCGCGCACATCACTCGCCGCTGCCGCGAGAGAGAAGGGTCGTAAGCGCCAAAGGGGAGTAAGCGCTCGCGCTCTCTCTCTCTCCCTCTCTCTCTCCTTCTCTTATCGATTGCTCGCGGAAATAGACGCGTGGGAACACACCTGGCTGGCTCCCTCTCCCGTCGACTCGAGCCGAGCGGCCTGTGGTGGTGGTGTGTGCGGCCGCTCTAGCAGGTGCAGCCAGGTAGCACCAGTCGAGCAGCAGGTGAGGGCGGCGCACCTTGCCATGCAAGCAGCAGCAGCAGCACCAGCAGCAACAGCAGCACCAGCAGCGGAAGCGGAGCAGTGACGCGCGCAGCACCGATACGGCCGAGCTCTGGAGTTCGAGGAGCAGCGGCTTCGGCAGGAGCAGGCGCAGCAGCAGCTCGCTTCCTACAGTAGGCTCCACTGGCAGCACCAGCAGCAGCAGCAGCAGCATCGGGCCTCGATCTACCTTGAGCACGTTCTTCGGCATCAGCAGCATCAGCACCAGCAGCAGCAGCAGCAGCTGGCCAGGGTGGCCGCTTGCGAGCAGCAGCAGCAGCAGCTTCTATCCGCGGCTGGCCGAGCAGCACTGGAGCCCGGCTCCAGCGTCCTGCCAGCGGCGGCGGCGGCAGCCCGGGGCGGCGGCAGCTTCGCGGCCGGC
>JAWWEM010000010.1:13836576-13855713 GCA_035582935.1 Ormyrus thymus | reverse complement strand
TCTCTACAAAATCGCCACGTCCCACGATTGTAGCGAATTTTACGGTAATTTATATCGAAAAATTCTCTCAGTGTAAATTCGTATATTTACGAATTTGTATACAAAATTATTCAGCGCTGATTACAGTCAATAATAGTGCTTTAAAGCTTGATTGGATTTTACTGCTTTATTTTATTCTACTACCCTTCGCCGTGCTTAATTGTTAAAAGTATTTGCTTTTTGCATTGCTCGACCCTTTAGCAACTCAAACAAAGAGACATTCATTTTTATAACAAATAATATGCAACGGCGAGAATTCGCGATGAAATGGATTTTCATTTAATGCTGATAATGAATACATTACAGTAGTTAATGTACGGCATGAATATTCAACTCGAAATTAGCCGAAAGGCGCTTTAGGTTTAGTAAGTTTAATAATACGGCTGAAAAGTAAGATTAATTTGAGTAACGTGGCAAATGCTTAGGAAATGGAGTAGTAAGAAGGGGCAGTGTAAAAAGTGACTTGTGTAACTATATCTCGGCTTGAAAATGACTACTTACTTAGGGCCGTACGACGAGGCTCTTAGCGAGAAAACAGATGGTCGAGCAGACACATCGGGATATGCTTGTAAAAAGCCTCGCTAATGCAGATAAACTCCTTCATTTCTGCTTAAAATTTAGCCATTAAATCTCTTGCGAAGTATCGGCCTGCAAAAATGAAAACTTCCTACTTGCTATTTTCCAGATTATGCAACTTCTATGGCCACCTTTTAGTGCTTTAGAAATATAAGAAAAAGCATTAATGTAACGAGCAGCCATTTTCCTTTCTAAAAATCGATACAATTTTTACAAAGGAAGTAAACTGCAAGGCTCCGCGGGCAGAAGCAAGCTAAATTAATTTTCTCACCCTTCTTCGTGCTTTTCTCACTAAATCAGATTTCCTTAATAAAAAAACGCAATATATTCGACAAATATTCTATTTTCAATTAAAACCCAAAAAAACTGACACCGGCGGCGCATACACTTCCGCTAAAAGAAGGAAGCCGGTAGACAGACACCCACAGGAGCGTCGAAAAACCGTCGGAAGGGGGGAAGCGGGCTGAAAAAAGGGCTTAAAGGTGAGCGAAGAGAGAGAGGGGGAGAGAGAGAGAGAGAGAGTCCGCCTCGTCACCGCGTCAGCTTGCGCCCACATTGTGCATGCAGCTTCGAAACGCGCGCGTCACGATGTAAACGCGCTGCCGAGCAGCAAAACACAGCCGCGCGCGCGCGTACCTCTTCCTTTTGTAAAACCTGCGCGCCGTTACTATGGAGAAGCTATAGAAGCTCTCTCTCTCTCTCTCTCTCATTCTCCTTTCCATTCGCTCCTCTTATCATCGTTACGGCAGAGTTTTGTTTCGCGTGCGCTCGTTATTTTTATTAGACGAAATTGCTTTTGCGCGGACCTACGTAATAAGATGCTTTCTTGAGATTGTCCTTTTGTGCTTTGCACTTCTTTCTCGCCTCGGTGGAAGGGCAAACGAGTTTGGCATCTGTCATTTCTTTCGCGCGTAATTAGGCGCTGTCGGGAGGATTTTGTTCGCCGCCGCTGCTTTGGGAGGCCTGAATAATAGTTTCGCGGGCTATTTTCTCTGGCGGGAGATGGCGATTTAGTAATAAATTCACGTCCTTTGCTTTTAAAGAGTATTAACGCGCCGAGTGGAGTTCGTTTGCAGAGTCTCGGATGACAGGGCAAAATAACAGAGACTCGCTAAAAGCTCTACATCCGTTTTCGATAATAATTAAGGGGAGAAATATTCTAAAAAACCACTCCAATAATTCACGCTTAAACCCCTCCACGGCTCGACTTTGGCAAACAAGCATCCGTCTGAAACTAAAATCAATACTCGGGCGCCTCTCTTTGAAAATCGACCCAAGCACCTATCCTGAAACTTACATAAAGCAAGTGCTCTTTCCGCGAGCGCGAGGTCAAGCAGCAAACCGTTCCTCTCTCTCTCTCTTACTCTCTGCTCTGTAAAAAATCCGAAAACTCATCAGCGTATTCTCCAGCTGGCAAATTACCCTCCGCTCCGGCGTCCCGGTCGTGTGTGTCGTCCGATATACGTCTCGCTCGCAGCTCTAAAAATGATTTGTCCGCGGCGGCGGGGCAACCTGTCCGTCCGGCTCGGTTCCGCAGGTTGGATTACCTGGCTTTTGCTTGCCGAGTCGAGGAAGATTGAAACTCGATTCCGGACTCGCGACCGCGAAAGCCGCATCTCGCGTGTGCGTGCGTCCACATCACCCGGGCCGTTCCGCGCCGAGAGGCTTTATGGACAAAACGAGCAGCGCCGCGGGGCCGCGAGGAGAGCTCGGGGCAGAACTCGTTTTCGCGGTTTGCGCGGAGAGCAGTTTTCACGTCGACGCGGCTGTCTGGGAGAGTGAGTTTCCCCGAGTCCTGGACTGAGGCGCGCGAGACGAGGGGTTATCCGTGCTGGAGGACGGTCTTTTTTTAAAAGGAATTTCATTTGCAGCCGGCTTTTTGCAGGTTAACGTACTCTGGACGCTTTATTTGTAATTAGACTGGCACGTGCTAATTTCCGAGCTTAATTAAAATACCAGCTTTAACGTGTATTTAGTTCTTTTCTATACGTCCAGTACGAACATTTTTAACTGATTGTTTGCACTTTCAAAGAGAATTTCAACGTTCCTCGCCAAGTCGATCGGTCGAGAGACATTTCGTCAAAGTAATTCATTCACTTTGCACTCCGCAAGCCAGTCGTTTGCCTATCGGAAAAGCCCTCGGCGAAAACTGCCTCTTGCGCTATGGCATTCGTTAAAATAATTTTCCAGCCGTTAAATGAAGTAAATATAAAGCAAAGCTTGTATAATAGCTCCTGAATATTCAAAGGCGCGATTAAGCAAGAAAAACCCTCGACGCGGAGAATTTTCCGCAAACGCTTCAAGCAGGCCTGTTTAGCGCCGTCTCTAAAGGCGAATTCAGTGGTTCGCGAAGCCGACGTTTGTTTTCGCAACTCCGAGCGAGCAAAGATCGCTCGCAATAAAGCGCGAGAGCGTGAAATCTCGCTTCCTCCTTTGATTCGTGTCAACCCCCTTAATCCTGCGCGTATTTGAATAGTGCCGCGCCAAATACTTTTCCCACAATTGTTCGGCGCGAGGCGGGAGGAGTAGAAGGGCGGTAGAAATTCTTTTGTCTCTCGAAACGCGTTCCGCATGAATTGACCCCGTCGTCGCCGATAATTATAATTTCGTTATGGCCTCGGCGGCCATATAATCGAATCGCCTGAATTTTCCTGCGCTCGCCGCCCAGAGGAGAGAAGGAGAGGAGGAGAGATGCCGAGATTAGAGTGCAGCGATGCGCTTTGAGAAAATATTGCGACGCCTCTCCTTCTTGAAGCTCCGTTCGGGGACGACGATCAGCTGAGCGGCCTTTCGGCTGCTTTCTTTTATACGCATCGTTCTACGCCATTAGAGAGACTATTAGGCTCTTTCTCTTTGGCTTTATTTCCTTTATCGATGTCGTCGGCGGGCCTTTTTTCATCGGCGAATTGTTCTCGGTATTAAACGGACGATGCGATTTAACTGTATTTATGTAATTACGGTGTCTTTGTGAAAGCGCCATTTCGCGAAGAAACTTTTATATAAAATAAAGTTAAGTTAACGCGCATTAAAATAATAATGCGTCTATTATCGTAAATTAAAATTTTATTTGCGCCTTCGGGAATATTTAATAAAGAAGAGTTTTGCTTCTCCGACGGTATATTGAATCTTATTAATTTTGTAGGAGCTTTTTCCGACAGTTTTGATAAACGTAAATATTTACAATTAATAATTCCGTCCGTCGGTGTATACAAATTGACGTCGTATCGGGACCAAATGGGTCAAAAGTACAAGTAGGCAGTTAACGATGTAGCTTCAGCGGCAAAAATAAACACGGCTCTCTCGGGTGTCGCGAAACGAATCCGTTCGTTACTTGCTCTGCTCTTAAGCCATCCTTCTAATTCGCCTCCAGCTGGCGAATGACACCTATACCTACAAAGACGTCGTCGCGTCCTTTTTCCAAATAAACGTCTGGAAAAGTAATTAATTAGCAGAGCCGAGAAGGGCCACCTCGTCAAAATGAAAGCGCATCGATTTTCCTCTCTCGGAAAATCCGGCGCAATTAATTAAGCGAAGAAGCCGGCGCGATAAAAGTATCGGGTAACGAAAAAATAATTGAAGCAATCGCTATTGCTTATACTGGCCTCAGACGCGTAAAAGGGATACTCTGGCACACTCGTCCATTTCACGAACCGCCGGCCGGCCGATTGATTGAGCGCGTACATATCACCCCGAAAAAATAATGATCGCCAGGCACGAGCATATAGACAAGAGCCCTTGTTTGCCAAGCAAATAAGTGCGACAGCCGGCTTGCTTGCGCCCCAAGCTCCCTCTCCCCCCCAGCCGCGCAGCAGAGGCCAGGGAGAGTCCCTTTCGAGGGCCGAGGCGCGTCTTTATCGAAATCGAGTCGCGCGGAAGAGAAAATACACGCGGCCACGTGTTTATATGCATATGCGAGGAGAGAAGTGGCCTGGATGCCAATGAGGTCAGCGAGAAATCTAAGGCTCACTCTCGGACTATTGCCGCGCTTCGGCTGTATTAAATACGACGGCGTTTTCGGCTTTTGCCGGCTGTTTTCGATTCGACTTACGGATGAAACTAGGCTCGAGAACGCCCCGGTGGCGCAAAAGTTTAATCAGGCGACCAGTCAAGGTGGAAATCGAACCGGATCCCTTTTAATTCGCCCATCCAGAGCGTGACAAATCGCGCAATTGACTTTACGACTCCTCGCTAGTACGATTTCGCATACATCGGCCGCTCCGGCTTCTGCGCTCGGATTCATGTCGCAATATTCCCCGCGTCTTCCGGCACTGAAAACTCGCCGGTCATTCGTTGTCCCTGATGTGCCGGCGAATTACGAGCCGGTTAATTCGGTCGACCTCACGCGCTCCAAACAATGCTCTTAACGCACCCGAATGTAAATCGCGTTTGGCCCCCCGGTCGCGCGCAATTGGATTATTGAAAATCGAGTGGAAGCTCCGCTCTCTCTCTCTCTCTCTCTCTCAAAAGCTCGCGCGGACAAACGGATGTGCTTTTGCGCATTACAATGATAATGCCGCTCGTGGATTACCCGGGATTCGAGTTTATCTTGTTGTCCTGTCGACGCGGCAAGAGGGAGTAGCTTTTTGCGGACTATTTTCGAGAGCTGAATCGCTCGTTAAATCATTCCTTTTTGAGCCGAGGCCGAATCGAAACGTGAATTTTTTTTTATTTTGTAATTTGCTATTAATTTTTTAAAAGGGCGGTCGGACTGGATTTTTTAATTCGTTAGTTGGAGCGCGAATGATGCAAGATTTTGATGATGGGATTAAGCCACGGTGCATTTTTTACTTCTTAATTAGTGCTAATGAAGAAACATTTTGACGATGCGCGAACGCGATGAATCATCCTCGCGTTTCCTGGAATTGTGCAATGATGCAAGTTACAACTATAATAGCGCTCCACCGTAATAACGCCTAAGCGCGCATTATTCTATGTGGAAACAACAAATTTCCACCTGCAAATATAACCTCCGGCTTTGCCTTACCTTTAAAACTTGTATTTTAGTATTGTTAAAGAATGTTGGCAACGAAATTTTCTATTTCATCATTATCTCGAACACGAATTCTTTTACAACGAATAAATTGCGCTGAGTACAGATAACACTTTCCGTTGGAAAATATGGCTCATTATAGAGCATAAATTATTCTCGAAGCATATTACAGAAAGTGGGGAATTAATGTATAAAATACACGCATTAAGCCTTATTTATGTTCTATTAATTGTGCATGTCGTTAATATAAATTATTTCTTACTTGCTTTGCATAAAATATATTTTCGTATAATTATCAACCTCACAAGTGTATCAATTATCATTACGCGCAAGGCCACTTTTTATAGTACGAACACTAACGTGTAATTAGAGGAAATGTAGCTTCTAGTTAACGAATGTCTTTATACGACGGTTATTCCAATATAACTTTATGTTTAAACAGAACGTGCTTCAAGAAATTTTTACGTGACGGAGAAAACCTTTCGGAGCTAGGAACTACTCGCCAATGGATGATTTCATTAAGCTGCGAGTAAAGTGATCTTTCACTTAAATAGTTACCTACGCTCATGTAATTGGCCAATCCTCTTGAAAACTGTGCTAAGAGACTTATTTCAGTGTAAAAAAAGAAAGTTCAGACTTAATTCCAATCGCTCGTACTTTTCATTTACCGGAGAGTCTTCAACACGTTTTAAATTTATTTGAAACTTCGATCGAGAGCATACTCAATAAAGGTGTAATGAAATCTTGCTCGAACATATGTTCTTTGTACGTTTACGATGATTGATTGTATGACATTTGCTGATAAAATCGATAAATACGAGCGCGGTATTTCGACCATATGGACACATCATATTTTTAACCGAAAGCCAATAAAAAGCTATGCACTCGCGAATAATACGAAAGAAAACGTTCTTATTTTATGGCTCAACGGAACGAGCACAGCGTAGCCTCTAAAAAGAGCAGGAGGGCAGATATCAGCAGTGGCACTTGAATGATAGCCGCTAAAACGCAGCCGTTCCTCAAAGGAAAAAGTCAATCCATTGTTCTACGTCCGAAAAGCTCGGCGTGCTCTATAAAAGAAAAACCCGCCCATCTCCCCCGACGGAACATCAACAGAGCAGTACAAGAATGGGCTCTCGCTCGCGGCGATCACAATGGCTCGCGCGCGCGGCGTGCCGAAGGCCGAACGAATTACGAGGCTCGGTGTCATGCCGTTGCACCGGCGCGCGCACGCACACAGCACTGCCAGAAATGACAATTGCCTGGGTAGCAGCCTGCGCCTGCGCAGAGAGCTCGTTACGATCGCCAATCGCGGAAGTGCCGCTCCGCTTCCAGCTCTGCCGCCGCGCCGCGCTGCTAAGCCGTCGAGAAACCGCGGAGTTAATGAAGATTTCGCGGGCTGTATCGTTAGGCGATATTACTATCAGCTGCTCTCTGCGGTCGCGGACTACTAAACGCACAGGTTTACTTAAATAACGGGAGCTTATTTATAGGATAAAATACGGCCGGTTATTGCAGTTAAAACCTCCGAGCGGGATCGGTAATTAAAGAGCTTCGCTCGCCTCGCGGCGATTCAGCCAGGTTACCTTCCGCGCGCCGAATCGAACAATCAAATAAAAATATGGGATAACGCTCCCTCGAGCCGCGCTACAAAAACGCAAATCAAGTAATTGGCTGAATTCGCCGCCCTCTCTCTCTCTCTTTCCATCCTGCATTCTCCATGACTTCCCGCTATTTCCGGGTCTACGAGATTATCCCGATATTCGCGCGGCGGCCCTTTTCAGCCGCGGCGTCCTCGATGACGAGACTCGATTACCGTCCGTTCACCCGTCGACGCGCGACGAGGAGGTTCCGCGCGCAAAAAGGGCGCTCCGATTTTTCGCGGAACGGGAGATTTCGGGCTCGACGTACCGCAGCCGTTTCTACTGAAAGCCCGAGACGAGCGGCGGCGGCGGCACAAGATGCTCTCGAGGATTTCAGCACTTCCGCGCCGCGTCGGAATAATTCGCGCGCTTAGACGCGGAAAACTTTGCCCTCCGGCCGCGGGATTTTAGTTTCAATTTCGGAGCTCGAGATTTTCTCGCGCGAGAGCTTCGGGCTTCTCTCCCTCGACTTTTATTTTTCTTGGGGCTTCGAAAGTTAGCGGGACCGTCGAGTTTGCCCGGACCTTCTTTGCGCGAAACTTGAGCTCGTTCGGAAAACACGAAATTTATGCGTAATTTGTCTTGTCGGATTAGGCGCTGCAAAAACACTTTCATTTAATTATAAGCTTCTATTTTAAATGTTTAGCGTTCGCTGCGTGATTATATTTGTAAAAGGACTTATTGTTCAACAAGAACGTTATTTTCATTGTTTTCCGCGAATCCGAAAATAATCACAAACGAACGTTATACAAGAGGAGATAAACTCCTCGGTAAAGCCAAAGAAAATGGAATTACCGCTGAAAACCTTGGAAAAAAGTACTTAAGCCCTCGGGCCGGAAAAAAAGCCGAGCTTTGGCTCGGAAAAGCAACAGGCTGCGTATCGAGCCTCGGCCGGTCAGCTCTCGGACAAAGAAAAAGAAATCGCGCTATACATATTCCTCCTCGAGTTTTTTTGCGATTGCGTCCCTCTCTCTCTCTCGTACTTGGCGAGATTCTCTCGCGGCTCGGCGTTTACGGTTTGCTGCTCCCGTCGTTCCTCTTGGCTGGCTAACCGTTATACAACATCCGCTCGCCATGTTGTTGCCTCCCGCCAGTCGTCCTAGTAGTCGAGCGAGCGAGCCGCGAGCGGCGTCCTATTCCATTGTTCCAGCGCGTTATATAACCGGCGCGAGAGAGAGAGAGAGGCGCGGTGAGGCAACCCTTCCCCGGATTTTTCTCCGTCTTGGCTCGGCTTTTTATCGGGCTCTCCGCCGGGGATGATGACGAATTTATTCACTCGATCGGGGGGCGGCCTTTGCGGAGCAGGGGGGGAGCTTTGTGTGCGAACACGTGTCCGTGGCGGACGCGGCTATAAATGGGCAGGATGTTGCTCGAGCGCGCGCTGCTAGGAGAGAGTCCACAAAGGACCGAGACGAATTATGTGGGCTGGGGTGCCGGTGTCCAGGCTGATATGATCGGTGTGGCTTTTTCGCTCTTCGGGGCATTAACGACCAATTGATTCGGTGTTTATTTGCTTGTTCTTTTGCCCGCCGCGAGGAATTCCGTTGAGGGGTTTGGATTTCGTTTCGGTCGCGGGAGAATGCGACCGACTTTTTGGGCCGAAGGTTTTCGCGTAATTGGTCTTAATTAAGTTTGTGTAGGTTACTAAGCCGTCGGATGGCTACGGTTATTATTCGAGACAATGGTGATTGCAGCGGGTTTTAATTAAGGCAAAGCGAAATTGATTAAAGATGTGGCTTCGCGAAAAGAAGTTGATAATTGCTCATCACCTGCGAGTAATTTTTTAGACAGATCTGTTTTTTAGACACCTGTAAATTTGAATTCATTGATAAGTGGAGCTTGAGAGAGCTGTTGTTTTAGCTGTAAATCAATCATACTTTTAGTTTTTTACATCGTAATTTATGATTCTGCAACTTTTATCAATTAAAGTAGTTGCAAAAACATTTACGAGCTATTGATGCTTTTTCTGCTCACAAGTATTACTGTCAATCTGAGACTTTCTCGTGGCGTCAAATTCCTACCATTTCCAGATCACATTGCCACTGCTCGTTTTCCATTTTTCATTTTAATGCAATATTTTACGTTTTATGGTGAATGTGCACTCAGTTATAAATCGATTTATCAAACTTCTGGCGCTATTTGTAACTCTTAATTACTTTTATTTATTGCTTCTTGTATTATTAGTATATTCACAGAGGCCAGGTCGTTTTTCCAGAGTCATGAAAGCGATGGCATCTTGATTGCAGGGCAAATTGACATGACTTGTCCGTTCGTGACGTCAATGAAAATTTATTTGTATGAGCGTTACTATATTTAGTGAAAAATTGTCACGTAGTTTTAACCCACTTAGCGATATAAATGCAAATTTTTTACAACCCCGAAAGAATAATGAAAGGAAATGCTGATAATGGATTCATTTAAAGTTGCAAATCAATACGCACATTCCAAAAATAAAAGATAATGAACGATCAAATATTTCGAAGCTCCATTAGTCGCGTTACCCGACTTTTCTTTCGCATCGTCGCCCGGCAAAGACAAGCACCTCAAGGCCTCGCGCAATTAATAGCCGAAAAACTCGGCTAAACCCGGAACGGCTCGCCTAAACTCTATAGGCTCCGGGGAAACAATAAGCACACGAACGGAGAGAAAAAAAAGCAGAAGCCTTTTTTCGCCGGCTCGATAAAATATTGAATTTTTCAGTGGCTCGCCGCGTCAATAATAGCGACGGCGGTCGCGTGCGCAGCCGTAGGGGGGAAGTCCTGCGCGCCGAGTTTTCTACCTGGCGGCACGGAGAGAGAGGGAGAGAGAGAGAGAGAGAGAGAGCGAAGGTGCGCGCCGCGGCTAACTCTATTTATCGATCGCCTTTTCGGACCTTCGCCTCGTGTGCGCCGCCCCGCGCGCTTCTTTTTTTTTGTCTCTCCCTTTCTTCGCTGCTTCTGCCGCTTCTTCCGGCTTTCGACACGCGCCGCACGCGCTCGACTCCCACTCTCTCTCTCTCTCTCTCTCTCTCTCCCTTCCTAGCAACCCAGATTGTTTTTTCGTTTACGGGCTCGGTCGTAATATGCTAGTTCGCTCGCGTATAATGGAGGCCTGCCTCGGGAGCTTTCTTATTTTCGCGGAATTTTTGAGCGGCGAAAATTTCAAGAGACGAGGGAGTAATTCAGGGCTGAGCGCTCGCAGTTCCGAGGAGAATGAAACTGTAATTTTCGAGGGCAGTTATTGCGTTATTTTTAAGCTCGGCTTTTGTTTAAAGCTTTTATTGGCGTCGGTTATATTTCATCGGGGATTTTGTTCAAAAGTTCTTTGCACGCTTAACGAGGTCGGAATGGTTTACTGAATGGACGGAGCGAAAAATTTTTGGCTTTTGTGATATTGTTTTGTGAAGTTGCTTCTGCTATAATCGATGCATAATTTAAACTGCGAAATTCCGGTACCTCGAGTTTACAGCATCGATTGTCGGCTGGCGCGGTTACAGCTTTTCTAGGAACTCTGTTGAAAATCTACATTGATCGCAATCTACTTTTGGAGAAAGGCGAGTTTATTATGCAGCGTCGAAATTCGACAGCGCGAAAACCCGGCTAATTATTCTTCAGTAAAAGGTCAGCCAATGAACGGCAACGCGCTCGAACCGTCTGACCTTTTTCTAAATCGAGAGATATTGATCTAATTGTGCTCGAGAGCTATTTACTGGGTCATACATTGATTGCACGGGAGATAAAAAACAACACAGCCATGCACGGAAAATTGTCAGACAACAAGCAGCGCTCACCTACTTTCCTCGCGGCGTGCCCGCGAAAGTGTCACGAAAAGCAGGGTGGAGCGAGGAAGGAGAAAAGAGCGCGCCGAGGGAGGGAGAGAAGTCGGCAATTTAAAAATTTTCTGCGACGCTGTCCATGCATTACCGGCGAATGAGCCTCTTTATCTCGGCGCGGCGGCGGCAGCAGCACTTTTCCAGCAATTCAAGATAATGCGAGAGCCGGCCAACTTTTGGCACTTTGCTAGATTTTTCGCGCAGGCGCGCAGCTGGAGTCGGGAGCCGGGAGGAGCAGCGCGCTAAGAGTCGCCGTGTTTTTACTTCGACGCAGCGACGCTTGTAATTGGACTTTTAGGAGGAACGAAGTAGCGAAACCCATTAGGAAATGCGGCTGTGATAAACGCGCTGTTTCTTTACTGCGAAACCTGGAAAGATGCTAGGCCGAGGTATTTACCGAAGATTTTAAGTACCGCTGGGCAAAAAGTCGTTACGTGATTTATGGATGAACAAGTTAAATAAACGGATTATCGCCCGAATTGTGCAACAAACACTTCTTTGGAGCATTGTTTCTTACTAATTTAAGCGATGTAACCGCTATTATTATGCAATTCTAACTGCACTCTTACTCAATTATCTCGACAAATTGATAAATTAGCTTAAAAACCATCCAACGCCCATCGATTACTCCAGAAACTACCGAGGAATCCGGCGACAGCCCGCAAACATTCAAACACCCTCCGTTCGTCGCTCCGCAAAAAAGCGCCTCGAATCTCGCCTAAATTTCGGGCCGCTCTAATTGGCATCATAATCGCGCGTTACACTTTCGCGGAGATTCGCCGCGGGCGAGAGTAACTCTTGCGCGGCAGCGGCGCTGGAATCGATTTTTATCGCGCGCGCGCCGAGCTTTTACGAGCGCGCGCGCGCTCGCGTTTCGGATCGTAAAGAATACCCCGGCGATTGTTGAGTAATGGCCAGCCGACGGGGGTATTATGATGCGTGCATACGGAGGATTCCGCGGCGCGAGCCGAAAGAGATTGGCATCGACCGCAGCTCGGGCTTACCTGCCGCGAATGCTGGCCCTTTTTTCTTGCCCGGGTGATTTCTGGTTTTTTCTTTTTTTTTTTTAAACAAGGTGGCTTTGATCGGTTTGAGGTTTGTTTCAAATGAAGTAGGTGTACGGATATTTCAAACGATTTTATTATGAAAGCATTGAATATAACGTATGATTGAGTAACAATATACGAAACAAAAGTTTCGATGGAAATCTTTTGAATTTCAAAAGTATATTTAGCTCATTTTTTCGCAAATTCCTTGTAGGAGTCGAACAGCGGCTGAACTAATCTTGATACCCACACCTAACAATGAATCACTGCCTGTACAGCTGATTTCTACATTACGTTTCCCGGATTATACTTTACACAACACGGTGTTATACTTGGAAGCTTTTCCAGCGCAACGTAACTCAGACGTTTCTATAGTCGGCTCAACAAGCAGCATAAAACAATATCTCTCAGCCGATCAGCGCCAATAACTGGCTACGGCCCCTAAATGCGCGAGCAACTGTTTCTCAAAATGTCATCGGCCCCGGTGTGCTTTTTATCGGATTACCCGACGCACGTAATCCTCCCTGTAAACGACGACCCGCGCGACTCTCGGGAAAATCGGAGGAAATACCGAGTGTTTGCCGACGCAGCCAAAGGCAAACGCCTCGCTCGCGGGGATATATCGATTTCCGTTTCGCAGCGAAAAAGAGAGCCGCGCCTGTCTTACATAACTGTCCTCGCCGCTCGAATCTCCTATCCGCGTGCGTTGCGTCGGAGATTAACGTCGGAATCCTGCAGTGTACAACTTTTGCGGGCGAGTCGTTAAGTTCGTTATATTTTTCTTAATTAGTCGGCCCAGTTTTTTTAATCTGATTTTGGTGGAGCCTTTGGTAGGCTCTTTTTAATTAACCTTTTTGGGGGGACATCACATTTTGCGTGGCAGGAAAATAGGGGATTTTAATGGATGGACTAAAATTGGATTTTATGAATAGGTGTGAAGGAAAGCAGACTTAAAAATAGTTATTGCCAAGTCGATTTAGGTTATCAATTGTGGCAGAGTGCGATTTAATGAATTTTTGGATCGATGTACTGATTACCTTGAAAATCGACTTTGATAAATAATTAGAGCAATGGGCAGAGTAAAAATATCACTGGACGAGTAATAATACTTCAGAGTCAATATTTGATTTTTTATTCGCCTGAGAGTCTAAACCGAATTTCTTCATTTTTAGATATTTTAGTGAAAACTACTAGCAAATATTAATTTCGCACTCGAATTCTTCGTGGGCAACCACTCACCCAAATTCTTTTTAGCAAAACAAATGAAACGAGCCCTTCCGAGCAAGTGATCAAGTTAAAGTAATGCTCATTTAAAATGCACATCTGCTTTTTATAGTTATTTATTTCTTTATCCGGACCCGCAAGAAAGCTCTTCATCATTATGCATGCATTCCGTGTTCGTTTATCGCGTGCTAAATACATATTCGCGCGGGCAGAGCTTGTTCTTTTTTTATAACAGCGCCGTTAAAAGAGTGGCAATTCTTTCTAAAATAATTTAATGAGTCTCACTCGACCAAATTCAACAGCCCTTCAATAATAAGCTTCCTCTTGACGATTAATGTTGTCATGTATCAAGCATCGGAGAAACTTGGTTTAAGTAGTATTACATATTTGATTTTTTTAAGGCCAGGAGCTTTATTTTATTACTAGCTTACGAGACATTAACGTTACGTGTTACAGTGCGTTTCTGATAATAAAAGTAGTTAACGAAAATTTGTTTTTATACCCTTTTCATTAACGTCTAATTAGGACGCTTATTTATTACATCGCCTGCGAGCAGCAGTGTTTTTATTAGACCCATATTCTCGAAAGTGTAACAGATGCTGCGTTTATTAAAGTGATTTAAGCTAACCTTTTTTTTAATAAAAAGCAGGTTTTTAGTATAACCTTATTCTTTAATTAAATGGGCGCCTAAACACCTCGCTGGAACCTAATACTTATTAGACCCCGTTTTGTCACATTTCAATGCCTTTATCTCACTTTGCTTTTACCGTTAATTCTTTGAAGCGTGACGCGTCTTATAAACGCCATTTTAATTAAAAGTAAAGCAAAACGCACTTGCCTCGCGCCAATTAACCTGAAACCGGTGTTTAATCTTTGAGTTTCCGAGTCTAAAGCTGGCGTTACAAGCGCTCAAAATGCAGGATCCATTACTGCAACTTCAACTTCGACTGCCTCGCTAACTTGTAAACTCGAAACACCAGCAAAAACTAAACGAAACGAATTTTCATCAGCGCCGAGATGCAAAGCTTCTCTCAGAAAGCAAATCTAGCCCCTGAGCTCGCGCTAAAAATCGGGGCGAAAGCAAGGAGGCGAATCGTCACAGGAGCACTGCGGACACAGGACGCACAGGTGCCGTGCGCACACTTCGCGGCGAGTCACGAACGACGGGGGGGACGGCTAATTCTATTTTCGTCAGCGGCAGGTAGCGGAGGAGAAATGCAGGTTGCGGCCGCGAGCCCGCTCCGACCTCCGATTGACCGGGCGGCAGTCGGAATAGCTGATCAATCGAAGCCCTCCCCCCCAAAAAGGTGCAATGACGCAGGGGCGGGACGACCTCTCTCTCTTTCTCTTTTTTCCTTCTTTCCGTGTCTCGGTTTCTGTTTTCCGACTCGTCGCGCCGACCCGTCAGCCCCCGCTATCGATCTTCGGCGTTGTGATACGCGTCCGTGAATGAGGGAGGGAGGGAGAGAGAGAGAGAGGTTTGAATTATTAACAAAAGCCTATTTTTCGTTAGGAAAGCATGTCACCGTCGCTCTGCGCGCGGCTAATGCGCGGACCTACTTTTATTTTTTCTTCGCCGGCGGAGAAATGCCGGGGTCCTTGTAATTGAATATTCTAAGACGGTATGTAGAGCGCGAGCGAGGCGATTCGCTTTTTCGAAGCCGATGCTCTTCGCTGCCCGCGCCGTTTTTCGAGACGAGCTGGGGAAAAGAGCTCGTCGGCGCGGCGTTCCGGGTTGTTCTTCGGGCTTGTTCGCGGGGAGGGATGTTTGAGCAGCGAGCTTTTGGAAAAGGAAACGGGAGGGTGCAGAGACTTTTGTGAGAAGTGTAAAGTTTTTTGGACTTTTTGGACGGTTCGTTATAACGATCTGAAATCTAGCTAATTTTTGCTCGATATTCTTTGCTTTTCTGAGAAGTAATAAAAAACGTTGGTCTGCAAGCTAAAAATAACATTTGCTTTAACGTAATGAACAAATTTTCTTTATTTTAACAATAATGCAATTACGGTGCTATTGTTAGAAGCTGCTATATATATACAAGTCCAATGTCGAATTCTCGGCGTCAGCTTGAATATTGTGTAATATTATATAGTTTGCACTGCAAGTCATGTCAATAATAAGTTAGCCTTTGTAGTCGAATAGTAGTCTCTATCCGACTGTATATAGTTGAGTAACAACTCAGTCCTGCCGGTACGTGAATAATAATACGTTAGATAAATGATGCTTCAAAAGTTTAACATATTGCATCGATCGAATGCACAAATGATTCGAGAAAACTTTCCTTGAATAATACACCTTTCGATTAAAAATACATTTTATCGCAAAATTGATGAGGAAAAAATCCATCAAGAAAAGGCATTTGCACAAGTCGCATTTAAAAACGAAATTCCAAAATAAAGCCTCCGCGCAGTTTCAAAATCCGGGCATAAAATTCAATATGCAGTTACGCGCAAAAAACTGTCCGGTTCTCCGAATGGCTCGCGATATAATTGCGCGGAAAAATTTGGTCGATCTCCGCGGGAGAGCCTATAGACCGAAACGATAGGTAGAACAAACACATCGCCGGCACGAACAATATGCAACGTTGCGCAATAGGCGAAAACCTTTGCATAATTTCGCGAACGGGGGCCGCCGCTTTTTATTTTACGGCTCGGACCGCCGGCAGCGGCTCATTATCGTTTGGGCGTGATTAGAAAGTTTTTCGTGGCCGCCGCGGCAAGAGCGAATCTATTAGTGCATGTATAATTACGTATAATAAACACTTAGCGCGCGCTAAAACGAGCCGCGGAGAGACGAAATTTCACTCGTTGAAAAGCGCAGTTTTTTTTTTCTGCTTCCGATGTGTGCGTGATTTCACTTTGGGAAATCGGCCGCCGGCTCTTGCACTTTCGGCAAATAAGCGCATTTTTGCGGTGGGATTGAATTTTTTTCTGCCGACCTGCAAAAAGAGTTCTTGCGCCGCAGGAAACCGGAAGGGTTATAACTGTCTAGTATATTTGTTCGCGAACAAGCAATAAATATGCATTTTCATAAGGATATCTAAAATACGACAATTGAGATGCTTGCCCTATTTTTTCAGTAATTTGTCATTTAGCCGTCGTTCTTTTATTAGCATAATAATTCTATGAACTCAATACAATTTTCATGATCTTCCTAATATTTATGGAAAGTTTGTTCCACTTTGTTTCACTTCTGCATATTAAAATAACAATCATTTCCGAACTTCAATGAAGAAACCATTCAATCCTCGTTCCGCCTCGTTAACTCGATCTTCTTAACGCCTTATTGAAACTTTCCAAACACCCCGATTTTAGCCACACACGCGACACCACATTAAACCCAATCATCGTAATCCAGCTCGACGCCGAAAGGTAATCCCCCCCGGCAGTCGGTCGGTGAAAAGAAGTTCCGGAAAAGGCCGCCGACACGCGTTTCCCTCCTATTCCGCTCTCGGGATTATCGCCTCTCTCTCCCCCGCGCAAACGCGCAATGAATCTTTATGACGCAACAGCTTGCATTATCCAGAACAATTTCGGGTAATACAATCAGGTTTTAAACGCGGCCACGCCGCCGGGGGATTCGAGCGCGCGCGCACAGCCCCCGAATCGTCCCCGCAGGCTGTGTGTTTGTGTGTGTGCACGACGCCGTAGACGTTCGGAGCGGCGGCATTAACGAGGGCCTCTCTCTGCATTCGCGATGTCTGCCGCGTCACGCCGAATTGATTTTTCGCCCGCCGGAGGAAGGGTGGATAAGTGCTGCCGGGATTCCTTTGTGTTTTAGCCGGGCTGATTGAAAGCGGAGAATTGGCTGTGATTCGATTTCTGCGACTTTTGATTGCTTATTTTGATTGAGTTATTAGGGAGAAATGTACGTTTGGCTTTTATAATCGTCAGAGATTGTTACTTTTAACGGTAGGAAAAACGGGCTTTAACGCAGATATTACGAGTAATGGCCAAGGTGGGTTTATTAGGAAGGAATTATTTTAGCCGACTTGTTTCGTAATTCTTCTGAAAATTATATTATTAAGATGTTTTGTAATTTATATAATAAGGATGCTGTTAAGCGTTTTTGCCTGTCATCCTTATATATACGCCGTAAAATTTCAAACTAATTTATTTAGTCGCAACGGCCGATTCCAAGTATTCAATTTTCGCTAAAAAACTAATTACAGAGACAGTTCATTACATAAACAGTGATTTATCCGCGATGCCGACGAAACTATGAAGTTACGAGGGGCTAAAAATTAACGACCCCAACGACAAGATCTTTAAATGTCATTTGTTCGAGTACATTAAGTCTATCCATATAATTTCACTTTGTTCCTCGCATAAAAAGAGCAATAACAAAGTCGCCCTAAAACGACTCTCCCAAGTAAAAGCAGGACGACTCCTTAAAAATGCAGCTCCGCGGCGGCGATATATACAGTTAAAATCCATTTTCCCGCCGAACGACTCCGCGGAAAATCTTGTCACCGCCGAGGATCAGCCATTTAGAAGCCCTCCGGCAGTCCTTCCATTTAACAAATCCCGCGCACGCTTAATAAGACGGAAAATTTTGCCCTCGTTGCCTGCCTTGTGCCTTTACAAGCGGCGATAAAGAGTTCCGATAGCTCGCGGCTAATTACTCGAATTTTCCGAGGGCGCGTTCTCCGAGGCCGAAGTCGCGGCGACGAAAAATCCCAAGTCCGGCTGGCGGCAGCTGGCCGCTGAACAATGTATACCACCGGAAGAGGAAGAGAGGGACACCGAGAGCAATGCAGCTGGGACAGCAGCGGTGACTTGACGGTGTCCGGTAAATATTTCACTGGACTCGGCCGAGCGGAATTGTGAAAAATGCACCGCCGAATCGCGTTTATGCTGCACCTAAAGCTTGTTTATGGCTCGAACTTTCGCGGCGATAAAACGGAGCGTTTTTCGATTCATGAAGTTGACGAAAATGATTTATGCCGCGCTTTTGTTGCTTCCGATGGGCAATGCTTTCTCCTTATTAGCATAATTTTTACGTCACTTTTAGCGTTTGTTAAAAAATTTTTAACGAACGAAATCTGGAGTTTTGAAAGAAGTCCTTTTTCCGTGGCGCATTAATTCCCCTCGGAACAAGTTAGACATTGTTCAGTCGGCGAAATGGACCGAACTTCATTTTACGTAATTGTACGGACGTATTTCCACTTTTATACAATCGTAAAAACGAAAAGAATCTGAAGTTTTGAAACGGAACATTAAAGCTTTTTCTATAATTGTAATAGATTTTTCGTAACTTTTTTTCTCGTAACGATTGTAATTTTCGGCTCTAAAAACAACAACGTATATAATTACTTGAAATCTGAATGGCGTTCGTTACTTCGAAACCTCGTTCCTTTAACTTCGATCTCCTTTTTTACAGCTCGCAATCTTATACGTTATTAAATTTTGCGTAATTGCCAGGCTCGGAGTTTCCCATTTTTATACATGCGGCCGTATTATTTGTACCATCGAGTTTAATTATTTTTCCGCAAATACAAAGGCGACGTCGGATAATTCCCGCGCCCAGCACAGAAGTATAAAGCCCGAAAGTTCATTAAATTTCGCGCATAAACAAGTCCGGACAGCGAAATAAACCGCGACGTAGACTCGAAAATATTTACTCAGCGCTCTCAACTTTGCTGATGCCGGGTAGCAAAAAAAGGACGATTTATAGATCCAGTTAAAATTCCGTCCCGCATAACCATAACTTACATAATATGCTCCGGAATAAAAATAGTCCCCTGCAAGAAAACTCGGCGACGAGAGCAAAGGAGAGGGAGGGAAAGAGAGAGAGAGAGAGAGAGAGAG
>JAWWEM010000010.1:13822216-13836476 GCA_035582935.1 Ormyrus thymus | reverse complement strand
AGAGAGAGAGAGAGAGAGAGAGAGCGATATATAACGCGCCGCGCGCTAATTTCGTCGGTAAACAGGGTGGGCGACAAACGAGCGGGATAAAAAGAGCGAAAGAACGCCGAGCCACGGAAGCGTATAACAACCGAATGGTCAGGCGAAGCGAGAGAGAAAGAGAGACCGAGCTGCGCCTATTGTTTTCAGCAGTTATCAAGAGAAAGAGAGGGAATTTCGAGAGTGACTCATCCGCGTCGCTTAGAGAGCGGCAGCTTGGAGCGGCTCTTTGAAGGAGTTCGATGACCCTGAACTACCTCGTCACTCACTCTCTCTCCCTCGAGCGTCTGCTACCTTTTACTCGGGCGTATGTGCGCGTCCAAGGAGAGGATCATGCGCCTCTCCGCTGCCTCGCTCGCCGATAATTATTGGCTGCGCGTCGCCGCTCTCGACTCTGTGGTGTGCGTGCGTGTGCGTGGGCTCGTGTGTGCGTGTCCGAAATTTAGGGACGAACGGTAGCCCAACGGAACGCGCGGAGGATGAACGAGTTAGAGGCCCGCTTCGGGCAGAAAGAGAGAGAGAGATAGAGAGGATACATCTGTCGCTTCGTGGCCGTCGACGTGTTTTATGGGAAAACGTTGACGGGAGCGTTATGAGAATGCTTAGCCGGAAATGCAAACAAATTCCCGAGTAATGGCTAGTGGGGAGTCCATTGTTGGCGGAATGAATTATTTCGCGAAGCTGGACGAGCCTCGAAGAGTCAAGTGCTTTCTTTGAGATGATTGATGGATACGGTGATACTGTAATTTTCTCGAGTGGAGGAAACACTTTAGCTCGGGTGGAAGCGTAAAAAATATTTTAGAATGTAATGGCTTTCCGAGTGTTTTTAAAATCGTATTGGAATTACTGTAACTGTGAGGTTGAGAATCCTGCGGAATCTAGCCTACTTACTTACTTCCTGCGGCGCGGCGCTGTAACCGAGAGCGCCGAGAAAAAGATTTTGTCTCGCGCCGCGAACTGACGTTGAAGGACGCCATCTGACAAGAAAAGGAGTAGCGGCGTATGAGAAATTTTTACAACAAAATTGCCGCGATTACGGTTTCGCAACACAGCAGTGCGACAAAGCGAATAAAATCGTCAGCATGATAAATTTGTTTACTCGCGCGGCTTCGTTCGCGATCGCAATTACTATTGAAGTCTCCCACGCCGCTTGAAAGTTTTAATTAAAACATTTCAAAATTACATTTTTAATTAATTCGAAATTTTTTCAAAAGCTAAAAAGTACCTCTGAAAATAAATGCTGAAAAACGTTAACGAACACTCGCCGCAAAAGAACCATGGCGATTACGAAATTAGCTTTTCCAGCGGACGCGCGGAAACGCGCGGAGGGGAAAAGCGCTTTCGCCGCAGGAGCAAAGCCACTCAGAAAAAGACAAGCGCGCAGCCCGCAGGAACAAGAGGAGGACTCGCTCGCCGTCGAAATTTCCCAAGTCCCCCGACGGAGCTCTGCTAAATCCAATTGCCGGCAGCTCTTTGAGACGTCGACTCGCCGCGATTTCGCCCGAGTATCGCGCTCTCGAAGACGCGCCGGCGCGCCTTCAAAGTCCGAGGGCTCGGGCGATTTAGCCCGGGAAAAAAGCGAGTGAGCCGGCCGTGTGTATGCCTGCGGAAAAGGGGGATCTTTTGAAAAGGCGCGCCGTCGTGTGTCGTGCGTGTTTGTTAGCCACGCACAATGCGCCCGTGAGAAGCATTGACGCTTGGGGGCCAAGCCGTTGTGCGACGATGAGAAGAGTTTCGTGGCTCGTTTGTTGCACTTTTTTCTCCGCCCGCGACTATTTATTGTTTGTTTTTTTGCCCTCTCCCTTTTCGGCGCGGCCGGCTTTTATTAGAAAACTTTTTGCGTACGCGCGCAGTTTTTCCGAAATTTTTCGCAACCGTTGCGAAAGTTTTGCTCGGCGCCGCTTGGAGCTTGGGGGGTAAGGGATAATCTTAGGAATAAATAATTGTACGCGATCGCGCAATCCAAAGTCGTGCTTCGGAAAGTTTCGCAAGTTTCAAAGCACAAAAGTTCATCTTGTTAAAGTAAGATTTGTTGCTGTCGTTCGGCGGGGAATATGCCGCGAGAATTGCTATTTTCTTCCGCGGAACGTGCGATACGTGAAAGTGGAGCTAGTTGTCGATTCAGATGTTGAAAGATAGTGATTACATGCATATATCTATCCTTTGCGAAAGCCAGACATTTTTGAGCAGAGAATTTATAAATCTTTTGAAACGGCGGGCGGGAACAAAAAAGTGGTTTGCATTTTTGCGCCAAAGTTAAGAGGGCTATTTTCTACAATTTCCTGCCAAAAGAAATTGAAAGAGCACTTTTCCGAATACGTAGCAAATGAGCTTTGAAAATTCGTTTGAATAGCATTTCTTTTACGGACTGAATTTCAGTTCCACGCTCGTGCAGGTACTCGTTGGCTTTTAAACAAAGCTCGTCACAGCCGAGATCTTCTTTGCTTCTGCGATAAATAGTCCATCCCTTCGCTTTGCTCGCTCTGAAAGATCGAGCGCATTGTTCTTCGGAATCGATGCGTCGTTCATTTATTTAAACAGCCGCGAACCGTACTTTCCGCGAATTCCAGCTCAACTTTTTGCGGCCGCTCCTTCAGAGCTCCGAGTGCCGCGCGACTTTAGCGGAACTTTCGCGAAACTTGTTCGCACGCAGCGGCGAAAGGAAAAAACTTTCTCAAGCTCCGGTCGCTAATCAATACCGCAAACAATCCTAGAGCACGCGAGCCGGGAAAACTCCTTACTATCCCCTCGAAAAAAAGGCCGTCATTTAAATAGCAGCAGCGACCCCCGCAGGCAGAGTGAGAGAGAGATAGCCGGAAGCTCGGCTCTCATTTGTACCCAGAACTCGGCTTGCCTCCTACGTCTGCGGAGACATAACGCCGCCTTACGCAGCCGTAAGAGCCTCTCCGCGAAAGGGGGCAGATAAAGCAGCCGGGGGAGCGAAGGATTTAGGGAGTCGAGGTCGTATAAGGCTTTTTCGAGGGCTTCTCGGGTTTAAACGGTTTTGATAGCGCGCCGAGAATTTATAGCGCCTGTATCAAACGTCCGAGTTTATAAAAAGGCACTCGCTCTACTTATGTAGGTTAAAGCTGCCGTTCGCTCGGATGCTGGAAATAATAGGGCCCAAGTTAATATTTGACCGGCGGCAGAGGCGATATCGGCTAAAGCTTTGCGAGCGCGGGTAATATTTATTGCAGCCGGAATCGAGCGCCGGCTTTTCCGCTCGGAAAATCGACTCCCTTTTCGCGCTCTGCATAATTGCCGACTTTTTATCGTGCCGCTAAATCGAGCCTTTATATCCCGCGTAAAAGGAGCTCGGCGATTTGGTGAAATTTTTGCAGCCAAAAACTGCATCAGCTTCTGGGTCGCGGAGGAGAAAAGCCCGGTTTTACGGTGTCAAAATCGTCGGGCCGCATTGACACTCCGGCTGGCTTTTACGATGACAAGAATTTTATTGCCGCCGCTCGAAATTTAGTGGCTTGTAACCCTTCGCGTTTCGACGTAAAATACCTTTTCCGAATTATTAGTTGGCCGTTAATTATACGCGGAGGAGCGACGTCGTGATTCTTCGGTCCCGCAAAAGTTTAATTACCGCCGTCGTCTCTGTGTGCGATACATAAAAATACCGTTGAGGGGTATCGAATGTACGTTCGCTACCGAAAACCGCCAATTTGCCGCGGTGTAACGACTGCAAAACTGGCAATTCTATATTGAATAACGTGGGATAACTGCTTATTCGGAATAAAAATGATTCGTAACGGGGATAGAAGAAACGCACAGAGAAATAAACCGAGCTCTCCCTACATTTTGGAGAATGACGTGTTCCAGCTCGCCGAATGAATGACAATCAAGCTACCCAGGTTCGAAGTGCATTCAATTCCCAATTCAGCGGAGTAGCACTTGAACTCGGCCCCGGCTGCGGGAACGTATAATTCACTTTAATTTTTGAGTCACTAATGGCCTTTGAGCTGCGTCTTCCAGTGAGTTTCTCGAGCTTAAAAGCATTTTTAATAAAGCAATCGACCTCGAAAACGGGGCCGAGATTGCAGCGAGATTTCATCGATTTCGCTAAATAATCGCGCGCGCTTTCGCCGCGTCGTAACGCTCAAACGAGCTTTCGCAGGTAATTGCCTCCCTTTGCAAACCTTTTACGGAATCGATAAGCGCGCGTGAAAAAAAAAGAGACGACCGAAAATCGAGGGGATTTTCGCTCCTCCGTTAAAGCTCCGCCGCGGCTGAAAAAACGCAGACGCCGCGTCCGATGAAGCTTCAACCTGCTCGACACAAAAGCTCGAAGGAACAAGGAGGAAGGAGAGCAGAGAGCCGCGCGCGCACTGGAGGGAGGAATCATTTCTCGAACATGAATAAGTGATCGGGCGCGCTGCGCGCGCTCACCTCTCCGACGCGAGCGGCGGCAGACTCGCCGTCGCCAGTGACAGGCCGCGCGGCGCGGCGCTCTTCTCTCCCTACTTTTCTCCGCGACGCGGCGCGCGGCTGCCTTTCGAGAAGGGCGAGGGTCTCCATTACGGATTCTCCCAGCCCGCTAAATGATGGACGACTGGAGGCGGAATTAAATAAATGCCGTAATTGTTAGCTCCGGGGCCGTGTATAACTTGCGGTTTCTGCCCCGAGGCTTTATATTGATTCGGCGATGCGCTGACGAATCGATTTTTCGCGCAAGGTGCTCCTGCGTTGCGGGTATAATATAATAGTCTTGCAGGTGAACGTTCTTTGGAATAAGCCGAGCTGAATTATTAAGGTACTTGGCTGGATGCACCGCGGCGATCTTGGAAAACCGTTGGTAACGGCAATATTTAATGCGTACAACATCTACACCAAAGCAAATAGATGCTCTGTACGTAGAAGCAGGGAAGGTTGGTCGATAATCGAGCGCGAAATAACGATTCGGCACGTCGGCTCGCCCCGAGCCAGAAGATGCGCCAAAAACTCGCTCTCCGAAAATCAATTAGCAATAAGCCGTCGCTCGCCGGAAATCGAAACTGGCCTACACCCCGCGCACATACACGCACGAGCACGCACACCGCCGGCGCAGGGAGAAAGCGGCCGCATTTCCGAACTCGAAAGAGACAGAGAAAGCGGAGAGGGTTCAGCGCGCTCGCTATCGATTTAAGGCTGCCGTCCAAACGCATCGGCGCAGCTTTTGTTTTTCGTACGGCTTGTATGGCTTTCGGCGGTCGGGGCGGCGAAGTTTGCGCGTGAGAGGGCACACGTCCACCTCGAAATCGGGACGGGGGAGGCGCAAACTTTCGGCCGACAGAGAGCGCCCGCGTTCAATGGCATTTGTACACGTAATTGTTCCGAGTGTTTTAATTAGCGAGTGCCGGCGTAACGAGAAAGCAAACTGGACGCAAAGCCGGATCAACTGCTCTCTCTCTCTCTATCGCGCCGCGCGCTGCCAATATGTTTATTACCCGCTCGAGCTGACCCGCAATTTTCTACTTGCGGCCTCGTGACGTTTCAATCTCTCGTATCGAGAGTGTGTTTCCTTTTGTTCGGCTCCTGCGCATGCACGTGCGCGCGGTTAATTGATGGCCGTTCGGGTGTGCTTTATGATTATGAGGATCTTTAATGCGGAATGAAGTCAGCCGCGGGGAGTTTTACGGGAGCTTCGTCGCCGGTGTTACTCGAGCGGGAAGCGGGGTTCATTAACCCGATGATTATGGAACGCGATCGTAATCTCGAATATTTTAATCAGCTTTTCGGGCTTTAGTTTTCAGGGCAAAGGAGAAGCAAGTTGGGGGAGTCTTTTATGGCTCGGTAGTTTCTTTTCGACAGAAGGCAATCTTTTGTATGTCGGTACGAGCTTCGGCTATGCTGAATACGAGCGAGCTTCGACTTTCTGTAAACACGCGATACTTAAATATTTTTCCTTCCGTGATGGAAATTTATCAAGCGAGAATCTACGGGATGACTAATACGTTTAAGAGATTTGTTGGTAACGCCGCGCTGAATGATTTATTTCTAATTTGTGAAAAAACATGTTTATTGAACGACACATTTTCTGGCCACAATTATTCAGACTTTAACAGGCACAATTTGCGAGATACAATCTTTTTACGATCGCAGAGTAAATATAGGAAAAAAAAAAGCCTTCCAAGGATTTTTAGCTCCCCATGATTACGAATACCTGATAAGAGCTGGAAATGTATGAAAAATGATGAATGGCATTTTGCAATTTCTACCGGCTTTTCTCAATCCCCGCTGCGCCGCGTCGTCAAGAGCATGAAACACAGGATTTAGCATCCCAAGTGATACAAAAACAGTGATTACATAAAGATGACAGCTTATTCCGCTGCGCGTAACCACCGTTGCTTAGCTCATCCAATCGTTACAATAAACCTTCGTATAGAAATACCTGCTAGGAAAGTCGACGTTAATCTAAAAAAAAACACTAACTACCGTCTAAACTTAATTCCAGCTTTAAAAATGAACGACGCGACTCGAGAAAGCATAGATAAGACCCCGCCTAGGCATTTCCAGTGCAAGTTCAAGTTACAGCCCCAAAGTTCATTAGAAATTCAATTAGTAAAGCGGCGCCCCCCTCGCCGAAAAGGAAGCCCCTCGACGCGCGGCGCTGGCGAAAAAAGTCGCGCCGAGCGGCGGTGTCGGTGTACAACAGAAGCCGAGTCGCGCGTACATGCGCACTCGTATGCTCGCCGAGAGGTATCAATAATAAAATCGCGGCGAGGTCGAATCAATTGTACATCGCGCGACGGGCGCAAGCGTTCAGGCTCGCCCGCGCCGAGAGGCTTCTGTTTCTAATGCGCGATTCTCCCGTTTTTAGGATCGACTCGCCGCGCGACGAGGCAAGAAGTGTGTCATTCCGCGTAATGATATGCGTCGATTAGGCGGGGATAAATCTCGGCCGGTGTTAAAACGCTCGATTTTCCTTCCTTCCGAGTTCCCGCGACTGATTTACCGCGCCGACGCACAGTGAAGTACGGGCGGGATTAACTCTTGATTTCGATTCGGTGAATGTTATTGATCGTAAATAAAGTTTCGCCGGCAAGGCCGCCCTTTCATAAGCCTGCACTTGCGAGAGTAGCATACGCGTGCACTCGGTTCGATGAACCGAGCGGAGCAGCGCGGTGCCGCGCGGCGCGCGTCAAAAAAACTGGGCCCTCGAGAGCGCCAATCATCATTATTTTTCGCGATTAGGGTACAGAGCCGCGTCTCCCGATGCACCTCGCGGATCTTCATTATTCGCTTAGCGCGCGCGGCCCGCCCTCGACAGAGTCCGCGCGGCTCTTTATGATATTGTGCCCAATTAAAGACGGCCGACGCCGACGTGCAGAGTGACGTCATGTGCGCCGAGCCTGCGCTCTAGAAACGCTGCGGGTCTGCATCCGCGCGGCTTAATTAAATCTCTCTCGCGGCGGCTTTTTCGCGATACCGAGCCCCGGAGCTCTCGCGATTAGTTTGCAATTCAGCGCTATTAAGTGCAATTTACGAGGCGATAGCTCGCCGCGAGTCTATGCCTTTTTTCGCCCGGCGAAATTGACGCTGTGTGACTCATGCACGCCCGAGAGTAAAAATTACTGTAATGGAGCGCGGCTTGAAAAATTTTCAGGCACCGTATTAGGAAAAACGTAGCTTCGATTTGGAGGCACGTGTGACGACTGATTACTATTTATTTGTGTGATTGCTGCCACGTTTTTCGGCGTTTTTAGAAGGCACACTGCCTGTAAATTACGTAAGAGAGCCTCTTGCAAGAATCAAGATTTATTACGGAATTATCAAAAATTGCACGTAATAATATGTCGATTATCTATAATTTTCGGTAAATAATTGCAAAATTATGCGCTGCCATGCAAATAAAATCCTGCTCCCGACTATCCTGAGCCATCAAAACGCTCATTCGTACAGATACTTTATTCACTTTCAAAGATCCTTACTTCCCGATTTTTACGACTGGACGTTTCGACTTTTATGGCATTCTAAAACTCCTTTCTCATCAATTCCGCCGAGTCGCCAGCCTCGCCGTAACCAGAATCATCACTCGCGAATCGCGCCTAAATCTCTCGCGGAGCATTCGTCCTCGGCAATTATCTCGAGATCGGCCAGTGTACAAAAGGCTCTCGCATTAAAACTGCATCGACGACAAACAACGGAACGATCGGTGCTTAGTGTTTTGAGACAAAGCAACAAGCTTGCCTCCCTCTCTCTCTCTCCCTCCCCGAAGCCACTTACTCAGCGCGCGGCACTTCATCTCGCCTAATAGAGCCCCTCTCGGGCGCAAGCTAAGCAAAAACAAACAAGCCACGCGCCGCGCGCACACATAATAATAACGAGAGGCAGTGCAGCCCCTCGATCTGCCCCTTCCCACCGCGACGACCTCACAATAAGATCTGCGGAAAAGCGCGCCCGGCGGCGGGGCAATAATCAGCGCGAGCTGCTGCCTCCTTTCGCGGAACGCTGCAGGTAGACTAGGTGTAGCGCGCGCACACCACGCGCACGCACACCTACAGCGGGCTCGTACGTGCGCCGAACGCGGAGAAGGGGTACTTCCGGCCGCGCGTCGAGCGTGCTTCCGCCTGCTGTCTCCGTCTCTCTCTCCCTCTCGCTCCCGAATGCGTGAAAAATAAAGCGCCGGAGCTCGGCTCCGATAACTCGTCCGGCTTTAAAACCCGACTCGCGCTGCCTTCTCCAACATAATAAACCGGAAGTTTTATTGCCATCGCCGCCGATCTCGCGCGCTCTCTGGCTTTGCTTTTTTCGCCGAGAGAGGGAGGGGAAAAAAAGGAGAGCGACGGAAGGTGTCTCGTTTCCTTTGCGGCGAAACGGGGGGAGGCCGTAATTAAAAGTCGCTGCCCGCGAGGTGATTCTTTTGTGAGCGCTGCCGGCTCCTGGCGACACTTACCGGCTTAAGGCCTGGAATGCGCTCGTTTTCGAGGTTCGGCTTTGCTGGGCAGGACACGTCTCGCCACGGCGAGCGCACAAATTGCTTTATTTTCATAAATTTTGGAGATGCTATCCGTAGGAGTACTCGGGGGAGCAATTATTTTTTAACACAACATTCGTCTGCCCGCTATTCTTGGGGTTAGCGTTATTTTTGAGGGCGCCTCGTCTACGTGAACTTGCTTTATCTGGGTCGAATGAGGCATTGTTCTAATCAGCGGCCTTTTCCGTTACATGCTAATTAATGTAGGAGTAATAGGCAAACGAACCGCCATTACCAATTAGCCCGGCGAGTAGTAAAACGCCTGCTTAAAATTCCGTAAATTATATTCATAGGGCAAAGAAGTGCCGGGGCATTATTTTGCGCAGCCCTCGCTCAGTTGGCAAATTAGCCGAGACAACTAAGTATCTGCTAATTAGCGCAAGTAGCGAAAGGGTCAGCGTGCAGCGAGCTTGCCTAACTAAATACCGGCCGCTTCTTCCGCTACCCGCGAATTACGAGATGTTCGTTCAATATAAAGCTGTACAACATTTACGATCCTGTGCACGAGAGCAGCGTAAACCCAGTTGAAAACTTGCCCGTAAAACTATCCGAAAGAGCGCTGTGCCGGTAGCTGAATAACCTGTAATAACCTGTCGAGGAGCATTGATAACCGAGGACCCTAGAGTAGCATATTAATTTGCGAAACGAATTTCGCGGCTGGAGAAAAAGAAGGGAGGAAACGAGAGGAGAAATATCGCTTTTATTAATTCCAGAATCGGCTTTATACACGGTCGCCGATTAAGGCGGCGACTCTTCAAGCCCTCCTTTCTTTCCCCGCTTTTCTTCGGCGCGAGCTCGCGGCAATTGCCTTAATTAACCGAATTAACGTTCCTTCCTCCTTTCCGTCTGCTTTCAGGTGCGCACCTTGTTCGTCAGCGGCTTGCCGATGGATGCCAAGCCGAGGGAGCTCTATCTTCTTTTCAGAGCGTACGAGGTTAGTCCCTCTTCCAATTCGAAATGTACGCCGAGAGCACAGTCGAGTGCACCTCACCCCGCCGCTCGTGGTTCTTCTTTCTCTCTATTTGCGTTTCAATTAGAGGAGCTGCGGCGGTTTCTTTTTTTTTTTTTCTTTTTTCTTCTTTTTCCGCGGCGGTTTAGCTCGATTTGAGCCTGATGCTTTTTGACGTGTACCGCGATTTTCATTTTCCGAGTTTGTTTTGCTTTAATCTGTTTGCGTATGATGTATCATTGACGGGGAAAACTCGAGCTGTAACGAGGACTGCAACGAAAGCCACGTAGGAGTAACGTATTCGTCTGTCAACGCCAATCTGCGGCTGTTTGTTACAAGCTTGAATATTGGAAATATTACGAGAGAAAAAAGATGAAACGAGCTTTTTTCGGTCGAAAGAGATTTTTATCGCGTTACGCGGATTGAATTTTTTTGGAATATAGATTACGAATTTAAGATTCGTACGCATTCGCGATAAAGCCGTAAATTACGCATTTGAATACACAATGTGCCATTTATCAAAACTCGTCGGCCGCCGTTTCCTTCTTAATTGCATTTTAATGCTGAGGCCTGTAATCTGAAAATATACGAAAAAAATCACGAAAAAAAGCACGACAGTTAATTACAGTCGCGTGAATAATAATGCTTGATGAACTTCTATTTCCTAGGGTTACGAAGGCTCTCTGTTGAAAGTCACGAACAAAAATGGAAAAACAGCCTCGGTAAGTACGACACCTCTTCCCTATTTACTCAGTGCTGCACATTATCTAAAACAGCGCCTCGAAAGGAAACACTCCTGTTAAGAGGAGCCGAAGAAAAGAAAAAGCCGCCCGTCGAATAACTGTAAATATTGTTTTCGAGAAACAAAAGAAAACTACACAATGACAATTAAATATAGAGCCCAGCCTGCGGTACACCACGCCTCGTTACTCATTCTCTCGAGCTAAAGCCTCTCTTCCACGTACTATCGATTTCCGCAGCTTTCACCTTTTTTACGACGTCGGGAAAAGGGGGCCGCGCGTTTAGCCGAATTATCGAAAAGCGCGTAGAAAAAGCCGCGGCCCGCGCAGCCGGCTGCCGAAGGAAGGCTAGACAATCCAATAAAAGTCGCGACAAAGCCTCGTTTCGCTCCTCTCTCTTCCTTCGGCGTTGGCGCGACGCTGAAATCCATTTTTTGCGCGCGCGCGCGCGAATACATACACGCGGGAGCACAGAGAGGCCGGAGCGGCGTTTAGACTGTCTATAACGCCGCTGGCACTGGTAGGTACGGCACTGAACGAATCGATAGCCACTCGGCTGCGCGCCGCGCGCGCCCCGAGAACCCGGCGATTCGATCGGATTTTCCGGAATCACTTTCTGCCCGCCCGACGCTCTCTTGCGCAATTGTTCGACTGTCAGTTGTGTGCATAAAGCTTTTCCGCGCGGGAGATATTCGCCGAGTGAATTAGAAAAAAAGCGCACGCGTACCTTTTTTTATTTAAAAACATTCGCGGAGATTGGAAAAGGAGCTGCCTGTAATAATAGATTTTTCGCCGGCTGAAAAATGGGATTTCGGCGAGGATTTCGCTATTCGGTTATCGGCGGCGTTTCGAGGCGGCGCGGCTCCGGTGGGTTATTTTTGCTTCCGGCTGAAAAGCGATCGGCGAGGTGAGCCGAGGAGGATGGGAACGGTGGCTTTCAAAGCAATATTTACAGTTTGGCGATTCTCTAAGTTATTTTGCGAAAAAAAGCGCGAGCTGGAACGGAGGAAAAGCAGAGCGGCGGTTATTCATATATATAACTAACGGACGGCTACATTATTATTCATAATAATAGAACGGAAAATCGATTTTGACTCCGCACGTCATCGTGAAAAAACATTTAAATTATTCACTGGCATTAAAAAAGGACGGAATAGTGCAAATATTATATTAGAATTGATTCGTTTTATGCACCGTGGAGTTTCTTTCCTTGGCAAAACTTTGCACAGTATTGCGTAGTTTTTAGATATCAATTTTATATTTTTAGCAATTGCGAGACTTTATGAAAAAATGTCATTAATGAGTAATTCACTATTTACAGTAATTCGATTATCTTCCTATAATAAATTTCAGCCATCGGATACTTTCAATAAAAATAAAACGAAATTTCACGCGTAACGCATTAAAACGAACATTAAAGCACTACAATTTAATGGTCACAAATTGTGAAAGCTCGTGTTAACGAATCCGAGTTACGCACAGAACGAGCACGAACGTTTTTTCCCCGCGTTTATCGATTACAATCAAATGTGCAGCATGCAACGGAGTGAAGCATAGAAAAACGTTCAAGAACACGCAATGTTTTTTATTATTTCAGCCGGTGGGCTTCGTGACTTTTCATACGAGAGCTGGCGCCGAGGCTGCGAAACAGGACCTACAGGTAAATCTTCGTTTCTGTTGCAGACCCGTACACACGTACACACACAGACACACAGTCACACGCGGACAAAGTTTTCTCGCCGATCTTTCGGTGAATCTTGCTTAACACACAGAGAACCATTACCGAGCGAGGCTTTGCGTATAGCATATATACGTCAGAGTTCGATTTTTTAAAGAAAAGGCAGAAAAGGAAAAAACAATAGACTCTTGAATGAGTTTCTCTTCGCGAGAGATAAGACGCGTCCGTCATATTGTGCGCCGAACACGCGCGAACTCTTTCTTTACTTCTGTCCTTCTTCCTCTCTGACTCCCACCTACTGCCACATCTGTAGTTTTTTTTTTTTCTTTAATCTCCTGCTCTTCGAACTTCTGTATCTCCACGTAACGATTTTTTTTACTGTCTATTACCTTAGTAGAGCCGAGTCTCATCCAAAACCTTTCAACTTTACTGAACTATAGCTGGCACGGGTTAATATTACACAGCTATTCTTTGAAAACCATTTGTTCCCTTGTTACCCTCTTACATGGTTTCTAACAAAGTTCTTTAACGCAGTCTGCAAACTCTTTCGCTGCTCGATTGATTTTTCGAGCCCGTCACTTTGGTAGTAAAATATTTGATTCGGTTGAAGAGCTGCTACTTCAAATAGATGCTAATGTACTTTGATTCAATTTAATTCGACGGGGGAACAGTTTGCAGAATGAATTATCCAACATTTTTACCTGCAGTATTGGCATTAACTTTGGTCGCACCAAAAAAATGTTTCAAACGAGCTTCCAAAATTTCGAATAGTTTTGATTTATTAATCAGTAAAAACACATGAGGCGCATCAATCATTTGATTTAACGATGTTTATCGCTAATGAAAACTCCAATCTTCCTGGACATTTTAAATGGATGACCGGCGAAACTTGAGCTGCAGCCGACTGCAGGAAGAAAACGCATTTGTATTCATTAAAGAGGATGAATTTTGGAAGCTCGCTTGAAAAGAGTAATATATATCGATGCCTTCCAAACGCAAGAGTGAACTCACCGTTGTTTTGTATTTTATCTCCTTTATCACACCAAGCAACTGACAAATCACGCATAAATACATAACGTGCAACGAGTACATAGTTTTTTCTCCAAATACGTATAAATACATGCTCTCCTCTCTCTTTTTCTCGAGAGCAGCTCGATCGCAGGTCCCAGTCGGGACCTGCGATCGAGCTGACAAAAATCTGCAATCTAAATGCACCAAGTATTTTCGCAAAGAACCGAACGCTTGCAAGTAAAAAAGGGAAGACTGGAAATAGAAGGCGGGGAATCGCCTCCTCCCGCCTCACACACGCAGACCTCTCGAGGCAGAGTCGAATCACGGAAAAGCAGCTAGCTAGCAAGCAAGCAAGCAAGCAAGCAAGCAAGCAGCGAGCGAGAAAAGAGAGAGCGTACGCGAGAAAAAAAAGGCAACTGCACCTCATTATTTTTCTATACTACGGCTCGGCACCTTTGAGAGTGTGCGCGCGCGCGTATTTATATACGTGGAAGCAAGCCTTGTTTCGAAGCTCTGCCCTCGACCCCCATCCAGACCCCGCAGCCAGCCCTCTCCATTTTACTAATTTAGGGCTCTATATTTGCAGCAGGGGGTTAGATTCGATCCTGATATGCCACAAACCATACGTTTGGAATTTGCAAAAAGTAACACAAAGGTTAGCAAACCCAAGCAACCAGCCGCTGCAGCAGCCACCTCGCACCCCGCTCTGATGCACCCTCTAACTGGACGTAAGTATGCACCGCCACTCGTACACTCGCTGATGATTATACGTTTGTCTCTCTCTTTCTACTTTTCTTTCGCTCTTCTCTCTCTCTCTCTCTCTCTCTTTCTTGATCTACTTTTCGTTACTTCTCTTTCTCTCTCTCTCTCTTTACCTGGTT
>JAWWEM010000010.1:13804256-13819621 GCA_035582935.1 Ormyrus thymus | reverse complement strand
GGAAATTTAGACAAACACTGACATCGCTATTTTAACACCTTAGCTGCAATTACTTATCTGTACGAACACCAAAAGCTATCGATCGCGGGGCAAAACCTCGGATTAATAATAAATTCTAAATAGAAACGCATAAGCCGTGAGCGGAACAAAGCCTTACATCGGCCGGCCGAATCCAGGGGTGGGAGAAATCGGAGGGCGGACACCTATTCCTCCCCATCACGCACGCATACACACACACACACACACGTACAATTCAACTTAACAGCTACAGCTCGCGGAGAACGAGCAAGAACAATTTTCCTAGAGGCCGCAAAACGCATAGGTAACCCCGATTCGTTGCGAGGCACTGTCCTTCTTTCTCCCTCTGGAAACGATCGAAGTTGGGTAAAAAAACCGTCGGCTATGATGCACACACGTATTCCGATGGGGCTCGATAAGCCAATGACAGTCGCGCTTTCGTGCATGTATACGTGCGCGAGCACGCCGGCCGTTAATAAAGCATGATGCATCGATGCGACGACGGTCACGCGACGACTGCTTGCCGGTGGACGGAGGGAAGGAGAGAAAAAATTCTGGCTATAGAAAAGGTGTATATCACTCCGCAGTGGAAAACAACTTGTTCTTCTTCTCCCGCTTCTTCGTCTTCGATCGAACGGCAGCTCACTGCGGCAGCCGCGAGAGAAATGCGCAACGCGCAGTGCAGCACGGGCCGGCTTATGTTTTCCTGATTTCCGCAGGAGCCGCGAGTCCATTTGTCACCGGCGCGTAAATTGGGAGCATTAACGCGCCGGAAAAAATTCGATTAATACAAGTCAAGGGAATTATCGACTCGGCCATCGTTTATCAATAGGCTTCGGTCGGGAAACGAGTCTGGAGATTATTGACGGCCGGATTTATTATTTGCGACGTTTGCCGCGGCGCTGCGTTTCTGATTAGAAAAATTTTATACACAAACAGGTAGCACGGTGTAAAGGTTTTATTAACCCATTAGCAATAAAATGTTTGATTGATCGCATAGCAATCGCAAATGATTTGCATTTTCGTGCTTCATATTTAGACACGACCGCCACATGGTTTATTCATCGTTTTACAGTCGTTTTACAACTAACCTAATTAAATATCACATACTTTATGTCGCTGTGTGTGTGTATACTAATATGTACAAGCACCTGTAAATTGTGCGAGTAGTCGTACCGCTTGTATTAACCGATTTGATTTCCTGTTAAATCCTTGAAAAAAAACAATTTCAGACACTAATAATAAACCCAGTCAGGCCTACATTCAAGAGAGGGTCAATGCATTCTAATCATCAGCGCGTCTTTAAGATTACGTTGTATATTTTGTATGCTGCTTGCACGGGAAAGAATCAGTATTGTTTGCGTGCACATAATTGTTTATCAAAAGAGCGAGCAAACATTGACCCGAATCCTCAACGACGCAAGTCTCTATTTACCCGCGAAAAACGTATTATTCAAATACAGCAAACAGGGGTAAGCATTGACTGCGCAACAATCCGCCCCTGAATACTGATTGTCCCCCCTGCAAACAGCCCACTTACACTCTTCCCGCAAAGAGGATTCGAAAGAAAGTCAATGGCTCGAATCTCGAAATCTCGAACGAAACGAAGGAGAGAAGTGAGTCGGCGGACGACTGGATCCTCACTGGCTTGACTAACAGCCGCGTCCTCGTGGCGATGGCTACCCGCTCTTTCTGTTTCAGCGCTAGGAAGCCCGTTCTTCCCAGGCGGACCCGAGCTCTGGCCGCATCCGCTGGCGTACTCGACGGCGGGAGAGCTGCCCGGGACCCTGCCGCACGCGACCCTCGTCCATCCCGCGTTACACCCACAGGTCCCCGTACGTTCCTATCTTTGACTATCTGCAGACAAAGCTCTGGAGCCGCCGACGAGCGCCCCGATGCACGTTAGTGACTTCAACTGATGCTCTCTAAAAAAAAAAACAAAAACAAAAGCGATAAAAAACACAGCTGTAGATAAATGTCCTGGCTCCTTTTTTTCTTCTTTTTTTTTTTTAACGCGACCTTACCTCTGTCGCCGAGGACTGTCTAGGCGTGCATGACTCGCGATCCGTCATGGGCAGCGGAAGGTTAAAGTAGCGATGGCTCGTGCTGCCCATCACTGAACGCGGTACTATTGATGCATGCGAGTGCAATACTGCGCGGAGTTTTCGTTTACTATATGTATGATGATCGATATTATTGCACAGACTCACGTTTTCACTGCATTAGAGGATTTTTAAGAGAGTAATTTCGCGCATGGTATTGTTAAAGTGTTATTTTCAAAGTTTTTCTAGATATAATAAGAGTTTGCTCCGGACGTTCGGCACTTTTGAGACCTGCGGGAAATTTATCCTACTTGCAATTTCAGTCGCGTTTTCGGCTACTTTTCATCCAAATAAGTGGGTCAATTTTTCGTACGAGTTTCTGAATTCTAATGCTCGCGAGAGTAACGTAAATTAAGAATATTTAAAAAAAAAAGAAAGTTTACTTAAATACGTATTATTCACTGTAGACGAGTAGATTAAGCAACCGAGTTTTCACCGCCGATCGATCAAACCCGATATTTTTCTATAATTCCACCGATAAAATTAGCCACCGCCTGCACGTAAAAAATGCACGACGAAAAGAGCGTTACTTCGCTCGAACGGAGTCATGAACGACTGAAGTTTGCATTATTAAACCCGCCAAAGAACATTAAATCCCGATCGCATCGAGCAACTAATCGAATCTAGAAAAAGCGCCTCTCCTCACTGCACGAAAACTCACGAAAAGCCCGTAACAAAGCTACCCGCCAGCTTGCGCAACACCGAGCTAACCCAGCACCATTAGAAAAGCGCGTCGTACGATCGCTGGTCGTTGCCTCGCCCCGAGGCGGAGATCGGCCGGTTCTAAAGCAGCGTCTCTCTCTCTGTGACTTGCAGCAGGCGCCGATGTCCCTGCCCCATCCGACGACTCTGACGTCGATCCACGCCTCGCTGCCGCACTTCTTACCGTCGCCGGCGCTGGCCTCGCCCGTCGGCTCCTCGTCCTCGCAGCCGAGCATCGCCGTCAGCAACGCGCCCTGCTCCACCCTGTTCGTCGCCAACCTCGGCCAGTTCGTGTCCGAGCACGAGCTCAAGGAGATCTTCAACAGGTCAGTTAATGCACTCTTTCAGATGTAAGCGCTTTTTTTTTCTTTTCTTTCTTCCGATACTACTGTGTACCTTTTTTAGTTCTTGCGACTTGGCGAGGTACTTATTTTTCGGGCGAGTGTGCGTGTTTAAGAGTGTGGGGAGCGGTGGAGGTTGTGCCGTGTATCTTTTGCTTCTGCTCTTATTCTATCTGTCTCGTGTGCGACACTTGTTCAGGACCAGATAGTTTTACCGGTTTTGAACTTTAGAAGCATTCTTCTTTGGGCATCTTTTCAATATGAAAGTGCAGCTAGTTTATATGCAAATCCAATGCTTAATGAAAATCGATGCGGTGAATATTGCTTTAAGCGGTAACTGAAAATGGCAATCGGAAAATAGGTTAAGCATATTTAGAGCCGCTCGAAGACGCAGAAAAAGCCAATGCAAATTATCGCCGCTCAAGGATATAAAGCAACTTGCAACCGTTCATTCAACGTCTTTACTCAAACACGTGAAATCGCAATCGCCAGGAAGTGTGTCACTATCGGAATATTCTTGTTCACTCGAGTTCGCGGGCATCGTGATTCGATACCTGAAAACTAGATTTGCAACGAGTGGGTGAAAAACTGGTTATCGGACGAGCGATGCGCGCCGCGCGATTCGGCGAGTCGGAAGATTTGTAGAAACGGCCTGGAAGTTGAGATTGCACGGAGAGAAACTTGGCAGCTTTCGGTGAATGGATGTCCGAGAAGTTTCTTTTTTCTTTTTTTTATTGATTTCGGCGATCGTGAATTGTTAATGTTCCGCGGCGTAACTTTAGCCCCGGCCGTCGCTCCAGGTGCTCCCGATTGCGATATTTTCGGCTGCTCCACTTGCGAGTGGTTTACGATTTCGTCGCGCGTCGATAATGTCAAAATTAAAAGAGGTCGATAACGATGCCTCGAGAACGCCAGGTTCTAATGCCTTTCGCGGGATATTGCATCGCTCTGCTCGGTGCGCTGCGCACAATGGAGGTGCTTGTTACGCCGCTGAGAATTTATATATGAAAAAAAGGTCATTGCGTAATGTTAAGATGAATGACCTGTGCATCTGGAGTTATTAAGCCGAGAATGTTCGTACAATCGGGTTTTGTGCGGTAAAAAAGTTATTTAATGGATATTTTAAAGCGGCCAGCGAAATTTAAGCTATAATTCGTTCGACCGATTCGGAGAAGAGTTGCAGAAGCTAATGTGAATTAGACAAGAAGCAGATGTACTTATTGATAACGTAAATGGTTTGAATATAAATCAATATTTGAAACATGCTTGCTTTTTATTCGCTTCTTCTATCAATGATTTAATGAGCCGTCTGGAAAGAATGAGATTTGTAAAATATTAAAGCTGGCGATCGCGAAACCGTGCTTTTATTAAGATTACCAGTGCCCGAATGCAAATCCTTGAAAGTAGAGACCGGAGAGCGCGATTCAATTCCGAGCCTGGAGCTAATGACAATAAAATCCAAACTTAGCCGCGAAGAACATTTGCCCGCGCATTAATAATCCTCGAGACATTACCCAGGCAAACACGGCATTTGCAGCCGCAGCGAGAATCCCGCGCTAATTGCAAGTAGAAAGCATCCGAGGCTGTCAGTCATCGAGACTTATTATTAGCGCAATTGCACAGGCCAAGTGTAATTGACGACTGGCTTTTATAGTCGCTCTCCTCTACACTCAGGCGAAATTGCACGGATAAAAAAGCCCCGACCTCCGCGCGGATCGCCGCGCGGCGAAGGAAAAAATATATTTCGAGTGCGGCGCCGCACGCGAAAGAGCCGCCCGGCCGTGTCGATAAGGCTAATCGCGACTGGCCCGGTTCGCGTGCGTACGTAAAACACACACCGCAGGTGTACCGCGCTCGCGAACGAGTACGGACCTGGACGCACCGTACGCAAGGAGCTCGCCGCCCCCCTTTTTCCGCTTTCCCACGCCGCGCCGAGGGAACTTTCCCGCTGGTTTTTGCCAACGAGCCGAGCCATTTTCACTGGCCGCGCGGCCGCTTTGTTCGAGAATTAGACGAGCCTCGTAATAAAGTCGCCGGGGGACTGTCCTGGAAGGCTTAATTGATTTTAGGAAGCGATAAGCGCCTCCTTTTACGAACTCTGATGAGAAAATGATTTTGTGAGATCCTCGGCCTCGGAGGAGGGGGATCCAAAAGTTTTTTATAACATTTATACTGCACGTTTCCACTCCCTCACTCATAATTTAGAGCTAGTTTCATGCTTAGCATTCATTTGTAAATGTTCCATGCACCATTTTCTTTCGTTGAACTTATCTTAGAACCGTCAGTATAATTTAACTGGGAAATTTTTAACTTTTCACCACCGGAAAAACGCAGCTCTCTTTCCGGGTTTGTAATATCAATCAAAAGTGAATCAATAGTGTTGCAATGTAACGAAAGAGGAGATTGCAATAGGAGGTTCTATGTTTATACTCGACTGATCAATACGCGCTTCAAACTATACGTGCCTTTCCATTTCCAAAAGCTATTTTCGCGATGTACTGCCGCCCGAGAATCCGCGCGCCGACTGCAGAAGCGATAAAAGCTCTTCAAATAACCGAAAAGCGCTTTTTCGATTTTCCGGAAGCCGGCGAACGAAATCGGAAAGCACCTGACCCTGGATTCCCGGCGCTGTTTAACCGGGACGCGCGCGGCCATTAGAGCGACAAAATTTGAAAGCACGTCGTTCATCGGGCACAATAGGCGGCTGCAGGGCCGCGCGAGGAAAGATCAATCGATCACGCGAAACGAATTAGCCTCGGCCGCGAGCGCGCGCGGAGCCGAATAAAAAGGATAACGCCGTTTCGCCTTGCTAAATCTGTAACGATCTCTCGGTTCTAACCTTCGGCAGGAGGCGAGCGGCGCCGTCAGCTTTGTGGCTCCTTTCTGCTTACTCATCAGAAGTAAGGGGGAGAGGGGGGGAGACTGAGAGACAGAAGAGCCGCGAGGCGCACAAAGAGCCATTGTAAAAAGTCACCAGTATTCCTCCATCTCTCGCTCTGTAGCTTTAAGCTCCACTGTGTAATACCTGTACATAATACGCGGCTCTAACCAAGTCGGCTTCCCTATATACGATTCTTTTCCAAGTATGCTTGCACGCGGCTCGCGACGCTGTCCGTTACATTTTTCTATGATTTTTTTAACAACCATGATTAACTTACTTGCTAACTGTGTGACACGCTTTTAGCCCCCCCCCCCTCCCCGTACGTACGTACATAATTGACTGCTCGCAGACTTGGCGGCGGCGACGCGTCCGCAAGGTTACTTTAACTTCCCCAACGCTGCGAGCAGCAATAACCTGCGGTTCTGGACTCCTCGCGAACTTGCACGCTGCGTAGAATGCAATCTCGTTCGCCGCTCGATTTCGCAGCTCGCGCGGAAACGTCACGATTACATATCGTCTCGGGAAATCGTTCGATGCCCAAGGTGACGTCGCGATACGGCGTCAGTCACGAGAAGTCGTTAAGTTTATCTCTCACCGGTGCCGGAATAAGTAATAACTCGCGATCGAATGAAATTCTGCACTCTCGGCCTGCGCGCGTTCTAATCGAGAGTATACAACCACGTGGAGATAGCCTACTTTCGAACAATCATTTGAAACTTTTCCGTCCCCGTCCGCGCGCCGCTCTAATTAGCTTAAGGAAACAGACGCTCTCTCGCTCCGGCACAATACACGCCGCGAAATTGCCTTATTGATTATTGCATTAAGGTTCGATCCTCCCGCTCGGGAGGAGCATTAGCCGCCGGAATGGGATGCAAATAATCAATAAGAGCGAGGCGGCGATCGTCCAGAACCGCGGGTCTCCCACCGGGTGAAAGAGCGTGGAGGGTAAACGGGATCTAACCAAAGGCAGCGGCAGAGCAGCGACGGCGGCGGCGGCAGCAGCAACAGCAGCAGCAGCACCCATACTGTACTCGCTTGTGTCTGATTCTGTGCACAGTTTTCCTGGTTTCTGTCGGCTTCGTATGCACACAAAAGGCGGCTCGCCGGTGGCTTTTGTCGAATACCAAGACGTACGCTACGCGGCCCAAGCGATGGCCACGCTCCAGGGATCCCTCCTGGTCTCCTCCGACCGAGGAGCCATAAGAATCGAATACGCAAAGTCGAAAATGGCCGAGGTGGGCTTTACAAATCTCTGGATGGAAGTAGGTTTCATTCTCAAAAAGAAACGGCGTCTCTCCTCTCTGTACTCTATATATGCATATTAGGCTTTACCTCTCTCTCTTTCTCTTTCTCTCTCTCTCTCTCTCTCTCTCACTAATTCTGTCTGCTCCTTTCTTTCTGTATATGTGTATGTATGTACGTTTGCTGCTTTTGTTTATCCGCGCCACGATCGACGAGCGCCGCGCGGCCTAATTGCTCGCTTTTGTGAAACAGCGTGCGCGGGTGTATTGCATTGCATTAGTAGTCGTAGTAGACCTCGGTTTGGTTTGCTCTCTCTGTTTGTCTCTACCTCTCTCTCTCTCTCTCTCTCTCTCTCTCTCTCTCTCTCTCTCTCCGACTTCCGACGTGCGTTCGCCGCCGTGAAGGAAAATCATTCGCTTGGATGCTCTCAAGACAATCGGCTCTTTAATTTATGCCTCCTCTCCTGGGAGTATTCAAGCGAAGATCTGCTTCACTCTTCTTTCTCTCTCTCTTTCTCTCTCTATTTCGCTGTCTGCTTCATTTTTTAATTCATCTTAGACGGCTGATTGCTTTTTCTGCTACACTGATGCTACGTAACTGTAAAATAAAAGGAATTGCTTTAGTCCTTAAGGCTCCTCGAAACGCGCGAACGGCTATTTACGAGATGCATTTGCATCTCCCTTTCGGAGGAAGTGGAAAGCTTTCGCGCCTCGTATCTACGCGTGCTGATGAATAAAGTAGTTGAACAAAAGAATGATGAATGGTCACCGGAACGCCCTTAGCGATGGCTGAAATAAATTTGTCGTTTATTTCGGTTACGCAACGCGCTGTTTTTTTTTTTTTTTTAAGTATAAAAGAAAATGAAATAATCAGGCCGCTTTAGTTACCGAACATATTCATTTCAGTTATCAACAGGGGCGTCCCGCCACCCGTGACCGCAGCATTTTTTGAAACGACTACTTTTTTGTTGTGAGTTTGAAGACGTTATCAAAAATTTATGTATTTGTGTTTTAGATAATGTGTGCAATTATATATATATTTTTTCATGCTTTTGTACACGAAGAAAAACTGCAGGCATTTCTTAAATGCTCAATGTTTTCTTTTTTTTTTTTCATTTTTGCAAAGAGCGAGCTGAACCTTTGGTTTCAGAGTCATTGTTTTTTCTTTTTGAGCTCATTAAAGTCTTGAAATCAGTAGCGCAGGGTTTTAAAATAATTTTCAAAGTAATTGTAAATTTATGTCAGACTCTGCGCTGTAAACACTTTTTTTATTTTGCTTGTGTACTATAGCATTTTATAAATTTGCACACCATTATCACGTTCTTAATACTTTCACATTTTAAAAGACATTTTTTTGCAACTTTCACGAATGTTATAAAAAACAAACTTTGATATTTGATATATATTTGGATGATTGTTCAGATCACTCGATTAATTGTCATTACGAAAGAATTATTCTTAAACGTTTGCAGCCGGTCTCAGTTAAATGTTCACTCAAAAATTCAAACTAAACTATACGAATGTCTCTGTAAATGTAACAAATCTCTGCCTAACATACCGCAGCGCTGCACAAAGCAAGCGGCGGCCCCCGGCAGTAAACAAGCGCTAACAGATTCTCTTATCTCGTTGCAGGGATCCAAGGGAGAAGAAAACGGGCAACCTTAAGATCGACATCAACGGCATGTGAGGCTGACGGCGGAGCGCGAAATTCACCGAGTCGTATCCAGGAAGGTTTATCAAGAAAGCGCCGACAAGCGAGGAAAGCACGAGGAGCGAGTACAGTTGTTCGCACCGGACGACGCCGCGACTCAGAAATTTCTAGTGCTCCAGGCGCGTAAGAAAGAAAAAACAAAAAAAAAACAAAAAAAAAATCAGCGGTCCAAGGGACAGGCGGCAACAGCAACTGGAACAGGAAACGAGCAACAAACACAAGCCCGGGGCCTCCAGGCTTTTCATTTAGTTTCCTCTCGAGCAGAGGGGGAGAGTTGTAGCTCCGATTTTATCTTTGTTTAAGCGTTCGGTCCCTTCATTTACTTAATTAAGAAGAGAAAATTGCGTTTACTTTTCGAGAGATGGGTTTCGCCGGTTAAGAAGTCCTCGGCTCAGGCACGATGTACCATTGAACCAGCGGTATTCGAAGCGAAACTAATATTGTAACTAATGAAAGTATAATCGACATATCACACAAGACGATGAAAGTATTGCGAAACTCGACGAAAGTAATAATATAGAGACGAAAGAAAAAAGAAACATTATGTGAGAAAGACGAAAGTTAAATAAGAAATTAAATGACGAAACGGGGCCTTCGAGAGTCGCGGTCGCGCGTCGCTTTCAACCCCGTGAGGCGACGCCGCGGCCGCACACACGTACGTACATACACACAACGCGATTAGCGAAGCGAGATAATTACGAAAGACGGGGGGGGGGGGTAATAACGAGAGTAATAACAAATAAAAAAAGCGCGTAATAGTCGTTATGCCGCGAGAATAGAGAGAGAGAGAGGGAGCTCGGATTTTCGTACGCGCGAAACTCGCGAGCAAAAATAAAAAATAAAAAAAATTTCGTTGGTCGTAAATGAATGTAAAAAGGCACTGTTAAGGTCACGAAGACACACACATTTATCACACGCAATTAAACGAATATTACCTTTTATAAGGTCGCGTCGATAGCTAAACGTTCGGTAGGCAGAAAGAGAGAGAGAGAGATAGGAAGGAGTGTCTGTGCGTGTGGAAGGCAGGGAGAGAATAGACGAAAGGAGCTGGATGATTTTTGCTTTAGCATCAGGTGCGTCTGAATTCGAAAGAATGGAGGTCGAACGCGATCGTTGATAAAAGGACGTCGGCGTCGAGAGGCCGCGTTTAAACTAGTTGGAGAGGCGAACATCAAGCTTAATACCAAAGGTGCCCTAAGAAAAATAAAAAAAAAAATGTAACAAGTATTTAACGTTTTAATCGCGTCTTGTTAAAGGGGAGAAAGAGGATCGAGAGAGTGATAATCGAGCGCGAGAGAGGGAGAGAAAGGGTGTCTGAGAAATTTGGCGAGAAAACAAGTAAAACAATGTCCTAGCGATTGGGTCCGGGGTTTCTTCTCGGTGGGTGGGGGCTTAGATTACGACGAAAGTATAAAAGACAAGCGCGTCTCGTCGCAGGGTGGGCAATTTATTATATAAGCGATCCTTTCACGACGCTGACAGAGTAATCGAGAGTTGAGGGAGTAGGAAAAAATACAATTATGATATTACTATGTAAACGAATGCGAACATATCATAGGCTTAAGTCTTTTAGCGAGAATTGTATAAGTGCATATACTTATTTATCGTACGTATCGTCATAGGCGACTTGTGCTCTAAAAGGAAAAAAAAAAGAAATCGTGGGCGGTACGGCAAGGGCTTGGAGGGCAAACTCGACGGTGGAAGGTGTATGCATCGTCGCGCTGTCTGTCTTGTGCCTTCGGGACTCTTTGACTCTAACGACTTTCGATGTTCCTACCTATACACAATGAGAATGTTACTAAAGAACCACTTGCTAAGCGAGAGATTTCCTCGTCTTATAAGGAGACTGACCAGCTATGCTTGATCGACGCTCGCGCGATCCTTACATTTGGTTCCTCCGTCCCTTGCTCGAAAAAACAGAAGAAAAACACAATTCTAGCGCCTCTACACCGACACGTAGCTCTGCAGGTTTTCTAAGCTATTTACTAAAGATTCTAAATTTGTTGGCTGGCATGAGGGCACAGGACAGCGCTTTCCCCGGATCAGTCTCTAATCGCGCGTCGCTTCGGCCGTCGAAAAAGGGACTCGCCGCTGCTGCCGCCGCCGCCGCCGTCGTCGACCTTTCGTCTTTTTTGCCGCACTGGCGGGGTTCAACGACCGGTCGAATTCAAACGTGACTACTCGGCTGCGCTCGGAGGACTCCGGCGCGTGTGTCCTTCTTCGTCTGGAGAGAAACTAGGCTGTTAATCGGTTTATATAGCAATATACACTCGAGCTGCGGCGGGCGGATGTAGAAAAACGTCAATTACGCTCCATCGGAGATGGACTTTTTGTAGGCTAGACACGCGGCCTTTTTTATTTTTCTCCCCGTCGGAATTGAGAAGGCAGGTGAGCTGCGCAGCTTCAAAATTTCCTCGCGCGTAATTAGCGACAGTTACGGGAATTATTTCCGAGTGCATAGCGAGAGAGTCGGAGGGGAGAGGGGAAAAAGGGTAGAGAGAAAGAAAGGACGGCGGCGACGACGGCCAGAGTCGGCACGTAATCTCGCCCAAGTGCCTTCCCCGTTGCTCGAGTCATGCTTTCTCTCTCTCTCTCTCTCTCTCTCTCTCTCTTTCTTTCTTTCTCCGCGGCCCTGAGCGAGACAACAAAAAGTCTTTAAGGAACGACGAAAGAGCGCGGAAAGGGAGAGGGAGAGCTGCGGCCGAGCGAGCGGCGCACACACGAGAAGGAGAGCCGGTCCTCCGAAAAGTCGCGTGAGAACCTTCAGTCCAGAAAAGCCGGGGAGTACAAGAGATTTCGAAGTTTTCGTTAGTCGCGGCGAGCGATCTCGCGCATATGCATGTGCACTCATCGAGGAATCCGGCGAAAAATCAGCCTGGGAGCGAGTAGCATCGCGGAAAAAAGGGGAACGTGAGAAAGCGCGGCGCGCTCGGCTTCTCTATTTCACGCTCGGGCGAGCTCTACGGTCCAAATACTTCCGTTCTCCTCTTTCCTTCCTCCTTTCTTTCGCCTTTGCATCCTCTCCCGGGCACCGCTTCCGTCTCGATTCCCTTTTTCCGCTCTTTCTCTCGGCGCGCGATTACGCGGCCTTCCACGTCCCCTCGGACTCGGCTTTTTTCCCCGATAAACAATTTCGGAGGAGGCTGTCGCTAAACGGCGCCGAGTCGACTGGGGGCTGGAAAAATCAACGTACGCGCGATGCATACACCGACGCGGGAACACGAAAGTAATAATAGACGAGGACGCGCGATGATGTCGATGACGACGATGTGGCACTCGTCGCGATCGTATATTTATGGTACGACGCCGTGGCGCGGTGAAATAGACAAGTGACGGTGTAGGTTGAATTTAAAGTGCTTTAAAAAAATGAACTAACTCATATCAGTAGGCTTAGTGAACGCTATATATTATTATTGAAAAAAATTAAGTATATAGAGGTAAATTATAAGAGGAATAATTTAGAGCGGCTATTCGCGAGTAAGTTTTACTATATATGAATTAATAGAGGTTATTTACACGATACGTTTCTTTTTTCGTACCTGATTGCGTTTACATTGTGCGCGTGATTTTATGCGCAGTCGCGCCCTAATCTTAATATTATGCGATATATTATATATATGTGTCTCACTTGTACGATTCGTTATATATTCTTGTACTTTTTAAGAGAGAGAGAGAGAGAGAAATAAGTAAGCCGTCGAACTGAGCTCTCTAAAGTCTTTTATTGTCTGTTTGTTTTAAAATGTAAGCTTAATTAATATATTATTACACTTGTATCGAAAAGAATTTTATTTATTACCGAACTTATATTTAACGCAATGAAATTGCGGATAAATTGGATATTGCATTGGAAAGGTTCACTACAGACGCATTGCGGTAACTCATTTCGACGTGTTTCTCATTGCGGATGAAACCTGCTGCCTGCGTTTCGTTCAGATGTAAGAGGCAGCAGGCGACGAAGGGGTGCGAGAGCAGAAAGCGCGCGCGACACGCAATACAAGCGAGAAAGGTCGGGCTACTTTTTGCAAGTCGACGCCTCGACCTTTTTCCAAAACGGTCCACTTGAAAAATGCTGTATTCCTCCTCGAAGGCGAGAACGAGATGAAAGATTATGAAAAAAAAACCCGAAGCAATGTAAACGTAATCGTTCATAGATGAAAGTATAATAGGACATAAGCTGTGTCGCATAACAGGATATTTAAGACAAAAAAAGAGTAAATAAAGTGAAAAAAACGTTAAGAAAAAAAAGCAAACAACAACTACTATATATAGTATACATAAATGTATGGAAGCAACCAACACAAAGGTTTACATGTCAATCAGCTATTTTATACCGTGTCAATCTAGAAGTACATAACGTCGTTCTAAAGAGCCCCGTTTCTTTTTTTTCTTGCCACCTCTCTCGATTTGCCAGCCGTCCGGCGAACGCAGCCAGCCGCTCGTCGATCGTTTTTTCCCTCGTTACAACGATTTTTCCAAAAGAGTACGTCAGATTTTCGAATTTTTAGCCGCTCGCCGAGCGTCTGCGTTCGCCCGACCAAAGCACCTCATGAACGTTATATACAAAGGAGGGAGAGAAAGAGAGAAAAAAGTCACTGCTAACACACAAACACATACCACAATATGCACACGAACGCGAGCGCGATATATAAAGTATATATATACGAAGAAAACTGTCCGTGCGTGTTTGAGTGACGAGCTTAAGAGTTAATTAAGGAAAGTAACGTTGAAAGTATAATGTTAACTGTAAACGTAATAGGTATTGGCGCCGATTCATTTTTGTATAGCTCTTTTTGTCAAAGAGGGAAGGCTTAAGCTGGTGCGAATTATAAGGAAACCGATGAAAGTATATGATTGTGATTGTAAGGGAGGGAATTATTCTGAATGAGGGATTCACCAAAGATGTCGATCCAAAGACGTATAACAAAAAGATAAAAAAATGAAAACAAAAAAAAAAAAAACAAATGATAATGAAGGAACGTGGTAGCAATGCGAAACGAAAGTACTGAGAGAAACGGATGAAAGTACGTATATAGATCGCCAGCTGTGAAAAGATTATTAATTTAAGGATCTTTAAGAAGTGTTCGTTGCGATATTGTAGATTTTAAGTCGATGGCATTGTCAGAATGAAAGTAATCGCGATTCGTCGCGTCGATGTGATAAAGTCAATATTCGCGGACGAGATGAGGAGTTTTTTAAAACGAGTGAAGAAAATAAAAAAAAATAAGAAACTTAAGGTTGGTGATTCGCGAAAATTTCCGAGGCGCTTATTAGCTTTTTACCCCGCAAACGAGACACACTAACTTTTGTATGGCGTTTTTTAAGTGCGTTTATTGCGACGAAAACATAAACAATCAGCGTAACTAACCGATTGAAAGTATATCGATACATATCATTGTAAAGAGGAGAGGGGGAGAATTAAGCGGAACGCAGGGATGCGATATATATTGCGTACATAGGTGACTTATCGAATGAAAGTATATTAAACAAAAAAGCGTCAATTTAAAACGGCAACTTATATTGTACTTTAGAAAATAAGAGCCTCGAAAATGGACGAGAGATCCACGAGTTATTAGGTCTTTGATTCGTTAATATATTTACAGAAAAATCTATTAGACAAATTGAATTGAATAAATAAAAAAGTGACGGGCAGCCGCCTCGGCTCAACGCCGGCGGCACGTCTAGCGATAATTTTTCGAGTAAATTAAAGGGAGAAAAAAAAAGAAATGAGAATCGTTTTAATCGACTGTTAATTATTAATCTTACAATGCAACATGTTAAAGGTCGGCGTTCAAAAACGCCGAGTCGAGCACCTTTAAAAATATCGGATTTTAAACTAGACTAACAAAAAGAAAGAGAGAGAGAGAGAGAGAGAGAGAATCTCGTTCGCTATTGATCGAGCTGAAAGCTTAAATATACAATTCCTTTTATGCGACTGTTGTGAGAGACGTTTTTTCGGTGGTTTGTTTGCCTGCGTTGACGACGTTCTTTTCTAGCGATATTATATATTATACATACCTTAGCGAATTAAACAAATATAAAGAAGTAGGCGCGTCTCGTTCGTGTGTGTTACGTGCCTATGTGCGTCGAGGCGGAAGTACGAAAGCTCGACGTGTGTGTTTTACACGAGGATATCGGGCGCGCGCGTTCTTTTTTCTCCGCGACTGTTTTTCGGGAGGAAGTGCCGCTTCCGTCCGCTCGGGAGCCAAAGGTCGCCCTTGGACGTTTCTATTCTCCTCGCTCGCTGGACAATGCCGTCGTTAGGCTGCTTTAATGAGTAACGAGAGGCTTGACAACGCTCGAGCGACTCGCGGTAATAAAGCTGCTGCTCGTAAAAGCTTCTCGTTATTCGATTGTTCCGATCCCCTTTTC
>JAWWEM010000010.1:13788288-13804156 GCA_035582935.1 Ormyrus thymus | reverse complement strand
ACGCTCGAGCGACTCGCGGTAATAAAGCTGCTGCTCGTAAAAGCTTCTCGTTATTCGATTGTTCCGATCCCCTTTTCAAATAGTAAAAAAAAACATTTTCGGCGATGCTCTGCTTAAAATTCCAGAGCTCCGAGTGTGGCGAACTCTGGCTTTCGGGGGGAAGGGATCGATTATTAGCGCGAGAAAAGCATCGCGGAACTATTCTGGGAAAAGCTATAAAACAGGCAAACAACTGGTAATACCGCTCGCGCAAATTGCGCTGCTTGGAGCACACGCGAGACGTAGATATTCGGGCGCGGAGAGCTTTTCCAGGTAAATAGAGACGGAGAGAGAGGGAAACGCGACCAGACGGGAGATAGACGGAAAACAAGTGAACTAAAAAAAAAAGAAAAAGAAAAAAAAAGAAAGAAAGGGGGTAGTAAAAAGTAATAAGTATAGTTGCAGCTTTCTGTGTGAGGTTATTGTGATACTTAAGAATAAAAGCAGTTCTGCAATAGCATAATCTCGGCGTCGCGGCGACGCTTTAGGACATGAATATTTACATAGAATTACTATATGACTATATCTGAATAAACGATGAAATATTTATTAATGTCGTAAACGAAGAGTCGAAGGGGCGAGGGGAGCGAGAGCAATGACAGGAGGGAAGGAAGGGTTGAAGAAGGCTCGAATGACGTAACCCCCGCGTTGCGAGTGATTGATGGGTCGAAACACGGAGCGGAAAAGAGTTCGAAATCGTCCCCCGAACGGTCGTATACAGCTCGATCGATCCGCGGTGAAAAAAAAAAGTACACATTAGCGCCCGGAAGCAGCGTCCTGTCCCCGCTGGAGAATTCCTTAATTCTCCTCGAGAAAAAGGAGCTTCGCAGCCGAAGAGCTCTCCTAGCCTCGGGAGGACGATCCTACCGGCTGTCGCGCGTAGACGCGGAAGAGGCCGTTCGCGGGGGGAGAAGGAGGGGTGCAGGAGGGAGTATATAAAATTTGGAGAAAAAAAAACGTTGAAGAGACAATCCGAGGCTTCGTCGGTTAGGTGCGCGCTTTCGAGACTGCCGGGGCGTGAAGTAATACATCGTCGTGGGCGTATATATCCTTGACGCGCATGCAATAAATCTGACTATCATCATCGGCGATACGGCGATGCGCAGTGGGCGCGGGAAGATCGGGAACCGAGGCGTGCACCTTCGAGCTCGACGAAGTACGAAGAAAAAAAAAAAAATAAAGTAAAGCTAAATAAATAAATAAAAAAAAAAATACATAAATCCGTCCATAAGTGCGGCCCGCGCGCGACGAAAGCAAGCATTGTCGACGCGGCGCGGGCGGCGCGCCGCACAATTACGTGCATATTAATCATTGGGACTACAAAAACATATCATCGTAAAGCTGTAATGACTACGATTATTAAAATAGTAAACGATTACAATTATATTATAATGATTATTATATACTTCTTACGACTATGACGATATATATTATATATAATATATTACGAATTATTTACTATTTAAAAAAAGAGAGTGCGAGTGAGAAGGATGAGAAACAATTGTAGAGTGAGCGAGAGAGAGAGAGAGAGTATGAGGAGTAGTATACGCGATTGCGAGATATTAAATGGTGTATTCAGCGTGAACGCATTACTGTATTGGTGTATTGGGTGGAAAACTGAAAGTAAGAAGAAAGTAAGCAAGGAAGTAAGAGAGAGAGAGAATCACCTAAGCAATAAGATATATTCTATTTATAATAACGCCCCGTGTAAGCGTCGACTCGAGTGCATAATTGCGAAGTATATATATTATATATATTATATATTTAAAGAATTATAAACCGCGATACATTCATTGTAAAACATGCATATCAATACATGTGTGTGTCTGGGCAAGGATTAGCTTACTAATGATTAATTAATTAATAAATTAATTATTATGATTATTATGATTATTATGATTATTATTAATTATATAATTAAATATTAAAATGACGACGATATACAAGAGGTATATATATGAAGATGTGACTATGATATAATCGATTTACTTCTTCGTTGTCGACCAGAGCAGAGAGTGGCGTTAATGTTATTATGGATAAACAACTTACGTAAACTTAAGTATTTCATTGATGAGCGTTTATCATTATGACGGTGATTATTATTATTAGTATTATTATCATTTATTATTAATCTTATCATTATTAATTTTTATTATTCGTATCATTGTCACTTACAATTATGAATGAACTATTATTTTTTAACTGTATTAATTATTAGTATTGCTATGATTTATTACGAGTATCACAGACGCGTGATTATTGTCTTTATTATAAATATTATTTTTATTATGGTTATTATGATTGTAGGCTGATATTAGAGTGACGATTATATTAAGAGAATTATCAATGTCAGAGAATTTTTCCGGGTTCTAAGCGAAATTTTGGCAGTAATAAAATAACAGTTAAAAATACAATCTTTTGTTAAAACCTTTATTTTCATTTTAAATTCAATTTTTTTTTTAAATACATTTATTTGCGTTATTTTCAAGTTCATTTCCTGAATTAAATTAAAGCTGGAATATTTTCGAGTAAGAAAAAGTACTTTTCAGCTCGTTCTGTAGATCTGCAATACTTAAAAATGTATTTAAATGTATTATATAAAAGTAGTATTTGTTAGTATAAAATTATAAAATATGAAATTTTTTATTTATTAGTTAAATTTATATCACAATATTATTTAAAACCATATTATAATGTACCTTTTTGTGTGCAATAATTAAAAATTGTTTTTATCAACTAAATTTGTTTAATTTTTTAGATAAACGTAATTTCGTATCTTAAAAATTGCTAATTAATTTACGAGATTTAAATAGATTCCATTATTTTCTTTTTTAGTTAAAAAATATAGCAGAACAGAAATTTTGATCGAGTGATAATTAAAAATGAAGTTACCTTAGTTTTAGAGCAAATTTTTCGTAAGAAATGAAAATTAAACTAGCTAATATAAACTTCTCGTAAAGTAAGTTTTTAAAAATCCCGCCACTGGAAGAACTCATGAAAGATGTCGCTACAAAGTCACGTGACTCACTTAGAGGCAGAGAGGCGGGAAAATCTGGCGCGAATTTCGCAAAAGCAGGTTAGTTCAACAGATAGGCCGAGAAAAGCTTTTATTTATCACTGGTACAAACTATATTCTTATTTAAAAATGGTACAAATCAAAAATAACGAAGATGAGGAAAATAAATGTATTTTCGAAAGAAAAACAGCTTCATATGCAGATAACACAGGTAGATTTGCAAAAGAAGGAGAAAATTACATGAAACAATTTGCTAGTTTGTACGTAAAGCGGCTTGAAGAATTGTCTTTGATTCTCAAAGAAAAAGTCGAAGCAAAATGGGGTAATTATTTTTTTAAAAATCTTTGACCTATAAAGATAAAAAAATTAATAATGATTTTCTAATTTTATAGGTTCAGACATTAATTTAGTTCCATTATCAGATATTGAAGAGCAGAATGGAAAACGTACAGCAATTATTGGTACTTTATACAAACATCAAACAAATAAACCATCAATTTTACAAGAACTCAGCGAGGAACATCAAATGTCTGCACCAGCTCCTAAAGCTGACTATTGTTCTGAAGAAGATCAACTGTTTTTAGAAGATCAAACATCACGTATTAGACTAACTGGAGAAAAAGTAAATGTTAAAGAGTCTGTCACTGGTGTTGTTTGTGCAGTTATTGGATCAGAAAATGCAAAGAGTACCTTTGAGGTAAATAAGAAAAAAAAATTACTTAATTAAAATAGAAATTATAAATGTAATATTTTTCAAATAATTTTTTGCAGGTAGAAGATTGGTGTTTTCCTGGTTGCCCTCTTCAAAAATCAGTTTCATCTAATTCGTCGTCAGGAAAGGTAGTTTTCTTATCAGGTTTGGAACTTGCCAAATCTCCACAGAACCTTCCATTAGGCTTATTTGTTGAATGGCTTGGAGGATTAGCTGGCTCTGCCGATTTGCAACAAGATGAAGCATCAATTGTTCGTGTAATTATAGCTGGTAACAGTATAAAAGGTTGTGCCGATCAACATGTGAGTAAAGGACTTGTTAGTGGAAAGGCTGAAGATGCTGCTGCTGCAAAAGATATGGCTTCTGGAACTCAAAGGCTTGATACATTTCTTGAAACTGCTGGTTTAAATTGTTGTGTAACAGTTATGCCAGGTCAGTTTGATGTAACAACTCTTATGATGCCTCAAAGAGCAATGCATCCAGCATCTTTTCCTAAAGCTAGAAGGTTTGATATATTACGTATTTTAAAACTTTTATAACACATTCAACAAATTAGAAAAATATTTTATTTATTTCTCTAATAGATTGAAAAGTGTAAAAGGTGTAACAAATCCATGGGTTGGAAATATATCTGAAAAAGTAATTGTTGGAACAAGTGGACAACCCATTCAGGACATTCAAAAAGTTTGTGGTGTTGACACTTTAGAACCAATTGAATGGCTCGAAAGATCCTTAGAGTGGAGACACTTATGCCCAACAGCACCAGACACCATTCCATGTATGCCATTTTATAAAAGTGATCCATTTATTCTTAAGGAATGTCCACATATTTACTTTGCTGGAAATATGGATAAATTTCAAACGAAGTTGTATGAAGGTTTGTAAAAAATATTTTATTATTTTTGTTATTAATTATTTAATAATAGCAATAACGCTATTCTTAAAATTTTGATTTAGGCAAAGATGGACAAAAAATTCGCCTTTTATGTATCCCAAAGTTTGCAAATACTCAATCTGCAGTGGTTGTTGATCTAGATACTTTGGATACTAGAGTAATTTCATTTGGGTCGGATTAAAGAATTGTGAATATAATATATTATTAATAAGATAATTTATAAGATATTTTGTTACATCATTTTTTAAGAAACTTTTTTAAATAAAATATACAATCTATTTTATTATTTTAATTTACATTAAAGCTTAATAATAAAAAAGTTCTTTTTATTCTTGATATTTTTCTGTGTATGTAAAAGATAAAAGAGTACTTTCCGTGCTTTTTTATGACATTGACAATTTGTTTTGCGTTATAGTGATTATAAAGCCAACAAGATTGGTAACTTGAAGTGATCATACTTTGAAATTATAAAAGAATAGTCTAATAACATTAGGTAAGTAAAAAATTTTCAGGCTCTCTTAATGTTTTATATAATATTAAGATTATTTAATTTAAAAAATTGAACAATATCGGTTTTAAAAAATTTACAAAAATACTTGCAGTCTTTATTTAATTTACTAATATGTAGGTTCCTACATTTTAATAGGATATGAAAAATCAATATTTGAAAAAAATATCAAAGTTACGTACACGTATATTTGTACAATTTTCATCCCCGTTTAGAGTTACGAGTATGACTTTACGAGCACAGATGTCATTTATAAGAAAAAGCTTGCGATATCTTGGCCTTCGTTTGCGTATATCATTTTTATGCAGGAATCGATGTAGAAGGTGACAGGGTTTAAAAAAGAACGTTCGTATTAATTAAATACAAGTTTTCTGTTTATTCAGAAAATTCTGAATTTGGTACATGCCAAATCAGAAAAGCTGATACGCATAAAAAACTTATAAAAATCTTATAAGTTTACGTAATACATGAAAAACATAAATTTTCAACTGGTTGATCTTGTTAAAACCTTTTTCCACTGAAAGAGGCAAGATTCTTAATAAAATAACATATCTAATATTAAGACGTTACATTCCTACTAGTGAAAAGTTGAACGTCATTTAAAATTTGATCTTATCTCACGATCAATAATGATTGTAATTGTTTTTTAATGAGGTAACAAAACGTCTACCTACAGTAAATGCACTTTGGTGTATCGTCTGGCACTTATGCACCCACTTTCTCAATGACACAATTCAGTGATTCGCGTTTTATCCTCGAAATCAGTCTCAATTCCGCACAATCAGAAGCGAGCTTCGATTCAATTATAAGAAATCAATTCATTTTTTTATGTACAATAATCGAAAATCCAGCAAGCAACGTCTTATAACGTTCTTGAATTTACTCAAAATTTGGCAAATCTCGTTCTGTGTTGGAAGACTAGATTTGGAGCTGTAAAAATATTTCAGATAAGCTCAAATCTGATTGATTTTAACGCTTAATGCCCTTAGCTTAAAAAATACAGTATACATTGGCACCTGCTTTACATTGCGCTTTGTTTTACCGAGCAAAGCTCTCTTCGCAAAGTTGAAAACAAAGTTTACAGAGAACTCCGATGGAAATTCTTGTTTTAAAATTGTAAATTGTCGAGTTATCTTAATTTTTCATCAGTTATTAATCTAGTTTCAATATACAAATTTCGAAGCTGCCTTGAAAAATCATCATAAGTTCGGATCGAATTCGTGGTATCCTTCCGCTCCGGTGAAAACGACATCTACCCAAACTCGCATAGCCTCCGCACTCGGAGCCATCAGATGGTAAAGTCTTGTTGTGGTTTTCACGATGAATGTTAAAGAAGGTTGAGGCGACTTGACCGTGTTCATGTGATCGATGTACACTTCTTCGATTGACTGAAATAGGTAAAGCAGGTTTTTATAAACTTTTAAACAAATCGATGCTGCAGCTACGACTAACTTGTCATCCGTAAAATATTTTACCTGGAAATACACGACGCCTCGTGGTTTTCTTGAATTATTATCGCTATAATAAGAGAGGGTTTTCCGTTTTCTGTCGAAAACAAACCACCGCTTGTTCCAGTGATGAAACTTTTTGCTCATCTTGGAGAGATATCCACTACAGCTCGTCGTATCCACGGTAACGTCATGAATCAAAGGCAATTGATGACCTGCCGTCTCTATATGATGCCTGAGATCCAGAGACTCCGATTTTATTGGCAAGTACCTTGTCAACGGTCTCTGCAAAAACAGTTATAAGCATGATAAATGCGTTCCAGGAAAGTTCAACTTTATAAACTAATCATTATTTAAAGTATTCATTTTGTCTGGCGCTTTTTGAAGCGGGAATAACTTTTAAATCTGCATTGTTATGCAAGTATTACAGTAATTAGCCAGGAAACTCGGCCGTGGCTTCTAAACGAAACGAGAAAAAGGCTTCTCTTTGTAATCACCTTTTCAGCCTAATTGCCAAAGGGACTCTCCGCAAAGTTTTCCGCGTCGAATATAACGAGAGAATATTCTATATCTATACCTGTAACTTGGGCTTGTCGCGGTGCTTAATTTGCATAGGGCCGAGAGAGTCCAGCTCGCTGGAAGTTTGAGAAAGAGGTCTGCTTCCGGTTTCGTCAACAATTCCGCTTCCGTTGCCGTTGAATCTCTCCGTATCCATGGACGTCGGTCTCTCGTCTCTCGCCTGGAAAAAGCAGGCACAATGAAACTTTTGCCCGACTTGCCCACCGCGCGATAATTGAAAAAGCGACTTTTAATGTTTCTTACGTTGTCCGCTTGTAGGAGGGTGTAAGAGTTGCCCGACGGACCAGGACTGGGTGAGGTGAATTCCGAATGCTTGCCCGGCGATAGTTTTTCGGCGGTGCCATTTTCCGCGCCGTCGCTGCTTCCGCTGCCACTGGGAAAGCAAAGAAAAATCAATAGCAAAAGGTCATTCGAGATTTACCATCCTCGTGAATAAATAAGATGATATTCTTGTCTTGCTTTTACGACCCGCATATAACATTTTTATTTTTATGATCGCATTATAAGCTCGATAAATGTTTCGATTTTGCAGATAAGGCTTTATGTCTAGTTTCGACTGCGACCGCAAAAAGGCTTAACGATCATTCCATTGTATTAAAAACGAGTAAAGTGGGGTTTATTTTTGTTTTTATGCCCTTTTTCTAATTTAATTTTAAATGGGTTGTCCTACGTAGGAATTTCAAAGTGGAAAATAAAAAAAAACAATTGACCTCCTTCTCAAACGAAATTGTAACACTTTAACAATTTCTGGAATGAAATAAAATATTAAAAGCTCTATTTAATTAAATTATGATACAGTCATTCTGAACCAAGTCGATCTATCGAATATAAATTCATTATATTAAACGCGAAAGCGGTTTCCGCAAATATTATTATTTCACAGACAGATAGCACGGGTGCTCAAATAGCAGCTCTCAAAGCACTCCTTCGCGCGTATTATCAATGAAAGTGGAAACTGCGGGTGAATCATAAACGTCGATGAGCCCTATTGAAAAAAATGACCGATAGCCATCAATCTCGATAATCGCTCGCGCGCTATGAAAAAGCAGCTCGCGGCCAGGCTTTCCCAATCGATCTCCTCCTAGCTTCTTTACTCACAGCGAATAAGTGGCGCGATCATCGGGGCGTCTCCTCGAGGCGCAGCAGGCCTCGGCGAGCCAGTCCTTGCTGCTCATGTAGCATTTGTTGCTCGTGATAAGAGTTATCAGATTGCAGCCGGTCTGCCTGAGCAGTGACCCTCTGAACTCCTGCCCCGCCGCCATTCGGGAAGGGGGCCGCTTTTTTTATTGTTATCGGAGGGTGGAGAGGAAGGCCGACGACGACAATGCAGGCCGCCGGCGAAGTTTATAGTAATCGAGCGCGGAAGAGCGGAAGGCTGAAAAAGTGTCAAGAGAGCCTCGCCGGTTTTATGTGTGTCGTCGCTTTTATGCGCTTCGCCTAGAAATCTTTCGCCGAAATGGGTGTACTCGCGGAGCGGAGTAAAAAGCCGGCGCGCTCGTTTGTTTTCCTTCCCCCTTTTTTTTTCCTTGCGAGAGCCAGCCTCTCGCGATACTCTTCACTGTTTATTTAGAATTCTGATTAATCATCAGTTCGCTGGTAAATCAATTGCACGCGCCGCGACGTATCTCCTGGATGAGCGATGTTCTACATGCATTATTTAACGTCAATACGCATCAATGACAGCTGCGATTAATTCACTGACTGGCTGCAAACTCCACACGTGGTCACGTCGCGCATTATCGCACTGAAGCGGCGTCTAATTCCTCGAGAGCCTTCATTAAAAAATCTTCCTTCACGGCGGCGGGCCACGGCAGCCGTGACCCATTTCCGAATACTTCTAACACAGGTACACCACCGCGCCGCCCACACCTCGGCCACTCTCTGTAACTTCCTGCGCTCCTCGGCACTCGGGCGCGAATTAACGCACGGGGACGGCTCGTGCCGTCGGTGTGTCGCGCTCGGAACAATATGTCGCCGCCGAGGAGGAGGAGGAAGCAACTCGAGCCGAGTAAATATTCGAAAGTATCTTATCGCGCCGTGCTCGCCGCCGGGCTCGCGGGCTTATCAGCGCAGGCGGAGGGGCCCCGGAGTATCGACCGCGACAACTTCAAAAACGAAACTGTCGCGCGTCTGCGGCGCACCCGTCGGGGGGGCAAGTCCCCGCCGGGAGAACCGGTATTCGTATACACGCACAGCCCCGCTTTTACTTTCACGGCAGAGCGACGGAAAGAGAAAGAAAGAGAGAGAGAGAGAGAGAGGGAGGCTGGAATTCGCGCGTTACGTCTTTGCCTGAGTGCATGCGTATGACGTGTCGGACACTTGATTGCTGATGAATTAGAGAGAGAGAGAGAGAGAGAAGCTTCTTTTCGGTGCGGTTGTTGATCTTCTCTGTGCGCGGGGCGGGGAGGTCTTTTTGCCCGGAGATGTAAAAATGTATTCTAGGTCGAGATATGAATATTGCAGAGTTCCGCGTGCAGGCTTTGCTGCTTTGAGTTTGCGAGGAGATCGATAAGCTTTTATCTGAGGCTTGTATTGGGTAAACTCATTTTCTGATTATGGCACTGGCTTAACCAATCGAGCTTAAATTAGTTTAATTAATTAATTTGACGCATAATTACGAAATGAAAATACTTTAAGCAACGTTAATTAGCGGCAAGATGTATATGTTTAAGGGTATCAGTCAAAGTGACGATTTCAATTTTTTAATCAACTGCAGTTTTTTCAAAGTGGTGACGCATAACTGCACTAACAATCCCGGAAGGGCTTAATTCTTTCACTTAAAAAAACTTAGCTAAACTGCTTCTAATTATGTTTGTCGCAGAAAGAAAGTTGGCATAAAAAGACTGCCGTTTGATACTTTCAGGCAATCAATATAAATATTAAAGCGTGCAAGGAAATAGACCTGTACCGAATCAGGCATTAATTCCGATTTTTCTCCGATCAGGCATATAATAAAAAGGTGCATCCATTACTTAATTTTCCTGAACTTTGCTATTACCTCTCAGTTGGCCCAGTTGAGTAACTTGACGACTCTTCTCCCGATTCGACACTATTGAAAGACGTGCAATTCATTTTCCTCTCCTCCCACTGTGAGCGAACTTCGTCCTGAACTCTTCTTTTCAGTTCCTCCACCCTTCGTCTTTCTTCTGAAATTACTTGACTACCTACGTTAAAGGAAAATACAAAGTTAGCAGTTCATTACATTTCCAAGGTACTTTAACGTATTTCCGACATTTATCGTCTAACCAAGAATCCCCCTTAATCACTCTCAATCTATACAACCAAAAGTTGTTTTTTATTCCCTTTTTCAAGCGCCATTGACACCTTTATCCAGCACGAGTGCACACTGCACAGGATTAAACTTTTTTAAGAACTTATCGAGAACAAAAGATCTGTGAATATTAACCTTGTTTGGCCAAATGCAGCTGTCGATTTCGCTCAATCTCTTTGAGAGACTCGATGGTTTTCCTACCCAAGCTGCCTTGATTATTGACAATCGGAGAGTCCGTAGTAACCCTCGATATCCTATCGAAATCCTCCCTGCTAGGCGAGCGCTTGTCGTCTGGGTTATCGGCGGCATTTTTAGCCAGACTTTCTAGTTCCTCGTCAATGGCACGCAATCGATTGCGACTCTGCATGCGGGCCGAGCAACACAGAAAAAAAATCATGAGTTTCCGGGTGACGAGTGCCTTTGAATGCAATAATTTCAATTTCAATAATGGACGAGAGAGAAAAATAGCTTGTCCCGATGTTCATTGTTGACAAACAATCGTCTAAATTACTTTTTCGGTTATTGACGTTGAAATTATTTTGCAAGGCATTCATTTTTTCGCTAAATCAATTTTACCTCCTCTAATCTCCGTAAATGTGTGAGTTTTTGCCTTTCCAGACTTTTCGCCTCTTTCGTGACTGTATTCTTAATGTCCGTACGTTGCGCTTCTAATTGATTGAGTTGTAGTTTTCTACTTTCGATTTTCGTTGTCAGCTCGCCAATGTATCTAGAAAACAGAGAGTTCATCAATAAATAAATACTTTCCAATAAAACAATCTCCAAAAGCTATTGTACTATCCGATAAATGAATTTTATAAGTAAAATACTCCTACAACATACAACTTATTCATCAACGTATTTATTTTCTCCGTCCGCTGAATAAATCATAAATTCCTCCTCAACAGTTACCCGAAAGTTAAACCGCAATTAAAAGCTAAAACCAGCTCGCAGAAACGTGAACTTACTTTGACAGAAAGTTACAATTCAATACCGAAAGTGTGCTCAAAACTTGCCCGCGTAACAAGCATTATTCATCTCGAAACTTCCGCAAGCCTAATTATACGAGCCAATCCTGCAAAAACTCGAGCGAGCACACGAACCTCTGCAGCTCCTCGCGGGTGGCGAGCCTGCTGGCCTCCTCCTCGAGGTGGTGGAACTCGAGGTCCTCGAAGGCCTTGCGCTCCGTCTCCAGCAGCTCCGTCTGGGCGGCGAGCTTGTCCGCGAGGTCGCTGTCGCGCTCGTCGTCGCGGTCCTGCGCCTCGGCCAGCTCCTCCTCCAGCCTCGCGCAGCTCTGCTGGGCCTTGAGGACGCGCTGCTTCGCCTCGGCTTGCAGCTGCGACTGGTAGGAGCTGCTCTCCGACAGCTCCCTCTCGAGCTCGCCGATTTTCCTGTGGACGCGCTCCCGCTCGCTCTCTTCCTGCTCCAGCTTCAGGGACTCCGACTCGTACTCGGCCGACAGGAGGGCTTTCTCGAGCTCCAGCTGTCGAGGGAAGACGGAGGTTAGTCGTTGTCGGTTGGATTTATTTATTGTCGTGGGTAGGCAGGCGAATGACATTTTTTAAATTAGCGCGGTATTTGCCGTTGAATAATTTATCAAGTAAAAAGTATCTCTTCGTTACGGCAAAAGACTCACCGGAGTTCTGGAATGTTAATTGTATCTTGCTGCGTTATTGTTACTGTAAATTACATATAGTTTTGATGAAAAACATGACAACACAAAACCTCTTTGCAATTTTTAATGGCATGTTATTAGCTAAGTTACATTCTACACCGCAAAAAATTCATGAATTTAATGAAATATTTTCCGGACACTCCCACTTATACGCGTCTATTTAAATGAAATATAATTATTATATCGTTGCGATAAACCTCTGCATGCCATTCAGTTTTTTCTCAACTAAAAACAACAGCCTCCAAGACTAAAAAAGCAAAAAGTCGACGCTCGGGCAGTGAAGGAAAAGCCAATTGTCGAGCCCGGAAATAATCCGGAACGAAAGCGGCCTACCTCTCGATTGATTTCCTCCTCCTGGGTCTCGATGTCGGCGACGCTGCGCTTGAACCCGTCCATGTTGCCGAGGATGTGCTGCTTCTCGTTCTGCAGGAACTCGATGTACTTCTTCCGGTCCTCTTCCTCGAGCTCCTTGCGCTCCTTCTCGGCCTTGGCCTCGTTCGACTTGGCGTTGTCGCGCTCGCTGTTGATCCTCTTAGGCGTCGTCGTCGTCGTCGCCGCGGATGTCGAGGCTGCCGGCGACGCGGCGCTGCTGCTTGTCGGCGTCGAGGTAAATCCCCCGGAATGCCTCGGCTTCGAGAGCATCGACAGCTGCTCGATCGCCTCGAGTAGGTCGTCGTTCGACACGTCCAGCTTGTTGTCGATCATCATCTCGCTTACGCCCTTCTTCTTCGGCCTCGGCAGGCTCAGCAGGTTGTTCGCGTTGTTGTTCACGTTGTTAATGTTACTGCAGCCGTTGGAGACTAAGACGAGGTTGTTCGGATTGTTGGCGGGAGGGATGACGTTCTCGTAGACGCTGATGTTGCCGTTCAGAGGCACGAAGTTCTCGTAGTTGTGCACCGCGAGTTTGACGTTCTTCTCGGGTAGCGGTGGAACCGTCGCCGCTGCTGCGGTTGCGTCTAGTTTAGATGGTAAAATTGAGGATTGAGGAGTTGAGCTCGAGGTGCTCCGAGAAACTTAGTTGCTTAACTTTAAATTTCGTGCTCTCGTAATTTCATTTTATCGGAGTCCGCGTCTTCGAAATACTCAATTAAACTTCATTTGTAAGTTGATCAATTGAATTTATGCTTTCAGTATGTATCAAGTTTAATGTTTAAAGCCCAGAATGACCCAGATTTTATTTGAAATATTGTTTTATCATCACGCAATTCTAAAGTATAAACCAACTTGAATCGCTTCGATAATCTTTTTCAATTCAATCCAAGTTCGAAACAATAAGGAGTTCTGATTTAAAATTGACGCCTGAAACGGCATGCCACCTCGCTTTCTCGGAAAAGAATCTTGGCGAAAGAAAAGCCCGCAACGAAAGGAATTAAACTCCGGGTGGCCTTTAACAAATTGCATCGGCAGAAGCATCGACACTCCTAATTATTCACTTCGATCCCGGGTCGCAGCTTGCAGCAGCAGCTCGAGCAAGCTCGACTGTCCTCGCCAAATTCGATAACGTTCCGGCGCCCCTCTACTCACCATTACTCGCGTCAGCTGCTGTTGCAGCGTAGCTCTCGGGGCCGATCTCCTCGTAGTTGGAGCAGGTCGGACTTCGCTGAAAGCCGTTCGGCCACTTTGGCGCTTGATTGTTGTTGGGCGTCGCGACCTGTTGGTCCTCCGCTGCCGCCGGTAGCATTACGTTCTCGTACGCCGGAGGCGACTGTCTGTATTGTTGGGGGGTTCTGGATGTGTCGCTGCTGCTCGTCGCCGTGGGCAGCGGCCTTTTGTCCCCCGGTAGCGAGCCATTCGTTTTCGCCCTGTCAACGACACACGTATGTAACACAGGTTGATGCTGTTAATTTGCGCGGGATTTGATTTACGCTTGACGAGGGAGGGAGGCAGTCGCTTTTCCGGTTCGATCTTTTCGGCTGCGGATTGATGGATTGCGCGCTCGGTGTGCTGCTTTTTTAATTAGTAAACGATTCTTGTTCGAGGTGTGGTAGTCGTACAGAGAATGATTTACTGAGTATAATATTATCACTGTAATGGGATTAAATTTTACGTTTATTCTTAATTATGCAAATCTTGTAGCTGCTTGTAAATAATAGAATAAAATGTACTAAAAGAAGTTAAAATAAGATGTATTGCCCTTGTAACGCATTTTCGAACAGAATAGAATATAATATTCAACACAGCTTAGCCTCTTCAGTTCAAATATCTCAAGACTACCAGAGAATAGGGATTAAGGACGAACATTAGAGCTATGTATACTGTATATGGTGGTGCAACAAAAACGAAATCCGTGCGATCCGCTAATCCTTTAATGGTGAAAGCTCCTTTGAGTGAGCGTTAGGTTTAGTGCACCTTTTGTTTTATTATTATATTAGTGATATTCTAATATTCTGCACTCTTCAACCACGAATACGTACACCAGTTTTTTAAAATTCAGTTGAATTTTTTTTCGGGTTTAAAATAATATTGAAATTTACTTTTACTTTTAGATTTAGTTTTAAACGACATATATATCTAATACGGTAGAAAGTTAGCTAATTTGCTAAACAATCTGTCTTTTAACACTTGACTCATTTAGCTTGAATAGCTCGAACGCTTTCGCTGAATTTCCTATACACTGTATACGTATAAGTCGCGCCTATACCAAATACCTCCTCGAACTCGTATAATTGTTTGCTAGTTAAATTTTTATTGAACGTTTCGATTTATATTTACAATGACCGTAACAATACTAACAAGGTGATATTAATGCTGCTGATTTTACGCCAATCAATAAATTACTCTCAACAGTATTTATTAATTCTTGAATAAATTTCAATAACGCAATTCATTATCTCCGCGGGCACTTTTAATTAATTATTTCCCGTTTCAATTAGTTCCACCAAGCATCATTGAAATAAAACTCAATTAATCATGAAAATACTTACTCGAATCAATCGAAAAGCAGTTAATTTACATTTCATTCGAGCCACGAAATGCAGCCCTTATCATAATCCCAAAAAACTCGCCAAGAGCAAACTCCAGCAAGTAGTCGTAAAGCAGAAGTCGACGCGTCAGAAAAAAAAGCGGCCGAAAAGGCAGCCCGCAAAACCGCAGAACCAGATCCTCGCTCGGGGGGCCTCCTCATCCCGCCCGGGCACCGCAAACAGCGCGAGCATCGTCGTACCTGTTTTGCTGCTGCTGCTGCGGTTTCTCGGCTCGGCTGCTCTGCCTCTCGTACTCGGCGCACATGGCGAGGATCTCCTCGAGGCGCAGCCGCTCCTGCCGCTCGATCTCCTGATCCCTCAGACGGCTCTCTTGGGCTTGGCGCACCTGCGACTCCGTGTCTTGGAGCTGCTCGGACGAGGGGCACTTACTTGCCGGGCAGGAACTCTTGATTCGGCCGTAGAGCGACCGCGAGTCGTACTTTGGCTCGCGGTCCCACGCCGACGGCGACGCCTTTATGCTTGGCTGCGAGCCGAAAGTCCTGTCGAAATGTTTGTTTGTTAGTGGCTGTGTTGTTCGGGCGTTCTTCGAATGTGTTAAGAATTTTCGGAAAGTGAGAAATATTCATAATATGCGTCATTTTTGGACACAAAATATTTTGGGGCTTAGCCAGTAAAATGTCAAACAATACAATATATTTTCATTTTTTGCATCGACTGTAGTAGTGCATAAATTACGACTTAATGAATACTCACTACTCTTAAGTAAATTCGTGGATTAAATGTAAATGAATGGAATGACTTAGA
>JAWWEM010000010.1:13762666-13788188 GCA_035582935.1 Ormyrus thymus | reverse complement strand
AAGGCACGAGCGGCAGCGAGAGGGCAGAGCTTTCATCATTATCAAGCGGCCCCGATAAGGCTGCTTCAGGGAACGAAACGAAAGAGCCGGGCGTCGGCTCCGACGCGAGGCGATGATCGCCTGCTCGGGCGTCTCTTATCCTCTCGAGAGCGCGGCACATTCTTCCCCGTAAGAAAGGCTGTACCGCAGCAGCCCATTTTCATGCTAAACGAAAACCGTCTCCACTTCAGCGCCGCGGCTAATAGAAAATGCGCTCCGACGCGCGTTAATAGAAGCTCCGCTCGGTCCGGCTAAGGTCGCGCTCGGAATGGGAAGTCGAACGGCCTTGGCTGCAGTGCACGCGGCCTTACGGTACCTCTCTTTCTCTCTCTCCCTCTCTCTCTCTCCTGCTTCCTTTCTTCGAGCGCTTTCTTTCTTCCCTCGGCCCCCCTGGCTTCTCTATTTTTCTTCTTTCGGCCTTTTGTGCTGGATTTGTGTCGCGCGCTTTCCGGACTTCCCTGCTCCCCTGTTGATGGAATCACTGCTGCCCGAGGATTCGGCGTTTTTCGGATCAGCAGCTCTCAGCCCGCTGCAAGGCGGGAAAGTTTGCTTTTGACGTTTTCGCTTGAAAGGTCGTATTGTATCGTCGTAGAAATAAGTTGCGAGAGACGCCTATATTCTAGCTAGTTTTATTTTTACAAGTCTGAGACGGATTTGTTAGACGGAGTTTAGTCACTTGGGCGGTCTTTAAAAATGGAGGTAATGACTAATATGTAGAAGTTGTAAATATTCAGCGCCTCCTTATGCAGTATGGGAGCATAAAATGAGCCGTGTTTTTAAATTAAACTATTTTACCGCCGTTTAAGAACTTTAATTAAATTCTTACAGCATACTGAAGAATTACAGGCACAATAAATTCACCAAATTGCCATTCTTTTTACGGCTTCAATTAGAGATGTATTTAATGAAAGAAAAACTTAGTCAAATGAGCATTCTTTATAGGTTTAAAAATACATTTTATGCCTACTTACGGTCACAAATTTTTTATCTAATTTTATTTAAGAAAAAAGCAAACTGGAGTTGTTCATATTTGCATTATACTCTGCACTTTCATCAGCATAAAAGCCGTTATAAATTTTTGTTTGGTATAAAGCTCAATGGAATTATCATTGGCTTTAAAGCAGTTTTTATGATTTTACGAGGCGCACTAAAAGTTTCTATGAGCTCGCTAATTAATGAATAAAGTTAAAATTCAAAATTTGTCATAAACTCGCCTTTTTATAATTCGAAAAAAGGGTTATTTTATTTTCTCCACTTTTATCTTAATTTTTTTATGAAAAGCGTTTGTTATATGTTGTTGAGTCAAAATTTACGTTAATGGAAAGAAAGTATAATACAAGATAATAAATTCGTTGACGAAGTTAATAATGCTTACAATGAAGTACATTGTATAAAAAGCTGAGAAGTACTTAACTTACAGCAGCATTAATCATTTAACTTTAGAGGTAAATTCTACCTCAGCGTACACCTTTGACTATGAAAGCAAATATTGTTCAAGTTCCGGTTATACAATGTTACATCTTACTTTGCTCGCCTTAAATTAAGATTCAAAAGGCAGTAACAAAATATCAAACCTAAATCACCCCTGAGTGTATAAAGTTGCTAATTGTAATTAAAAGCCGAAACTTAATTAACGCGAATTGTTGTTCGCGTGAAAAATAAGCCCTGCTCCGCCTCCCCGCTCCACTCCGAAAAGACAAAAGCGATAAAGCGAAATCAGCGCCTTAATTACCCGGCGAGTTTTTCTCGTTTGCCGATACCCCCCAGCCCGTTTACCACTATCTGTTACACAAAGGCCGCTGGGCGAGAAACCAGTCCCAAAATTTAAAGTCACAGAGACCGGCGCGGCCAGCGCCAAATAAGAGCAGGCAGCCGAGTCCGAGCCCGCATAGCCCCGTTTCGCCCACGAAATCTCTCTCGCTTACATGCGTGCACGCGGCGGTTCTCCCCCTCCTTCTCTCTCCTCCATCCTTCGCGCAGCAGCCGCTCGCCACGTGAAAGCGGCCTTTCGGAATTTTCAGGTATATATGGGCGCGCGCACGGCGCACAATGCTTCGGCGTCGAGAATTTTCGGAGCCGATGCGAGATAGCCGCTGGTCAGCGACAGATGTTGCCTTTGTCGCTTATCTCCCGGCTAGGCGCTGATTTACTTCCGAGTAATTAGCGTGGAGAAATGCGCTCTTTCGAGCTGCGCGCGGGGAAAGAGATTGAGGAGTCGTTTGTGCTGGTAACGCGCTTGGCCGATTGTTTCCTTATCGCTGGGAGTATGACGTGGCTGCTCAACGTGTCGCCAGCAATGATTAAGAGAGATTTTGGAGATAAGAGCCTCAACTGTCTAACTAATGGGTTGGTCAGATTAAATTTTCCTTGCTTTGAAGACTATTTTAAAAGCGTTTTGCAATATTAAGTCCTTTTCTATAGGTTGGAGGAATGAAATATTTTTAATGAAAAGAAACGTATTTTAAATGTGGGAATGTTTTTCAAATGTAAAAATGTGTTATCACTTATTTAAATAAATGTAAATATTTATTCCAATGCTCTTTAGCGGAGCCTCAAGAGCTAATTAGCTAATGCACAATTTCTAGAAAGTCGATTCGTTGTTTTGTTGGTATTTAGGGTTTATGTTTTTATATATAGCCTTAGTTGCGAGCAAAGTTCAGCAGAAGTACTGCGTTAAATTTCCCAGCTTGAATGATGGAGGCTTTTCTGAGAATGAAATTCTTACTTTGTGCTATATATGCAAGTAATCATAATTATGAAATCCGAATGGAGAAAGTGCACTTACATTCTCCGATTGCATTCGCCTAATTAAAATGATAGTATTTTATAGGAAGATTAACTGAAATTTCATTTTTGTTAAACTCCAGAAAAATTAGCCCAATTGCAAAAGTCTAATATGAAGAAAGTCGTTTTTAAAGCTATATAAAAGACTTACAAATTCAAGGTATGTATTGAGATACTTCGTAAAACCAAAATAGTATTAAATTTCTGCACTGACGTCATTATTTGCTTGGCATATTTTGTCTCGCGATATGACGTGAAACCGTCAGCTGAATGTTTTCAAAATCTTTTAATTATCAGAAAAACAAGTTGATATACCTGCAAAAGCACGTTCAAAGAAGTATTTCATTGCCGCGACTCGTGCCGCCTCTTTCACTCAAACTCCGTTCGAAAATTGAAAAAGCGCTTTCTTCAACGATAATCCCTCAGTCCCACCGCGCCAAACAAGCTCCCAATTCACATCCTCCGAAAATGAGCAAAAATCACCGAGTGGCATTGAATCTCGTGCCGCAGTCTCTCTCCTCAAAGCGAGAAGCCCGCGGCGCCCTTACGTCTCTTTTCTCTCCGTCCGGCGCTCGCTGCACATCGAGGCTAGAAAACGGCGCACAATGGCCGAGAGCCGACGAGCGGCGCCCGGGTAAACGAGTTTCGTTAATCCGCTCGCGATCTCTTCGTATTCCCCATGGGATCCGAGAAGAAGCTGCGGCGCGAAAAGCCGACGAGGCTTTTTGTCGCCGGAGAAATAGAGAGAGAGATGGCTCCTCGGCAATTTAGGATCGTTTATTTTGATTGGCTTCATACGGGGGCGTGCATTGCGTCACGAGGCGCGGAGAGCTCTCGGCGCTTGTAGCTCGCCGCCGCGCTTGCTTTTCCTATCACAAAGGACAAAAGGACGCGGTTTTCTCGCTGCTCCGTGTTGCGGATCGTGTTTGCCAGCCTTTCCGACTGCGGGTAAATGGACATTTTTCTTCGGGCTTGAAAGGGACGACAAGCCTTTCTTTCCGTTCGGCTGTAGTAAAAACATTTTTACGCGAAAATTTCAATTTCGAATCTGCGTGCTCGTTAAGAATGCAAATTTATCCCTCTCGCGGAAAAAACTTAATTTTCTATTTTCTCCGACCCAGTTCCTCGAGCCCTTTTATAAACTTCGATAGCACTTAAATCGATATCTCGAATATTCCGCAACGAAAAAGGAACTATAGAGCTTTTAAAAAATCTCATTCCAAGAATGCAGGAGAAGCGAGGGGAAAAATTGCCCGCCAAAAGGTATGCCACCCGGGACAAGTCGCCTTGTACCCGAGGCTGCGCACACATAAAAAATTGAACCCATTTATACGTCGTACGTTAGCCAGGCCACACGGCTCTCCAACTCGGCTACACGCGACAAAAGGACGACGCTTACAGCGTCTTAGCCGCGCGGCGTGTCGCGACGCCTCTCGCGATCGCCGTAACTTTGCGCCTTTATCCGACTGCAGCCGCGTGTTCTCTCGCGCTCTCGACTCGCTCGCCGAGGATAAATCACCCGGCAGGCTATCTCCATCGAGCTTTTTCTATTGCGAGCCGCGCGAGCTTAATGGATTTTTCCGGGCCCGCGGTGGTGGCTTTTGAAAAATCTCGCCGGGCGATCGATCATCGCGCCGAGCAATTTTTCGCTCGGCTACCGGGGAGTCGCTCTGCCGCTGCAACAGTCGGTGGGTCTTGGTCAATCTTGGCCTCTTTTGTATTATCGAATTTTTCCAAGAGTCTCTCGTGACTCGGCGGTATTTCCGTTTTGATATCTTCCTTCGGAAAAAGTGACTCGGTGGATTTGTCTGCGTTTAAGAGTACAAAGGAGCGCTAGTTTTTCGCTTTGTGTCAAATTTTAAAGTTGAACTGCGTTTGAATTTCGAAAAAGAGGAAATTTGGGTTTTAATTCAGTTTTTTGCTTTTTTTTGAGCAAGAGTTAATATTACATAAATAAAATTTATGTAATATTAACTCTTATTAATTATGCATGATGCTTTAAGAAAAAAAAAAGTTATGCGAAGCGCAGATGGTAAAAATAAATTTATAAGCAAGAATTACGAGGTATAAATTTTCATGGTAAGCACATAAAATTAGCGTGTTTCAAAACACCTGTTGTTTTATGCAAAATTTCATTTACGCGTCAGACCATCCATTCGCACCTCTTTATTTATTGCATTTTGAGTTATCTTTACGCAGAGAGGAACATGTGAATGAACTCGACTACATCATTTCTAACTCGGCAAGTTAAATTTATATTTAGATAACCTATTTTTAAAAGAAAAGCCTACTTTATCCATACTTAAGGTATAAATATATTAATAACTCGCTAAGAACAAACAGCCGTCAGCAGCTCGAACAAATTGTCTCTGGGGTGAAAAAGTAATTCTCGTCGCCATATCCCAGTTATCGTCAGGGCCAACAATTGCAGGCTTAACAAGAAAACAATAAAATAAAACCTCGCTCTCTTCGCGCACTATTAAGCCAATGAAAAAGAGACTCCGCCGATAGAGCACGAAACGGCAAAGAAGTGCCCGAGCTGCGCGCATTGCAGCCGCCACAATAAATTCCTCAATAAAAAAAAAGGCCTCGCAATATCGCATCGGCTGTCGCGACGAGTACGACAATTCCCCCTTTTTCGCCGGGGCGCTTCTCCTGCACATACTCCGAGTGCCGCTCGTCTCGGATCGATTGCGAAGTTAGGCAAATCGGGACGACCTTGGCCGAGGAGTGTATACGGCTCGCTTCTCCCCAACGTACGAATCCGGAGGGACACGCTTCTTTCGGCCGACTTTTTGCTAACGAAGCGGTGCCGCAACCGATTGCGACGATTACCGGCGATGGATTCGAGATGAGCGAGAGGCGGGAGCGAAGTGCGTGAACGCGATCGCGATCGTTGGGAGAGATGTATATACTGGTTTGTTAGCGCACTCGCTTCTCTGCCATTGACTGCTGAATGAGCAATTTGGACTGTTTGTTGAAGTCGCGACCGAATTCGAGGCCGTTATCTGGTCGAAGTCTAATTGCAACTGTTCGTTTGATTGCTGGACTTTTGAACTGGCGAAGGTTTTTCGCTGCTTTCGAATTCGAAATTTTTTGCGCTTTGGTTCGATGAGGAAATTTACCGATAATTATTGAGTGACAATGAGATTTGTTCATGATAAAAATGATTTCAATATTCAGCATTTTCATCTTTACAAGTTTTTGTTTTGTAATAAATCATCCAAAACTAATTAACAAAAACTGGCAGAAAACCGTCCAGTATAAACAGTCGTGAACAAGAATCACGCGACACACACGTATTTAGAAATTCAAATTGACCTCGCCTGGCCGATTTATTAGAATTTTTAATTTCCCATATTACGGATAATTAACGGAGATTATTCCTTAGTTTCGTGAAAAATAACTAAGGTATATCGAATATTTGTATTCTACCTTGGGACCTTTAATTAGTACCAGAAGGTACGCTGGAATTATTCGCCTTCCGCGTTCTGATAAAAGCAAGCACGATACCAGGTCTGACAGCGTTGAGGGCAGAGCTGTTTTCGAGTACTCCTCGACATTGGCTTCTGTCGATTTTACCTCCTTTTTCGGTGCCCCTACGTAAATATTATCTTTTACTTAAAACGGATACCTGTTGGTTCCCGGCAGCGTTTCGGCAAACTCATAAATTTTACAACTCCAAAGCAAACGAGAACTATTTCAAAACACGCTGTTAAAAAGATCGGCAGTTACAAATAGCCCGTTCACAATAAAACTGTCTGCCCCGCAAGAAAACGCATTTGCGCTTGTATCGGCTTTTTGAGCTTCCTTTGAGCGATAACAAACGCGGTGTACGAAAACCACTGTAAGTACGCGCAATAACGCTGTAAATACCGCGTGTTTACCGACCAAAGAATCCCCCGGCCAAGAGCATCACCCGCATAAATAAGCCAATTCCCACTTCGCTATCGGCGCGCGCATAATAACCCCGGTTTTATAATTATACGAGCGCGCGATTCGGATAGCGAATATCCGATTACGTAATTCGCGAGCGTAAAACGCCGCTGGATTTCGCAACGACGACGGCGCCGTTGATTTTGTAAACACGAGATTTATGAATATAATCGGGAGAAACGGTTGGCCCGCCGATTTCGCACGTATATAATACGAGAGTCTCGTCCGCCTCGAGAGCTCCGTGCCAAGATGCTGTAATGCCATCGAAATGGATTAAACGTCGGGGACCTAAATTTATCTTATCTGTCTCGCGAAATTGCGAGAAATTCCCAGTCCAACTTGAGTCAGTGTTTCGAGGGAATCAAACGTCAAGGCGCAGTAAATTTTTACGCTCTTTTTTTATTTGTCCGCCGCGGCAGTTACGGCTTACTATTTTCGTTCCGCCATTATCCGCCGATTTTTCGCCGCCGCAGCCGTGTAATGCCAGAGATTTTCCTGAAAATTGCGATTTTCCCCAAGACCAGAATGCCGCGCATTAAAATAATGAGCCGACGGGGCCCGAACGGGGAGGGGGAGGCGAGAGAGCAGAAGCCCCGGCGAGCGAAAATAGCCGCCTACGCATATAAACAAAGTTCGCGAAGCGAATCTCTCTCCCCTCGTGAACGTAAATCCCGCGACGCCGGAACTTTCTTCTCCCCGTAACGGCATTGCGGAGCGGCGGGCCGAAAAAGGGCAGGCGCAAAAATAGGCGGCCAGGCCCACCCCGCTGCCGAAGGAGCAGGACGCGACACAAAAGCTGCGAGTAAAAATCTGAAATACCAGCAAAATGGAGCTATAGGCGGCCGTGGGTCGGTGCAGCAGCCGCGCGAAATGCTCTCCTCCTTTCTTCCCTTCTTCCTGCTCTTCTCCCTCGCAACGGCTCTTCTCCCACATGCACGCAGACGGGCAGAATGGGGCACGTGAGACGCGGCGGCGCAGGATATCAGTCGCGCATCGCGCGGAGCTCATTCAAAAATCTCCACGGCATGGCCGACGCGGACGCGCTGCACTTCCGGGACGTACGCGGTGAGTACGCGCGCGCGTCGTGTCCCCGGCACACATCACCCGCGCGGCGCTGGCTTCCTACTCGTTTCAAGGCAAAGGCCCCGGCGCGCGCCTGTGCCGCATCGACGAGAGTTAATGCGATACTAAAAGCGTCGCGCTCACGGGGCCACAGTCCGGAGCTCTCTTTCTCCCGCTCTCGGCTCTCTCTCTCTCTCTCTCTCTCTCTCTCGCTCTTTCTCTCTCTCGGCCGAGACTCGCTCGCCGCATTATACGCGTAGAGGCGGATCACTCGCTATCTTCGTCCTCGGCTGTGCCTTTTGTAACTGTGTGTGCGCGCGTGCAGCCGCGGGCAGATGCCGGAGAAGAGGGGCTGGCAGATGGGGCCGAGCCAGAGCGGAGCTGCACGAGCGAGCGCGACTCCTGCAGGGCCTTACGCGCCGCTGTTTATGTGCGCTGCCTCGTCGGGAGACTGTTGAGGAGAGAGAGGGAGAGAGAGAGAGAGAGAGAGAGAGAGAGAGAGAAAGGCAAGCGCCGAGAGGCTCCAAGGGACCGGTAATAAAGCGACGAGCACGAGGAGAAATTGAGAGCCCAGCGTGTGATGCGATGTTGGCTGCGGCCAAGGAAGAACGGAACGGCTGCCGTTTTTCGAGCCGGAATTCATTGGAGATGAATCGAACTCGGGCCTTTGGGGGAGAGGTGCCGGCGAACGTGTTCTACGGTGCAACGGGCATTTCGAACGGACATTTAAATTTTGATGGGACGTTGCGTTGAACGATTTGGGACCCAATTTATTTTGAAACTAATTCGTCATCGGGCATTTTTAGAAGATAGTTTATACAAATTTTCACTGCACTTGGCAGTTTTTTAAAGTTAAAAACTATTAAAAATTGAAATTTATGCGCTCGTGAAGTTTGTGCGTGACTGCGGCGTAATAAATTGCAGCCTTACACTTTTTCATTTACATTTCAAAAAGCAGAAAATATTTATTTTTATTGCAACTGAAAATTAGTCGAGAAAAAAGCCGGATAAATAGTAGGCTTCGCCCGATAATTTATAAGCGAGAGAGGGTTGAACAAAAAAGGGGAATAAACGAGATAACGCAGCGAGTGTTGTACGCGTGAAAAGTTTGGACCGTGTAGCCGTAAATTAAGCCGGGGAAAGTCAATTAATTAATGAACTGAAAAAGTTTTTTTCAATATTGCAAAGTTTCGCCGAGCAAGCGGGAGCTCCTACTCCATCGAGAAAAGAGGATATTCACAGGAACAAAGGGTGAGAAAAATTGCAAGACAAATAGAGAGCGACGAACGAGGAAATAAAAGCGAACGGAGCGCAAAGAGGGAAGCGGAGACGAGCGAATGCGTACTCGGAGCGCGTATACATACATCCCCGCATGAGGGAAAATTAGCCCGTGGGTGCCGCTGCCGGAAGCGGACAATGGAGCTTCTTTCTCGCGGAAAGCGATGCGCGACTCTTTCCCGCTTTATGGGCCACCGGCACCGGCAGCAGCAGCAGCTATGCACACAGCAGCTCTTTGAAGCTCCAAGCCCTGCTTTCCCGTCGATTCGCCGACTTGTACGTATATGCGGATGCGTGCGGGCATAAAGCGGCCTGTTTCGACGGAGACGCTGCTCAATGGCCATTGTTTCGGCGACCGGTAATAACGGTCGCGGGCCGAGAGATCGATTCATTCGATTATCGACGATTCGCCAGGGGCTCAGCGAACAACACTCGCCTCTATCGCGCCAATGTATATAGTTTAATTAGCGTCTTTGTTGGTGCTTTATCACTGATCGTCAGCGGCATTTCCTGCTCTATGGCTCTATTATTTGGAATTCAATAAAGGCGAGCATAAAGTGGCTTTTATCGATCGATTTTCGAGCTCATTATTTACACAATATATTACAGTATTTACAGCTTCAATAAAATAAGTATTGAATAAATGGATGCATCAAGTGAATTTTAAATAATTGATGGAAATAGTACATTTTCTAACGCTGTCCCCATTCAGGAAAATTTGAAGCAGCAAAGGACTTGTACGATATAGGCCAAAGGGACGGTGGCAGGTTTGGCTGGTGCTGCAATTCTGCTGGAAGAGGCCATAAGTTAAAATCTGATTCAGTAATTTCTTCCGTATCCAGAATATCTTCAAAGAATTCCTTTTTAATTTTTTCTAAATCAGGAAGTTTAATTTTTCTCTTTGCTTCGGCTCTTACTGCAACTGTAAGACATAAATAATATTTAAATAAGATTAATAGTATTGATACTATGAAATCATTTTTAATTTAGTACATTACCAATAGTTCTTAATTGTTCAATCATCTCTGCAGTATAGTGCGAGTATCTGCACAAATTGTCAAATTGACATGATCCTTGAAAATGAAACCTTTGGCATGGTTTTTTTTGAGATTCTTCTTGATAAATTTTCTCTGGATCTAAGATTTATTTTTAGTTTATTGAAAATGTTGCAAGATAATTTTTAATAAACCTTAATAAATATATGTTACCTTTGAAATGTAAATAATGTTCCGATTGATTTTTCACATGTTGAATGCCTGTTAGATGTTTTTTTCTTGCGTTTGAAGCATCTTTGAAAGATCGATCGCAGTAATCGCAATAATATTTCTTTCCCATTTTTTAGGTTTGAAATATAAGTTTTCTAACCTATAGATCAAAAAAGTACGAGTGTACCTTTAAATATCTGCATTTATTTTTGTATAAAAATTTCAATCAGAAAATGAATTAAAATATAAAAGAGGCCTTTTATTCTGCATCACCTTAACAATGAAATTCAAAGTACAAACTCAATCAATCCATCCACTCTTGTGTGTAAACAAACAAACTTTCCTAAACTTGTGGTAACGTGCTTCATCACAGGTAAGGTTAGATTAGAAAAATCAATCCGAGCGAAGCGCCTTCTGGAGAATAGCCTTGCATCAAGCGCGCTAAATTTAAAATGAGCAAGTAGTCAAAACCAATAATGTACGTGAATTTCTTCCTGTTGCAAATAGATTAATACTAGCAATATAAAATAAAATTAATAAAAATTGGATTAAGGAAGAAAGAAAGGAATGAAATAATACATCTTTTCGAAGAAAGGTTAGTTTAGTAGGTGATTAGTTTATTTTAAACAAACAGATTACATTATATTTTTCATTGTTTCGCTTAATAGTGTAATTACAACTGCTTGTTACATCTTAAATTTGTTTCATTTTCATTTTCTAAAATGCATTTCAGCTCGTAATTTTAGCACCGCGTGCGTCGCTAGTTCCTAAATAGAAACGGTGAATTTGTGCTATAGAAATGAAAAGAAAAACAGGGAGTCTGTCGTTCGAGACCGATAAATTCAAGTGGATTTCGTCCGTCATCGACCGGTTTTCTTTATCTTCCAACACCAAGTATCTACACACCAACTACACTTAAACGGATCTAATTTATTCCCCACGAATCAACAAATTTCGCCCTTCACTTTTACCCGAATAAAGAAAGGAAAGAAAGAAAACAGTGAAAAGTTTCGAAAGCAGCGAAAAACGTTTGGGGACGACTTAAAAATTTCACATTCGCAGATGCCGTTGTGTTTGTGTGCGCGACCGACAATAGACGGAAAAGGGGGGGAGGGAGCGAAAAATCGATATCAATCTAGTTGTGTGAATGTGTCCCTCGCGAGCTTCTCTCTGCCTCACTCGGTGACTTTTCCTCGCGTATAGCTCGAACGACAGAGAACGAGAAGAGACGAGGAGTAAGGAGCGGAGGGGGTCAGGGGCTCCGGGGTGGACTTTGAGGTTAGGTATGTTTATTCGACGTGACATTTTTCGCGGTAACGGCATTATTTGCGACAGCTCTCTCGTTAGCCCTCTACAAAAGCGAAGTGTATGTATCTCCGAATCTATAAATATTCTCAAGAAAGGATTTTCTGTACTTTAAGAATGGCATGCGGGCTCGCGGAGATATCGAATACCTACACCACTTGGGAAAAGGGTTTTGCTTCTTTGTTTTTATCTTCTTGAACCGATAGAAAAGCTTTTCTTCGCGTATTGCGCACACAAATGTTTTGGAACGAAGGGAGAGGGTGGAGGTGTAAGAAGAAGGGTAAAGATAAAGTGTCTACTGGAATTAAACTCGAATCAAGAAAACACGAAAATGCGGCGAAGCGGTTTTGTACACACAGGAGTAATTAGTATTTCGATTTGACTTTTTTTTTTAAACTTTTTTCTGTAATGCAGTTTTTAGGCCCGCTAAAAACAAGCTCACGATGATCATCTGACACACAAGCGGAACTGGGCTGAAAATTACTCGGTAGCCGCAGAATTGTAATTTCGAAAAGTGCTCCACGGATTTAAACTTTTTTCGAATTTGTACGGTAGCTTCAATTAAAGTAATCTCCAATTTTCATTCCCAGTCAGGCGAACCCTTGGAAATTCTGTTTATTAAATTTTTATAGTCGTTGAAAAAGAGAGTTTATTCTTGTACAATTGTTGCCTCTTCACGATTAACGTATGGTCGTTTGAAAATTGTTCTAAGTGCGTGTAATTCTGCGAGCAACGCATACTTTTTGGTCCGTCCCCGCACTCGAATCATGCTCCTAATCACTCATGGCTTGAATACCGTCAAACAAAATGATTCGATCCCGAAAACTGAGGATGTAATAACGCTCTCATCGAGAAACAGACAAACAGAACAACGTCTTGATAATCCTTTTACATTAAATAATATAATATATATATATATATATATTATTCCGCAATCGCTCACGGCTAAAGTACAACACATCCTACGAGAAAAAAAATCACCGGAATATAATCGTATAATATCAAACATGGGACTAGACTTGGAGCTAAGACGACGACAATAAAAGCGAGTCTAACCACGATAAATCGTTGCACGTAAACGGGTCTTGCTTCCTTCATTCCTTCCGTCACCAAGACCATCTGCGTGCGGTTATGTATACAAGTGATCGATCCAGAATCGTCGATTAGAAAATGGAATCGCAGTATCCTCGCGCCTGCTTACTTTCGGTGGCGGTGATCACGCGCGCGCAGACGCTCGTGCGCACGTCCGTCGCTTGCTTTTTCATCAGTTAATTAGGCATCGATCAGTTTGGTCGTTCGATTGGCCAGTTCAAGCGACTCAGATTGAAGTAGCCGTGGTAGGTTGCGTTCTTTGGGGGGGCCTTTCGAGCGGTTATCATATGTGTCGCAGACGTCCTGGGGATGCTCCGGGTTTACTTTCGTCGACGAATCCTAGTCGCAAGGAGGAATGTCTGCTTCTCCCAATTTTCCTGCGCGAACGAAAGGACAAACTAAACGGCGCGTATCTAATCGTTGAAATCAATTCCTCGCTCGGCGGGGGGTGAGGGTAATGCAGTAGCAGCCGTTCCCCGCCAGGTGGTATGAAAAATTCATGCAGGCTGAAAGTAGGAACGCTAGGAGTCGTCAGAGCTCGATCTTCAGGTGTGTCTTGCGCGCGTGTCTTCGGAGTTGACAATTTTTCCAGATTGAAGCCCGAGGTGTATGAATACGTAGAGGACGCGAGACGGGATCCGCGACGCGCAGAGACGAGCTTCATTCGATCCATCTTCTTTTTTTACCCCGACGGTGCCGCACGTGTCGAATATGTATTGCGCCGCGAGGTCCGCTTCGTTCCGCTCTTTTTCTTTCTCTCTCTCTCTCTCTGTCGACGCTTTGCTACGTGTGACGAAGGCATGGTATATATCAATGTATATTATGTATCGTATATATATTAAAGAGAAAGAGAGGAGGGATTTGTATGTAAAGAGGAGAAAAGAATTTGTTCCCTTTTTGCGTTTTAATCGAAGCGTAGCTTCGCATGCGTGATCACTTCGCTAATATATTTTATTTATATCATATATTTATAGTAATCGTACGGTAATGTATATAAGTCGAATCTCAAAAATACGCAGGTACACGCATATTTTCTTTTACTTTGTTCGTCGGAAGGAGAAAGGAGACACTTTTTCTTTCTTTTTTTTTTCTTTTCTTGTAACAACCTAAAACTTTGAAATTTTTCCGTTCTGTGTAACATAGGAAACGAACTCGACTCTTCCGCCCTTGGCTTTAAATGCAGCTCGATAGTTTCGCATCTACGTTTTCATTGAATCTCTTCTTCCTTTAAACTCCTCGCTCGTCTACGTGTGTTATATATCCTTGGGATTCGCCGGGAAAAAAGAAACAGTCCACAAATATACATGATCCCGCGTGGCTGGAAATGACGAGCGGCTTTCACGGCGAATGCTCCCCTCGCTCGAACTTAGCCGGCGTCGCGAGTCCAAGCCGATAAATTTCGTCGCCGCGGAGCTCGCTTCCGAGATCCGCGGAGAGCATCAGTCGCGCCAGCCGCCTCTCGTTCCCTCTCAAAAGTACAGAATGCAGGAAAAGTTGAGCAGTGGTGTGTGTTCGTGTGTGTGTGTGTGTGTGTGTGTGTGTGTTTCGTGTGTGTATCCGCCGTCAAGTAGCAGTAATAGTAGTAGTAGTAGTAGTAGTAGTTGCGTGGATGAGAATGGAATGTTGGTTTCGGCGTGTACGACCGATGGACGCGCTGCAGCTCCGCGCCAATCCGCGACGGGTACGCATGACCTTCTCGAGCGGGTCCAGCGGCTTACTTCTCCTTCTCGTCGCCGGGGATCGGGATCTCCTGGCGAACCTTGTGGCCGCGGAAGCTCGCCTGGATCTTCGTCGCAGCCTTGTGCAGGTCCGGATCCGACAGGTCGATGCCCTCCAGCTCGTTCACTGCGTCTGTCACCTGGGGACAGGGGGAGAAGAGGACAGTTTTAGTTAGAGCCGAGAGATAATTTCGGGATTATTCAGTTTTCGAGCGTGCAAAGAGAGAATTTTGTAGCGAGGAGGATCCGGGCCGCGGCGTTTCACTCCCGCTGAACGAAAATTGCCGCGAAATTGTGGCATGTATTATTCATGATCGGCGCGCTAAAGCTTCTCCTGGCTGCGAATGAAGTATTGTTGGAAAAAAGAAGATTCGGATTAGCATGGATTACTAAAATTTTAGTGCGATGTATTATGGAAACATTTCATAGTTAAGCTTTCAGGAAGTAGTTTCATTTTTGCAATCGCGTATTTTTTTTTTTTTTTTTCAAAGTAAGAATTTAAGATTATTTCGAAACTCATCGCAAGCACAATTTTCTTTATTTTCGAAATTTTCATTTCTAATAGTTTACATGTACTTCAAACTGCGTTCATTTATAATTTTCCCAAGCAAGCTTCAAAATATAGTCGAGATTTATGGGTGGAGCTTAATAGATGCATACAGAAGCCTTCCTTAAAAATTCGCGAGTAATTACGTTATCAAGTAAATCACTTTTTCTAGGGATAAAGGGATTTAAAAAAAAAATAATATATTAGTTCGTGTTAAACGAACTTGCTTTCGTACGTGATTACTTCAATTAATTTTTTCAAAGCCTTGTCATTAATTAAAGCATTAAAAACGTTAGAATAAATGGTTAGGCAGTTCCGCAATGGGCAATTTCCATGAAAGTCCAATTAACATCGAAATTCATATGCTTTGAAAATGAATAGAATTTTTACGCTGGAGAGACGATTTAGCGATCCCGCAGAGGTTTCCAAGGTAGCGAAAATTCTCCCCCTTTTCCTCCGCTATTAGACGTCTGAACGAACTGCATAGCAGTCGCCTCGCGGGATAAAAGGGACGAGTTCAAGTCTTCGGAGTATACTTTGAAAACTTTGCTCGAGTTCCCTCTTGGCCTACGTGGAAATCCATAAAATGTATATGCGTATTAAGAATTGATAAAAGTCCTGGGAAGAGGAAGTTTTCCGGACGGCAAACACGTGTTGCTGGCCGACTTTTAATGGGAAAGCTAAGCAGTAAAATTAATATTACAATTTTTGAGTGTTTTTAGTAATTTGTGTTTTCAAACTTGCAAAAATTTCAAGTAAATGAAGGTAATAACAAAGGAAATCGAAATAATTTTAAGAAGTATATATCATCTAGAGACAGTTGGTGTAATAGAAAAATTTGTAAAAGACTGACATGCAGTGCAATATGGAATTTCATAATAAACAAATATATATTATATAACTAATATCCGGCATTGTTCCAAATTAAATCCTGTGCAATAAATGCCAAATAATGCTTGGTTTATCTAAATAGCAATTTCGTCAAAATAATTAATGTTTGTCATCTGCACTGAAGGCTTTCCGTGCCTGGTCACAGCGTTAAATTTACGCTTTACAGTGATACGCCCTTCTGCCTGCAGCAGATAATTATTTACAGCACTGCACGTCAGAGTTCATAGCGTTATTTTGCCTAAATTTAATGTTATTAACGCTGCTTGTGAATGCACAAAATTCATAAAACCTTCATTGCAAAATTTACATTTGAAAAGCTTGACGAGGACGATGCAATCAACTAGTTTGTAACGTATTCCTGCTAAGATGGACTATCTCAGAATCTTATCTGCCACTCCAGAGTCGAATAAAATATTATCATACTCTTGTCGCCCGGCCCAGTCCTGCTATAAATGAGCTACTACGAAATTGATTAAACGTCTCCGTCAACCATCCAGCGGACGACTCCTCAATTTCCAGCGAAATTTCATATGCCTCAAAGTGTCGATATACACCTTCGAAGTATTCCTCCCACCCCTCTGGGGCTTTTCCATTTCACTCCGCCGTAAAATCGATAACCCGTACCAGTACACATCGCCCGGCAGACGGGGATTTATATTATCCCCAGAATCTCACCACCCGAGGAGGTTACGAACGTACGAGACCTCGCATTCTTCTCCTGGATAAATTTCGCAGGCGGCATCTGCTAAGGTACGGTAAACGCAAACGGCTCGAGGCGCCGAGCCGCGAGCAAATCGTCCGAGCTTTCAGAGTCATTTTCGGAGAGCTTGCAAGCACTTCCCGCGTGTGCGCTGGGGGATTTTTCGTCGTAAAACGCCCCGGAGAATCGGCGATGCCTTGTAAGGGTGTCAGGCACCAGCAGGAAACTGACGTGCCGCGAAAAAGCTCCAAGGAGAAAGAGTATCTAAAGAAGCTCGTGAGCAGCCGGAGCTTTTTTCCGGCTGCGCGCTCTTTTGCATGCGAGGGAATAACGTACGTGGGTGTGGTTTTATTCTTTGCGCCGCGCTTTTTTGCGCTCTCCCTTTTTTCGCCGGGATAAAGGAATGTTTTTCCGGTGCGGACGTAGTACGTAGTAGGGTTGGCTCCATATTAGCCGGAAATTGACAATGACGAATGGGCCGGAATATAAATTGATCGATCTATATTTCAGAGGGGGATTACCGGCGCGGTCGTTCGGATATATGTGGAGGCGCAATCGAAGGATTAAGGCTCAAGGGTGAAGCTTATAGAGAAAATATTTAAAAAATTAAGCTTCGGCCTCTACAATATGCTCGTAGCATGCTTGAAATATTGTTATTTTTACTGCAGAACTAGATATAATTTTTACGGAAATATTATTTATTTTTTGTAGGCAGATTATGAAACTTATTATTGGGACTCGCGAATACTTTTTTAAACCAAAAGACTGAGCTCGATTTGATTTTTATAAAGTATGTACGAGTTTTATTCGATAGCATGCTATATTGATTTCGTTTTTTGTACCCAGAATCATGATTGTCTCCGTTTAATTATTTAAAGGAGTTTATTTCATTGCGAAAATACTTCGTGGAAAGCGGGATAAAATGAATGATTATTGATTATTCTGTGGCTATTTTGAAAATTATCTGTCCTTTTTACTTTACTAAATATCTCTTATAATTTAATTAATTGCCTAAAAAAGATAAATGCTCCGAAGTAATCATATTTCAAAGTAATATAACCATTTTCTTCTCTCAAAGTATAAATTAAGTTAAAACTTTTGAAACAAAAAACCAATTTCTCTTTCAAGTGAAGTCAAAAGAAAAATTAGCTTCCGTAAGACAAATTCGGGAATATTCTTCTTGCGAAACAAGTATAATTTACCCGATTAATTATCCCTTTCAAATGTCACGATTACAGTTATAGTTCAACGTAAGTCTCATAAATTATGATAATTTTACAACAATTCGTATTGGCAAAATTGGATTCAAATTTTACGAACCATAAAATCTGCTAAAGTAGGCCAATCTGTCATAAGACCTCTTTGCGAAAAGTTAAAAAAAATTCGCAAGATTTAAGGCTACAATGTCAAGTTAATCTTTCATACGAGATTCATTCATGAATATTTCTTGAAGATAAAAGGATTTTCAATAATACCGGCCGACTTTATTAGTTAAAAGCTTGGAAGTGGTCCATCTAATAACTTATTAGCCATTCATATTTATGAAATTTGCAAATGAAGCAATTTTTCTTCGAGAGAAGAAACTTATTTTAGACACAGCAGGTCGTCCTGTTTACAAGCTTACAACAGATCATTTGTCAGTTTTACATATTTTTGTAATATATTTTTGTATAAATATCTTTATAAATATTAAAGGCACGTTTTCGAGAGTAAAAACTAAATTGAAAGGGCTTTTAGTTGAAAACGCTTGGATAAAATAAACACGTCATTAGAACATTGTTTTTGCATTAGCTTTTACGACGAGTAAACATCACATAAGAACAAATAAGGCTTCACTGTTTTCAAAGTCAAATAAAACCTTATCGAAACTTTAGCAAACACGCGTACGTACAGAAAGGTTCTAAAATATCGATTCTGAAACCAATAGACCAACGTATCCTTGGGAAATTATAATTCTGCATACGGAAGCCCTAAAAAACTTTTTAAATATATAGAAAAATACATCCCCGTCCCCTCGATTTTCAACTCAAAAATTAATCTAGCAAGATGAAAGTGATTTATCCGAGCTTCTTGAGAGAACTTAATTGTGATACAAAAATCTTAAGTAACAGATTTCCAGAGAGAAAGTCAATCTTCCCCCTTCGAAAAAAGCCGCCACGATGCGCTAAGTAGGTCACATACACACCGGACCGTGAGTCTTACCGTTTTCCACGGCATTAACTTTTTCCGCCGTATACCCTTTTCCGGGCGCCATAAAGCCTTCGGACTTCGAAAAAAAGGCTAAATCAAAGACGAGCGAATTATGAGAGAAAAAGGCCGGCGAACAAAAGGAAACGGCAACAATATGCCGAGCTTGTACAATTTCTTCGAAGGGAGAGAGGGAGAAAAAAAGGAACTGGCCATCGCGGCTATATATAACACTCCGGCGGAAAATGAGAAATTGAGGGACAGCGACGGGGTTGGATATCGTTGACAGGCGCCAGCAGGCGTCTGCTCGAGCGAGCTTTTCTCCACAAGCCTTTTCTCCGGCGTTTGGCGCTTTTGTTCAGAAGACGTTGTCGCGAATCGCCCAAAAAAATCGTTTTTTTTTTCGTCGAAGCTGAATGTGCTGGAAACGCGTGCTTTCGAACTTATTGGGCGTGAAATGACAATGTTTCTGAAGACTCGCGTCGCTGTTGGTTTTCCTCGGAGGCCTCTCCGGGGAGAAAATGTATCCGGTTCGGTCTTTGCGAGAACTTTTACTGAACAATGAGATTTCTAGAGAGTCGTTGAATATGCGTAACAATATATTCATGTCGAGGCTCCGCGAGAGAAGCTTCTTTCGAGAGTGACACGATTATTCGCGACTCGAGGTTCTGCGCCTTAGAATTTCAGAAATACGAGTATTTCTGGTGAAGAATGCAATTTCTCAGAATTAAGTGTTTCTTGTTGAGTGAATTTGTCAAATTTGACACAGTAGAGTTCGTGCAAGCACACAGTGTGGCACGATCAATCAATATGTTACTTGGAGTTATCCTTTGCTGTGAAAACCGCAAAAATTCGCAGGGAGACTCCGAACATAGTTTGGATTTAATAAAATAAAGTTCGATATTACTTGATTTTAATTTTATATGAAATAAAATCCATATCCAGCAGAGTGCGTACATATATTAAATTAAAAAGTCAATTTAATTGCACACGGCGATTTAATTAAACAATATAAATTTTAAACCAAGTTCCTCTTTAATATCCATCGTTTTACGAGCTACAACTTTTAATCTCGAATCTCTTCGGAAACGGACGTGCAAACAAAAGTCCGAAATTTCCCGAAGAAAAGAAGGCAAACTTTTCATCGCGAGTTTCCTTTTTCTAATCTCACGGCTATATTTTACAGAAGTCTTCGCGAACGCCTCTTCCCTTATTATCCAGCTCACTCTCGCATTCCTCTGTCACGCCATTTTTCTCCTTCTCCCGCTCTCATTCACTCGGCGCCTCTCCTTTTTTCCTTTTCCTCAACCTCCTTCCATTTTTCTCGCCTTTCGCGTTTATTTCTCTTATTTCCTTGAGCTTCCGCCTCGCGCCTCCCGCTGGCGTATCGCATTTTTATTTTCAGCCGGCGAAGCCATAAATAATTATTGCGCCCGAGCTGAAATTAAGAGCGATCTTTTCGATTTTTGTCACTTCTTCGATCTCTTCTGCGGGATGAAATAAAATTCCCGGTACGATGATGCGAACGTGTGCGCTGACTAGTTATGATTGCGCCGAGCGCGGCGAGGCTGCACTTTATATGGAAATTGAACTTATTTTTGTTCCGCCTGCGTTTTTGCCGTAGTGGCTGGAAAATGAGCTTGGCTGAAAACGTGGCCCGAACAAAATTAAAAATCTGATTGTTACGAGGCATTAAAAAATAAATGATGAATAAGTCTTTGTAGGTTAAGCGACGAATTTTTAGTTAAAAACAAAGAAGTACGCAGTGCTTTTCAAACAGATAAACTTCAAAAATTTTTTTCATCTCTCGAGTCTTTTATAATCCGTAATAATTTTTTATGAAGGAAAATTATTACCTTATAAACTTGAGAAATAAAAAATGCTCGGATAGCTATATTCCTAACACATTAAACCGCGACACGGTTTCGAAAACTGAAGCTCGTCAGAGTAATGTATTTTTAAAACCTTTTATTCACATATTTTTGTTACACGTTCGTTACCGCGAGCCCTGTCTGATTAAACGCATTCAATAATCCATTTCGCTAAAAGTTCCCGATGAATTCAATTTAGGTTTATGCGAACGGACAACAAAGTTTGAATTCGTTAGCTTTATTCAAACATACGTACGATTGATCTCGTCCGATTGGGTATACTGTATTTTCAATAAAAACTACCTTGCCCTAAAAACAACTTATTCGATCTGTAATTAAAATTTTGACCCACTTATTCAATCCTGTCATAAGCATTCGGCATTGACGTACATACATTTTCCTTTTCCAAGAAGCCGAATTTAACATATCTTTTTCAATTTAATTTGCCAATATTCGATATTAAATGAAAAATATTAGAAAACATAGAATTTCTAGCATTAATAGAAAGGGAGAAGAAAACATGAAACACTTTAGGCCGAATCCTTGCGTCATTTGCCAACAGAAAGGCGGTCGCACGTCGCGTGAAAAAAGAAGTTCGCTCCACCCCGCGCGAGCTCACTCCATAAAAAAAGAAAAGTTAAATAATGAATCCTCCTATTGGAAGTGCGATCGATACTTTGCCTAGTTTGTATTACTTTCTCAAAAAAAGGAAGAAAAACTTAAAACTCCCAGGGAAAAAAGCTCTCGCTGGAAACCCGCCGAGCGAGATGATTGATTACGGAGCGTAAAAAACGTAACGTGGCGAACTCATCCGTCTATAACCCGACCTCTTGCATCGGTCACATACATGCCTCTATTTTGTTTGCGGTTTGGTATTTAAATATATATATATATCTCTTCAGCTGGTGTCGGATGTTAGAGACAGTAGGTAGTTTCGCGCCGAGCGTCGCACTAACTTTCGCCCGCAATGTAATTTGGCATTCGGTACGTAGAGCCAGGAACTTTCTTGCGCCGCGCCTTCTGCATAATTTGTCACGTTTTAATTCATAACCCGCGAACTGATGAATTACAGCAGCGAGCTGCCCGCCGCCACACTGCAGGGGCTGTAAAAACAATGCTGATAGGGCGAGGAACGTTTCTGTAATAATTAAGGAAGAGGAGGTATTTTAACGGCGCAAGAAGAAAAAGCGAACCTTTATAGAAGTGCTTTAATTGCGGGTATTAATTTTGAATTCGGGAATGTAAATCTTGGAAGGCTGCCGCTTTTGCACTTTATAGCTTACGCTGCAGTTAATTTAGTAGAGAAAATTCCAAGTTTCTTTGAAAATGCTTATTAAGCCTTTGGAAAGTAAATTACCCCCTCATTCCTTGGCGAATACAGTCACTTTTACAGCATGATGAAAGAAAACAAATTTATATCGTCTATATATTAAACGAGTCGCTGGCATGACTTGTATTTTGTAATTCTTTCCCTAGTTTTGCTTCATTAACCGTGGTATTCAACCGGTGAAGAGGCAAAGGCTGTAATAGAAAATTAAGCAAGGTCGAGAAATAAGTACACTTAATAACTCTGTATAAAGGTCAACCAAAATTGCTGATGAAAGTAATCAAAACTGAGACCAAGTTCATAAAAGATTGAAAACAAGCAGTTGTTCAAGCATTTAATTTCTTTTATGCGGGGGGGATGCCTTTGTTTTTCAGGTGAATGATCGAACGAATTACAGAGAGCATTATAATATTGCCATTAAAATCGGGGTTCAAAAGCAAGCCGCGAACAAGATACTAAAAGTCGAGCAATTGTTCTGGAAGGTAGCTGTTGACACCCTGGAAAACAAGTATCAAAAAGATTTTATGTAAAGCGGCAATGTAGGTCAAAAATATACATCAAAAAGGCTTTATGCAAAGCCACAGCAGAATGAATTTATTATCTTCCATTCGCATAAACTACTCCATATTCATCGCGAATAAAATGCAAAACTCCCGTAATTTTTCAGTGTCTTCCAGCGCGCGCCGAATTAAAAGGGAACTCGAGCACCCAGAGTCCAAAAGGGCTAAAAATAAGCCCAATCTGACTTTCGAAAACGTAGAAAAGAGAGCGCCTGACAATAAGCTCCCCTCAATCAGAATTACAGCCGAGATTAGTCAATCCCCGCTCGTTCCTTTCCATAAAGAGCGGAAAAAGAAGCGCGCGAGCTTAATCATCCGCCCCGCGATCCTTTCTCCCTCATTTCCAGCGCTGCATTCTTTCCCGCCCCTCCGACGACGACGAGCACGCGTACTCGTGCACCTCGGCCTCGATCGCTCGAGAATTTCGCAAAAACAGAGAGGACGGAATATCTCGCCAGCTGATTGCGTTCCTCTCTTTTTTTTTCGCCAGTGGTGTCCCCGTTATTGTCGGCTCGCCGGGCTGCGGCGTGAATTCTGGGCTGCGCCGGCGGAAGTTCGTCGATCAATCCGCCGGACGGAGGTACGTCGGTGCGCGCGGCCGTCGGTTTGTTGTGGCTGCCGCGCGCGAGAGAGACCGCGAGGGATCAAACTTCGAGCATCGTATCGCTCGCTCGCTGCTCGATTGCCTCCGAAAAGGCAATAAAAATGAGAATTCCAAGTTTACTCGAGTCAATTTTCATACTTTGATAAAATGCTTTGTTTGCTCTCTCACTTTTGACAAGTTTCCCCATCGCTCGGACTCGGGGTAGCTCAGAGATTATAAATAGAGATTATAAGTCAAAGTTTGTAGAAAAATAAGAAATAGGGAGTATTTTTACTTCGCAAAATTGATATTTATACAAGATACCTCAAAGTACTTTATTAAAAATTTCAGAATATTTCAGTATTCTAGCAACGAACTTTGTGTACAAAACTGCGCTACATCAAGTAGCCACGCGCAGAAGGTTTCATATTATTTGAAATATTATGTTGCAAGGGAAAATATTGCTCAGCTATATCAAATGACGTCAAAGAATTTTTTCGCTTCTAAGTGCAGGGTCGGTTGCAAATTAAATATTTTTTTATTTAGTGCACTTTTCTGTTACGTAATCTATAATGGACTCAATCGAGTTTAGATATCAAGAGCTTCGGGCTTTCTTAAGTAGATTAAATTCTTCAATCCCTGGATATTCAAGGGTAGGATCGAAGATTATCAGTCTTTTATCAAAGTTATATTTAAACTTTATATTAGTTCCAACGAGAGTCTCAATTACTCCGACTCTCAAAGTGAAATGCACTAGAATGAAACTAAAATTTTTAAGTAAAATTGCTAGATAACGTCCTTTACTTTGGCGCGGGAAATATGCTAATCTCTGAAATCTTGTTTGTGAACAGCGAAATGCGGTTATTGTCAGAAATTTTCTTGCAGAATATGGATTACTTTTTCGAGTGTAAAAAATACTTGCTATAAATAATAAATTCTTTTGTGCTCGCAAATAATGCGTATTGCTAAAAAAAGAAACATAATGTATTGGTGTCACGTGTTTTCATACCCAAAGTGGGATGTTTATCTATCTGCGTGTCTTTCAGGCGTAAAGTAATAGCTGTTATATTAGTCAAAGCTGTCAAAATATCCACCGTATTATTCCATAAGTAAGAATGTAAAACACTTTCACAGCTATCAGACCAAATAAATTAAAGCAAAAAATTCAAGCGAGTCCGAAGAGCAGCTAAAAAAAGACAAAAATTAAGGTCACGAAGATTCTTTTGAAGCACAGGCACCGATGTAACAGCCACCCTCGCGCCCTTTCGGTGTCAGCATATCCCTCCGTCGCGTCAATTTTCACTCGCGGATGCTCTCCTCGCTCGCGGAAAGTCAATCTCCATCAGCATAAAACTGCCGTAAACCTCGCAACATCCGCCGGCTGGAAGAAAGCCGGCCGTTGTCGTCCAATTATCGGGTTCGATCTCGCCCTGAAATATCTATCGCCGCGTATAAATTCCGGCCGCAAGAGGCGTCCGTATTACGTGCGCGCGCACGATCCTGCGGAGATGAGGCTCTTAAAAGTACGTACGCGCTCGTGGCGTCATTAATTAAGAGTGCAGTCGTGCACTATCTCGAGGGAGGGCGGGAGCTGCGCACGCGCGAATAAATCAGCCCTTCGCGAGCGGGGCGAGAGAGAGCGAGTTTACGACGGTCCTACTTCCTTTTCGAGGCTTTTTAAAATTCCGGCCGAGGAGCGGCGCTATCTAGTTTTCCGGGCTCTTGGCGAGCCACTGACGTGCCGATCTTAAAGTTTGCGCGTCGGTCCGTAGCAGCATGCTAATTGTAAACAGTCGAGAGTGTCGCGTAGCTTCGCAGCTTTCTCTCTTTGTAAATACTTCAGCGTTTGCGTCGCGCACCGGACGATAATTGGCGGACGCTTTTTTCTTGCCTTTTTAATGATTCGCGCTGGCTTGGAGATGTTTTTTTTTGGAAGCAGAACTAGTTTTTTCTAAATTTATTGGATCGTTAAATTGAAGGAGGATATAGTAAGAGCACCGAGAACGTAATATTATCATTATTGTCGGGAAAAGTGCTATTTCTATTTAATGTTATTTTCTTTAATTGGATTTTGTCGAAATTGCCAGATACTGTGGAATTTTTACTCTAACCTAAATGTAATAATGTCATTAAGTTTCACTATAACGGTATATTGAACGGATTGTGTTTAGAACACAATATCTTTAGTACATCTTGGTTTTAATTACAAGGAGTATACGAAACTATTGCGGCTTAGAATTTCGTAACAGCCAAAATTCTACAGAACTGCAGCATGAGCCGTTTCGCTAATCAGACCTAATACAATGTACTCGAGGAAGCTTTCTGACGAAATACTGGTCCTTTATGATGCTACAGATAACATTAAATTTGTACTTAGAACACAGAAACTTGCAATGCTGTTGGAAAAAGGTTCTACAAAAGAACATGTTAAACGACG
>JAWWEM010000010.1:13707808-13725746 GCA_035582935.1 Ormyrus thymus | reverse complement strand
TTCTGGAGTGGCTCCTTTTTTCCAATTTTCCATCGTGCACTTTGCAGTCGCAAATTCGATGGTCGCATTTCATTTTTCGCCTGCTGCAAAAGACAAAAGCCATCAGCCATTACGACCTTCTTTCGAGTAGACTCTTCAAAGACTGCAGCTCGCAAGAAAATCCCATTTTCGCGAAACGACTTTTCAACTCCTCCTCTCGCCGAAGCTCGAAAACTATTATCGTCCCATTGGATTATCTCTCTCTCTCTCTCTCTTTCTCCCCGGCATTCTCCCAAAAACGAAAGTGATATATTTCCCGGGGGGATCCTCGCTCATACGATACGTCGATAATGACACTTGCATAAACTCAGCCTCGCGTAATTGCACGAGCCCGGGCCGCGCTGCATAAACCATTGCGCAGAGCCGTTAAACCTGTTCGACTCTCTCCCCGGAGAGACACTTGTTCCCCGATAAAAGGCAGAGCGCGCGCCCCGAACTGGGCCAAACGTCGGCTGGGCCGCGGCTCCTCTCCTCCTTGGCCGTGTGCCCCCCCCCCCCCCAAGTCCGCGAGCGCGCCACTTTGCAGAACTGCTGCCCCGATCGATAGCAGACGGAGAAGCCCACGTGGATATGCGTGTGTAGAGTAGGGCGAGGCTGCGAAGAAAGAGAGAGAGAGAGCTCTTTTTCAGAGTTTCCGCGCGGACGGGATATCGATTCGATTGCGGCCCTCGGATGAGCCCGAGAGGCCTTAAATATTTACGAGAGCGTACAGGTGCAAAGGTGCTCGACCGGTTCGTTGCGTCAATTTCCTGCGGTTTCGGCTCTCTTCTCGATTGACCGACGATCGATGATGGGCCGTCTTTGCCTCTGAGTCTTTGTGTACTTATGTAAATCGGGACGGGGGCCGAGTGTCGAAGCTGCGTCCTTGGCGGATTTTTAGGACTTCGAGGACAATGGATCGTTTGGGTGGCAGAATAAATCTGGAGTGCGGGTACGCCCTTTTCGATGAAGAAAAGACGTATTCGCCGGCGCTGCGTTTACGTATACAAACAAATAACGGAGAAATCAGGTCAATTTTTTGATGGGGGGTCCGACAACTGACGGCCGCATTTTTTCCGAGTATTTTTAAATTATTGCCGAATATCGTTATGCAACTCGGTTCATTCGGGCACAAAGCAGCAATTACTTTTTAACGATGTCGCTAAAGGATAATGCGCGAGAATAAACTTTTGTCGCGAGAATAACCTCAATATTCCACAGTATTGAATATTCATTGTCACGTGTCAAAACGCGTATTTCTTAAAAATCACGCAGTCGTATAATTTTTAAGATTTAAACGACAGGCTTATTCGTATCGCTATCGGCGAAAGTGACATCAAGCTTGAAAACTCATCGTTAGAAAGTTAAACTGTAATATTAACTGTAACGACTTTATTAGACGATGATTAGTAAACAAAACTCTGACCGCTACTCAAGCCAATTCATTTGTCGGATAATAAACGAAAACATTGTTTTATTAATTGTCGCGAATAACGTTTCTACCTCGTCCAATCAATCCGCGCAAGTGCAACCTCGATTGAGCTTTCTTCTGCGTTCCATTTCCACCAAAAATAGACGCACGACAATCCCACACGTCACAAGTGGCATCATCGAGCACCTGATAAAAAAAAAGGAAAAAAAACCGAGAAAAAAAAATCACGGACTCCGTATCGCGCAACTCGCGGTTTGACAATTCTCGACGGCGAAACACATAAATAAACACGAGTCGACTTTTTGCTCGTCCCCCGGGACGTCCCGTCCGCGCGGCAACGTTTTCCACTCGTCCGAGCCGCCGCGAGCATCTGGACAGATGCGCTTTGATGCGCGCGCTCGAGTGCGCACCTCCGGTAATGATATTTATAGGAACATCTCTCGCGCCGGCCGTAAACTTATCGCGGCAATATTTTAGCAGACATTACGCATGCATAACCCCATTCGGCCTAGACGCACTTGTGACTCCGTCTCTCTCCCTCTCCCCCTCTGCTCCTCCGCCTGAGACGCGCGGCGAGTCAAGCCGCGCGCATTTTGCTTGAGATCTATCTCGGGCGCATCGCCTCGGTCCATCTGAGGTCTTCGCCGGGAAGTTTTTACCTAATCCTCCTCGAGAGCGGACCATCTAAGGCCTCGGCGCATAGAGCGCTGCCGCGCGTTTCCTCCTTCCAGGCCGCGCTTACTCACCGCGACGGGCTTTTTTTCTCCTCGGCCGCTAAAGGGCTTCGCGGAAGGCGATTTATCGGCCCCGTTAAGAGCCACGAAAAGGCAGCGGGCAGTCCGCCTGGCTCTGGCGGGCGTTCGTTTCCCCCGCCGGGCGAGAGGAGCGATTTCTCTCGCCCGAGAGCGTCGGCCTCTCGAATTGAGTCGTTTCCTTTATTTATTGTGTCGCGTCGTGCGCCGGGCACTCGGGCTGCTTCCGCAAGCTCTCCGGCGTGCGCCGATTTTGCCTTCCGCTCTGGATGCGAAATATCGCGTTTTGCCGGAGCTTTCGGCGAGGTCGCCTTGAGAGTTGCTTGAAAACGCGCTCCCGGGGCTTATTATTCGCTGCTTTTGATGGAATGGAAAAGTAAGCTTTTGTTGTGTGCTTTTGACAAGACTTGAATCGAATTCGTTAAATAACTTGACGTTTTACGTGAAAAGAGAAAATTAATGATGTCAATCAAGGCAAAGAACAAAGAGAAGAACAAAATAAAGGACAAAGTAGGGCGCACAAAACAAAGTGTAAAATTTAACGAGACTTTTTGTATTCGTTTGCATTTGTTGACGTGCTCGAAATACTTAATTCCATCTTTTACACGCTTCGTCAAGGTAAATCTGTAAAGGTAACGTTCTGCAATCTTCAAGAAGCAATTATTTTATTTCAAAAAGTTCCTTGCTCAACAGCTCAATTAAGCCGCGCTAGATTCTTTCCGATTCTTTCCACAAACCGTCCTACAAATCTTGCCCGGCCGAGCTAAAAATATAGATAGCACTAAAACAACGAGCAGCTCGCGCGAGCTGTACGCGGTGCGTAGCATCTGCGCTCATTAGAAATCGCTCTATCGAGCGCAAAATAAACTCGTATATCGAAAGCAGAAGTTCTTGCCGCCCGTCCGCAAGAGGAGATAGAGAGAGAGAGAGAGAAAGAAAGAGAGAGAGAGAGAGAGAGTGCCTGAATCCCATCCTCCGAGGCGAAGACGTAACATTACCGTAATTTTTGCCCCGCCGGCCGCATCATCCCGTAATTATACCCTCGCGGCCCGATTCGGAGCGCGCGGATTCAGCAAAAAATCTCGCGCGAGACCAGCACGCGAATACAGTAGCGGCCTGTGTCCGCCTAATGTGGCGTGACCGTCCTCGGTATCGCGCCGGAAATCAGCGCACACACGCGCGTATACTCGCGGGGGGGGGGGGGAGTATCCTGCGCCGCAAAAACGGCGAATCATTATCTCCGACGGACGATCGGCGCTACGCGAATTGTAGCAGAGCGCCCGGCCGAGAGAGCTCGAGATCTCGGGGATCGAAAGCGCGCCCGTGTGGCCTCCTCGCTTCTCTCGGCGACTTAATGAAACGTGAAAATCATGCTTTTTAAAATCGGCCGCCCGGCAAAAAGTCGAGTGCCCCGGCCGTTAAGGGCATAATTAAAAGCGGGCCCGTCGAGGGCAAGCGGAGTTGTAATTATCTTTAAAGGCGCGTAATGGCTTAAATTGAAATGCTACTTGTAAAATTGATGCTAATTAGATGAGTTTTTGCGATCGACGCTCTTGTACAATTACAGCGCTTAAGCGTACACATTGTCCAAACAAATATTTCCTCTAAAAGCCGAGCGCGCAAAATATTCTCGAACCGGCCGAAACCTCTCTCTCTCTCCCTCTTTGTCCGCGCACGAAAATAATCCTCATTACAAGCACGAATCCCAGTATACATCCTCTCGAGCGCGATAATTCTAAAAGCGAGGCATCTCCCCAGCCCTCAAAGCACATTCCTCTGGCGTTATCTCCGAGCTCTCGAGCGTCGCTATCATAAAACAAAAGCCGCGAGGCCTCTCGCTCCTTCGGCGCGCGGGGCAGAAAAAAAAAGCCGAGCCGCAGCGGTCTTGCGTGCCGGGCTCTTTTCCGCGGGGCGTGAAATTATATATCCTTGGGCCCCGTCGACGGCGGCGGCGGCGGCGGCGGCCCAGGGAAAAGGAGCCGAGTGACAGAAGGCCATCGGGCGAGGAGCAGCGGCAGAAAACGAGAGCGTTTCCCGTTGCTGCGCCGGGTAATTTGGCACTGCGCGCGTCGGCCTTATGTTGCGCTGCGCCGCGTCGGCAACATCCGATAGTCTCTCTCTCTCTCTCTCTCCCTCTTTCTCTCGGCGCTGCAGTCTAAACGCCGTCGCGGTATAAGATAGCACCTGCGACGCTGGAGCGCGCGAGCTTTGTGTGTCTCGGGCTCGCGGTTTTACGGCTAAAGCTGCCGGGAATTGTCTGGCGAATTATGTATGCTTTGCAGGGAAAATTTTAAATTAAATGCGCCTGCAGTGCCGCTTTAAAGCCTCTGACCGTAAATGGCGTTATTGCTCTTCGGGAACTCGTGTACTATGTAATGTTAATTGCCATTTCTTTTTATGCTTCAGGTGAGATGCGGCGAATGGAAGCCTCGCGATAAAACTCCTGCCTCGCGTAAGTTTCCAGATGTGCTGTTTATTAATAATACAACTTTTGATGATCGAAAAAAAAAAAAAAATTGACGCTCGGCGTAATATATGCCCGGTATTAAAAGCACAGCGGCGCACAATAAAATATAATTAAATTCTATTAGACACACCTTTGACACGTACGGGGTCTATAATTCTAGTCTCTCGTATAAAATTTATACAGCATAAAGGTGAATTTAAAATTCTTGCTATTGATATTCAATAAATTCTTCAAGCCAGCAACTGTAAAAGCCCAGCAGAGCATTCGAATTCATTAATATTTATCATCCTGCACATATCGAAATATAAATTCTACTCAAGACAAAGCGAGCAATAAAAACTCCTACAAATAAGCGAACTTTCCTCGGAATACTAAAAAAAAAGAAAGAAAGAAAGAAAGAAAAAAAAAAAAATCTCGCGCCATTTCCTGCTCAAAGTTTCACGCGAACCCCGCGGCATTGGTATTCCGAGCGCGGCGGCTCAATAATAACCCGGGATTAAGCAAATAACGCGAGAAAATGAGTGCTCCTCGCGACACGTGCCTCGATACCTCCGTCGTCGCGTGCGTGTGCGCGTGCGCGCGTGAGGGGATCGATTTCCCGTTGAATAAAACATTCACGCGCATCCCAAGATATTATGCCCGGGGAGGACTTCCGTCCCTGGACGTACCTCTCGTCCGCGGCTCTGGGAGAAAAGAGTGCCGGGCAATATCGCTGTGTGTGCGCAAGTGATACGGCGAGATTGCGGGAGAGCATATCTTCGGCCGGCTTCCGCCGCCGTCGCTTCTCCCTTTTTCTCGATTTTCCGCAGATGTTCCCTCGAGGGCGCTCGTTTCCGAGTCCCCTTATTACTTATTCGGCCGCGAGGAGGTTTTATTATTTATATAGCCGGGGAATATTGGTGATGCGCTCGGCGAGCGCGCGCCGACTGCGAGAGAAAGAGACTCGGCGGAAGAGGGGACTCTTAATGCGGGACTCTCGGGGGGCTCCAGTTGCGCAACTGGTTAATTTTAATGCGGAGAAATTTACGGCGCGTTTGTTTATTAAGGCTTCTTAGCTCTTAATCTGACGTTTCAATACTCTGCTGCGGCCTCGCGCTGGAATAAGTAAACAAATTCTCGATCGAGGCTTATCTCGTTTTGAATTATGAAAAATGTGTTTTATGAAACTCGTCGGGATCGAAAGTATTTAGTCATTGAACGTAAAAGCAAAAGGAATTCTATAAATTGCTAATCAAATAACAGGAATTCAGATAATTTCTTATCTACCTTCTGATTCACATTCTGTTTGAATAAGAAATAGCTGAGCCAAACCGTCGTGCCTTCTCGTTCTACATTTTTTTTTTCAAATTCCCCGCTCGACTAAGCGAGATACCTCCGCGAACGGCTTTTCCGCCCAAAACCACGAGAGGCACCACGACTAAAGAACGAAACCTCGTCGTCCCGCTAATTTTCTCATCCGTTAAAAGCCGCAGACGCCGGCAGTGCGCGTCCAACCTCATTCCCAATACAAAGAAAGGCCCCAGACCGAGCGGCACGCCGACCGACGAGCACGGAGTCGCGCGCGAGAACTGGAGCGACAACCTGCAAAGCCTCTTAAAAGCTCGGCGATTGTCGCTCCTCGTAGCGCCTCGCGTCGTCTTGCGCGCTCGACTAGGCAGCGCGCTGCTCCGTAAGATTTCTTCCGCGACGGGCGCAACGACCGACGGGGAAACGGACCGGCCCAAGATTGATCGGAATTATTCAAATCGCTCGGGCTTCTATTCCCGGGCGTGTGACGCCTGCGGAGCTTCCTGCTTTAACGGAGGGAGCGGGAGGGGAGGGAGGAGGGGAAGCATTATCGACGGCGACGTGCGGTAATTCGATAAGCAGCCGGAGGAAGTTGAGGAAATGGAGTTAGGCGCGCGCGCTCGCTGCCGACGACGCCGAGGATATTGTTTTCTCGGGCTCGATAACGAGGTGCGTGCAGAGGTGGATTCGAAAGGGAAATTGCCGCGGGGAGGTTCCGACGCTTGCCGGATTGTGTGCTTCGCCGGAGGGGGGGGGATTCTAATCGTTCGAAGAAAATTGTCGCGCTTCCTCCGACTTACTTACCGGGTTTAATTATAGGGGTAAGGAGTTGTTTATTTTGCAGAAACCTGAATGGAAGCAAAAATCCTTTGAGGGACAGGCACGATAACGATCGTCTTCTCTTCAAGGATTTCTGTACGTATCTTTGATATATGAAATAAGTTCTAGATTTCCCTTGGATGTACTTGAACAAATTTGAATATCAGGCAGTCTTCGTCGAACGTGAAAACATTCAGCTTTGAGAAACGTTGAAAACGCAGGAAATTAATGGAGCGAAAGGTGCACTCCGATAAAGTTTACGAAAGCGGGCTCGTATCCCAAGTATATAAGCTATCGTAAATACAGTAAAAACGCAGTGAATAACAGTGAAAAGAATATCAAAGCGAGATAGAGAAAACAAACAGAGGAAGAGCGACGGCGTGGAGAGTTGGAGACACACACAAGAAATCCAGCGAGCGAATGGGGGAGGAAGTGCGAGGAAGAAAACGAGAAAGGCAACTCGCGCGCGAGGAGGAAATGAAAGAGAAAAGCAAACAGGGGAAGACGGCAGCCGCGAGAAAGAGAAGAAGAAGGCGAATGCCGAGAGAAAGAGGGAGAGAGAGAGTGAGAGAACGCAGGCAGAGACAGACGAAGAGGAGAAATAAAATTTTCGCCGACGAGTATTTCCGTAACTCGTCGCTCCAGCTCCGTGGCCGTGACAAAATCGGCGCTGCGTTTCCGTCCACACTCGGCGGAATTCCGATGCTCTCGCTTATAAACCGAACCGCGCGCCGCTCGGCGCAGGGGCCCCGATCGCGTGATTCATCCCCGCCGCGTTTATTTTCGGCGCTAATTGCGCGTCGAGGCGAAAGTCAACCGGGCGATTAAGCGCACCGGTTTAAGGGGCAATTTTTCAATTCGCCGGGAAGCGAGATGATTATTGGCCTTTCGACCGGAGGATGATTATCCGCATTTCGGCCTCTTTTACTTGCGCAAATTGGGTCGGCGATGCTTTTTGAAATACAAAGTTTGCGGAATAATTAACAGGAGCTTAAGTAAGACGAGAAGCCCGCATAGTTCCGCAAAAGAATACGCTTTGCCGATCAAGGAGATTCTTAGCTGACTCTCGCACTTTAACGAAACGCAGGAATCGAATCCGAACGCTGCAGAATAGAAATTACACACTTTATAAAGCGATAAAAAAACAGCGGCGTCATTAATTTCCAAGAATATAAGCGAGCGCGCTGATTTTCCTTCGCACTCGATTTACATAGCTATCACCGGCCAGATCGGCGATAGAGGACGAAAAACAAAAGCCCAGCCGCGGCTCGTAGGCCAAAGGTCCCCGATATCCTGAAATGCAACCGGGAGCGATACCCTTCTTCCTTCCGCCGAAAACTACAGCCGCGCCCGCATGCCCTCTCGCGCCGCTGGAAGAGGCGTCGGGGCCTCCTTCCCGCGTCCTCGCGTCCCGGAGAGCAGCGCGAGCGTGCGCACCAGGAGACGCCAGACGGAAACCCGATAGGGAAGAGAACGCCGGCACGCGTCATCCGACTCGCGCGCGCGCGCCTCTTATCTGCCTTATCTCGCGGCGCTGCGACGCGACGAGCGGGGCCCGCAACAGGTTGTACAACCCAGCCCACGCTTACGTTTCAATATTCAGCCGCGCGAGCGCCTTATCGATTTATTTATAATGTTCAGCAAACGGAATAAATTACGTCCGATACGATCTCGCGGAGCGAAGGTCGGGGCGCGCGTGCGCGGACACGTGCGATTCGCGTCTGGGCCCGGCCTTTTTTTCTGCCTCCGCCGAAGAGTGGCGAAACGGCCGCTCGGCTCTTTCAGGTCTTACGGTTTCATAATAATTGCTGTGAAAGTGAACGCTCGGCGGAGGAGGCTGATTTTTTTTTTTAAGGGAGGAGGGGGGCTGATTTTTGTTCGTTATTTTTGGCTGAATTTTAATTTTCGATACGGCAACTGCCAGGCTTTTAGATCATTATGTGTTATTATAGATTGAGATTAGCGGGTAAGTTCATCTGTCTTTACTGACGGCTTCCTATTCAATAATTGAACTTGAGGATTAAAAAACAATTTTAAAAGACATTCGAAGCTTTTGAAATCAATTGCCGCTCGCAATTTTCGAAAGTACCAAATTAATTCTGCGCTAAAGCAAATGCAAATGTAGGTAAAAATGAAAAGGACTCTGACGCAAGATTATCAAGTCCTAGAACAAGTTCACGATTGCTTCCGGAATCCTGTTTTCGAGAAATTCTGGCAGGTTCTGAAATAATTTATTCGGATTCGAGTTCTGCGGTGCAATTAAAACCCTGAAGACATTTTATATAATTTGAAAAGATTTTATCTGCACTTAACGTATTTTACGAATGCGCCGGTGACTTCTGTAGAGGCGTAATATCGCATTTCTGTTAGCCAACTTTATAAAATAAAATGAACATCTCGAATGAAAACGTCTCGGTAAGTTATTTCAAAGTAAAAGATGCTTTAATAATTTAGATCGCTAACTCAATTTTACGATGCAGATTGCAATTTTTTTTTATTCGGCAAGTTATTCCATTTTCATTTAATTAAATTATATTTCATCAAAATCGCAGTTATAAATTACTTAATCAGTATATATTCGATAATTATTTTGAAACAAAAACGCTGCAATAACTTTTTTACACGAATGGAAATCGTTACGAAATGCATGCATAATAATAAAGATTCAATAAATAAAACGCATTATTGAGCATTACTCTTGACATCTTTATTAATTCGCCGCTCAAACGCGCAGCGGCAATAATTATCTCGCCAACAAGCCTCGCTCCTTACGTCCCGTACGAGCGGCCGATAAAAATCCTTGCGAAATCGCCAATTTCGCAAAGCCATTTGCACCATCGACCGGAATCCGCGCCCGCGAGCCGGACCGTCGATGCGCGCGAATCCCGCCCCCCGGGGAAACAAAGCGCCCTCGCCGTCCGCGAAAAATGCCGAAAGCTCGGGGCGGCTAAGAATAGCGAGAGCTTCGGTCGGCAAGTGGCTCCGAGGAAACGACCGGAAGAGTACATCGACGCCTCGGCAAAAGGAGCGCCTCGGCGGCGATCCAGCCGAGCGGGTATACAAGCCGCTCGGCACGCATCATCACAACAGGTGCACAAATCTCGTCCATTGAGCCTCTCGTTACAGCGGCTGGACGCAAAAACTTAATCGTCCACTTCCTGCGGCCGTTCCTCCGAGCAAAGGGGGGAAAGGGGGTGGATGAAAAAATGGACATCGACGGGAAAGGACAATGATTGGCTCGTCTCTCTCTCTCTCTCTCGCCAGGCGCGCGGGGGGGATGGAAAATGAGGCTCCGGACGGTTTCTCCGCACTGTGGGTCGTTTAGGCCTTAATCGAGCCGGCCGATTGCGGTTTCAATGCTATAACCTAGGCCCAAGTAAGAAATCCGGTTCGCGAGCCTCGGACGAGGGAGCCGAGGCCGCGCGTTTATCGACGGGGCGTCGAGCCCTTTCTCGTCCGCGAGAGCTTTGCTCAAAATTGAAAACGATATAAGGCCGGCGGATTTCTTGCGGCGGGGAGCGTCTGCCTCGAGCGTGAAATTGAATCGTTCGCCCGGGGAGATAACGGTTGTAAAGGGGAGCTCGTTAACGAGGCTCTTAAACGCCTTTTATCAAGCCGGACCTTTAACGAGATTTAATAAATGTACAGCGAGTCTAGCTTGTGACGATAAAGAAGGTGCTTCAAGCGGAAGCTTCGCGCCGTAACAACAAGTGAGAGTTGTAACGAAATTTCCGGCTGAATACGCCGCGAGGGCAGGCGCGAAAAGTCAGAGCCGGCAGGGGAAAACGGCTAAATTCCGCGTTCCAGCCTCGATTCCCAGCCGCGCGGCGGGCACTTCGCTCCACCCGCGCGCCGCGCAATATCCCGCGGAGCCGGAGGGAGGCGCGAAAAAGGGGGAGCACGAAGTCCCCCCGTTTCGCATTCTGGAGGCGAATAGTCAGCGGCTAACTATAACTCCTCGGCTATTTCTAGCCTTTTGGCTTTTCTCTCCCTCCTCCTCGCGCTCGCCGCTGTATACTTTCGATCGCACGCCGGCAGCGACACTCGGCCGGGCGGGGGGCCGCGTTTCCGGTTTTTCGCACCCCCCCTCCCCCCGATCCCGCCGTCGATGTAGTCGCTCGTCCTCAATTTCCGATGCTTTATTCCTGAGGGCCGGGCTCTCGGGTTGCTTTATCCCACGCGGATGTTTCCTTGCTCGGTGAGCCCTTTTTAGATTAAGTGGGGCGCTGGGAAAAGGGTCGGGGAGCCGCAGGAACGGGCTGGCGCATAATTGAGTTCTCGCTTTTCGCTTTCGGGGGACGGCCTGCTTGTTTATGTTTATGGGCGATTTGGAAAATTGAAGATTACGTTATCGGCATTAATGCAATGCGGTATTAAGATCCTGAATTTTGAATATCGCACTTTCTGTCTTCGTCGCGCTAAACTTTATTTGTTAAATATTTCTTGTGGGAAATGAAACACGCAGTTTATTCAGTATAAATAATCATCAGGCTGAAAGAGAATTTTTAGAGCGATCAGTCACGCGATTTTCTAAAGATGAACTACTTTTACTATCATTTATGATTACACGAAAAGTTTTCTTTACTCGCTTTACGATCTGCGAAAAGTAAAATCATACATCGGCTGCTAATTACCGTGAAAAGCAGACGATTTTTCCGCAGGAGAGCAAACTCTTTCCCAACGGCAAAAACGATCCCCAATTAATAACGCAAAGCCGGAGCGCAGCATCGCGTGCCTCTGTTCAGCGGCGAAATTCAACATCGGATCGGATTCGACGAAAGCTGTTATCCCCCGGAATCTCTTCCGAAGAATCGGCCTAATTACGCTGGAGTTTCCGCGCGCCTCTCTCCCGCTCGCCTCTTCGCTCCCCGGATTTTTCCCCGGCGCGCTCGTTCCCCTTCATTCATCGCGCGTTCCGCGCTTCCGCAGCCCTCGTCCGGAACGGGAATATACGGCTCTCCCAGTCTCGCTCTATTAGTTTCCGCGTACGCCGAGGTTCACTGCACTGCGCAGCATCCGTTTCGAGGCGAATTTTTCAGCGCTCGGCGGAGAGAGAGAGAGAGCCTCCGCTTCCTTCGCCAAGCTGCGGGAGCGGAATCGCGCGCGGACTTGTGCGCGCGAGGAGACTGCGAGTGTCGCTGCTTTTGTGCGGAATCGCTGCCTGCGGGAAATGTAGGCTTTGAGGTTGACGAGAGCTTGTTTGCCCGGCGACTTTGCCAGGCACTTCTTTAAAGTTTGTTTGAATTAACGCTTTTCTTCGCTTTGAAGGTGCGCGAGGCTGCTTAGCGGCGCGCTTTGCGAGGCGGGAAGAATATTTTTAGTGCGGCGTAAATTTAGCGGGGTGAGCCGCGCTTTTCACAAAAAAAAAAAAATAATTGCTTTATTAATGGCCGAGTAATTAGCTGCAGGTTCAGACTTTATATTTACGGAAACGCGAATGAATAATCTGCTACGAATTCTTCTGCCGGTTGAAATGTAATTCATAAATTAACTTGTTTCAATCGAAAGCCCATTTAAGCGGACCGAGTTTTCAGGAAAAGTGCGCGCGAGGATAAGATTTTATTATATTATTAACGTAAGGAGCGCTATCTACTTTACGATAAATTTATCTTGATTGATACTTTTATTTTTTATTGCGCGATATAAAGTTAACATCCTGTTTTGCCGTATTGAAAAAATTTCAATTTACAGTGTTTATAGAGTCATTATTTATTCGCGTAGTTTTATTTTTATCGTAAAGCGGACGAGTTTTCGGTATAAAATATTTTGTACGTTATTGTATGCGAAAGTGCACATGTACATAAATATACATATAAATTACACGGCAGTCCTGCATTAGTTCCGCTAAAGTAAATTGCCACTACATTTTACTATGAGTCACAATAGACTCGTAAACTTTAATAAATTTCTTTCCTTATACACAAAACGAAAAACCGCACGCCGAGATTCCAGCAAAGTTTTACGACACGAAAAGCAGTCCTTTTTTTTCCATAAATCTAAATATAGAACAGCACTCGCGGCGCGAAAGCATTGCCTTAATCGACGTTTTTGTAATTCAAAGTTCGCATCGACTCCTATAGGCAATAAAACATTTTTCTCGTCTCGACTGACTGCCGGTGACCATCGCGCCTCCAGCAGATCGTCCTCGTGAAATTCAAATCGCAATCCATCCGATTCCCCCGCGTCGCCTCGGTCAGTCCACTCGGCGTCGCGAGCCTCCCAATACGTTTCACTTAACCTTATCGAAGCGAATGCTCGAAACAATGACGGGCGTGCAGGGAGCAGCCGCCTCTAAAGCGCTACACAGCTCCGGCGACAATAAGCCGGCTGAACGAGCCTCAATTGATCGCCCCCGCTTTTTCTCCAGCCGAGCAGCGAGGCCGGAAAAGCACGGCGTGGAAACGAGGCCGAAAAGCGCGCCCGCATAAGCGCCGCGTCGGCTCTCCCGTCGGGCGACGGGATGACGATCCGCAGGTGCTCCCCGGCGACGGGGTCACCGCCTCGGCTCGGAGACGACGATGACGTTGACCTCCCCCGCTATCTGCCGCGGCGCATCCGACTCCTCGGAGCTATCGCCGCAGCGCCTGTCCGCCTGTTTGTCTTCATCATTGTCTTTTATCTCGCGGGCTCTCTCGACTGCTCTCGCCTCGCTGCGACGCTACCGACTGCCTCCTCCGCCTTCCTCGTGCGCGCTCCTTTTTCTTTTTTTTATCTCCCTTTGCCTTTTATTAATAAGCCGGGCTGCGCGGCGTGCGCCTCTGCAGGGTTTTGAACGGCGACGCGAGGCAGTCTTTGTTTGCTTTTCGAATGCTTTCGCGTACGGCGAACGATGAAAGTTTCAGGAATACTAATTGAAAACAAGGCCGAAGCTTGCGGGGCCGAGCGGGACATTTTTTCATTTATTAACGCGGCCCTTTTTCAGGTGGCTTTTGCACAAGGCAAAGACTGTTTTAAAGTTTCTCTTTTCCGTTTTGAAACGAGGTCCCTAAACATTTTTTTTTCTGTTGACTCGCCCGCTCGAATTACGACCTTTAATTCCTGCGTTCCCGCTGTTTACAAAGGCTCAAAAGTAAAGTCGTTTATTGCTCGCCGTAAAGCTGTTTATCTTATAAACTCAAATTTTTATATAAAGCACTTTTAAGCGCGCAATTTAATCGCAGACATTTTATGCGAGCAGCAAGCAAAGTTTAATTACTAACACACCTTAAACAACGCGCGAAACCCGTTCGCGTCAGCTTCGTTCTTATCCGCCCCTAATGCCTCAGTCCCAAAATAAACTCGGCCCATCGGCAATAAATAATTTTTCCCCCGTCGAAGCAGAAGCAATTTTCCCCCGACTCGCCTCTCCTCCTTTCATCCAGTAAACTCCTCGGCGGCGGCATTGCCGCGCGTCTCTCCTCTCGCGGCGGCTTTAAATTTCCCTTTCCCCCCGAGAGCGCGCCCGCCGGCGGGCAATTATTTCCGCGTAATTCGTGTCAAGTTCCGAGGTCAGTGCGCCTCCGTGCCGATCGTCTCTCCGCGCGCAAGGTGAGAGTGGATAGGAGCCTTCTTTCCGCGCGCTTTTTTCCCCGCGCCCGTCGGGGGGGGGGGCTGACGGCCGTCCTTTTCGGCGAGCGGCGGCCCAACGTCGAGTGAAAGTACACGTACACGGGTGTACGCGAGAGCGAGGAGGGCAGATCGAGCTGTTGCGCAACGCCCGGCCGAGTCGGCCAACAGGTGTGCGTGGCGCGCCTGCCTCGCCGCTCACTTCGTCGTCCCTTCTTTTCTCCCCCCTCTCGGTCGCTCGCTCGCGCGCGTGCCTGACTTTGGTAATGCGGAATTTTCTCTTGTTATCGCGCCGGGGATAGATTTGCGAGCCGAGATTCGTCGGGGGATACAGGCGCTTTTTGCATTTTGAATGGGATTTACCGGCCCGGGCTTTGGGTTTCTCGCTGATCTTTTTAGAATGTTGTGGGCTGGGAATTATTTTTAAGCCTGAAAATTACTGGCTCTCGCGGCGGCTCTTTTGGCGAGGGTCGCCGATGAATGAAACCTTTTCTATTTTCTAGTTTTTTTTTTTTTAAAATAAACGTCACTAGCGGGATATGCGAAGAGGTGAATAACCGTGAAAATATTTTGCTGAAATTGTGGGCAGAGATCGCCGGTGCGAATTTTTCTCTTTATTATTTTAATATTGCGAAAGAGTAATGATTTGCGCTTGAATTACGTAAAATTAAATTACATTAAAATTCGTTATTTTCAATTACTGTCTTTTAAAGTTTGTTGGAATATTGTTCTTCATTGTATTATGCGAAATGTGAATTCAAATAATTTAAATAACTCATTCATATTAATAAAAAAAATATTAACTTTGTAATAATCCCGTACGTAATAATTCCACGTAATATTACGTTATTTCCGTGAAAAACGTTGTCGAATTACTAAGCTATACTTTGAACTTATTCAGTAATCATTATTGCTTAATATTTTAAAATTTGAATCCTAATCTAATAAATTTTTATTTCGCATAGGCCCCCCGTCAACTTTGAATTCAGTACAAAAAAAAAAAAAACAGAAAGAAAGCACACGCCTGTTCATATGCAAAATCATCTTTTTTCCTCAGTCGTATCTAAATATTTCTTTAGTTACGTTTCGTCCAAAAGTTATTCAAAAACCTGACCAGAATAGACCATAAAAAGAAGTTAGCACCTACGAGCTCTGCTCGAGCCATTCAAACACTAAAAATTCGTGTCCAGAACTGTCGTTTTTTCTCCTCGCTACAACGTAGCCGCAGAGCAAAAAAGACACACGCAGCCAGTGCAAAGAAAAAACTGAATAGACAAAGGAAGGGAGAGAGAGAGAGAGAGAGAGAGGGCGAGCGCGAGAGAGAATGTAAAGTGCGCGGCTCGAGATCCTCGTGAGTCATCGGCCGTGAATTTTCCTGGCCGCTGCATGACGAGCCGCCGCCGCCGCCGCAAGAAAAATCCCCGACTCTCGCGAGGTGTTTGCCGATGCCTTTAACGGCGTAAATCATCGACGCGTGGAAAAAGGCTCGGCCGCCATGCGCTCCCGCCGCTACTGCATGCTCTTATAACTCTTTTCCGTTGGAAAGAATGGCGAGAGAGCCGCGGAAATTGTAAGTTATGCGCCGCTCGCCGCGGGGAAACGCGGTAACGAGCTCGATTATCGGCGCGCGAACGGCGAGCCGCCGAAGTCCTTTCGATTGGGGAGCGCGCATTTCTTTTGCGACCGCGTTTTTTTTCTCTTTTTTTCTTCCTTTCGAAACCCGATGCAAAGCGCTTTGTAATTGCAGAAGCGGGGACAGCTTTGCGCGGCAGCCGAGATGCCACCGCGGTTCTTTTTACGCTCGGGCGGAATTGCGGGAAAAGCGTCGAGTCTCGAGTTTCATTGCTAGCTGGCACTTTGCTGCGTCAAGCTTCTCGAGGAAAGCGGATAGTATAAAATGTTTTAAAATTAAGCTATTCTCGAAAAACGGAAAAGCTTGTACGTCTGCGCCATTTCGCACAATATATCTGCAGCTCTTCAACTCGCCAAACAAGCCGCTTTACATATTCCCGCGCGGGCCCGAACCCGCGGCAGCGAAGCGGCCCGGCGCCGAAAAGCGGAAGCGTCACGTAAGCCCGCCGTGCGCGCTTTCCGCCCGATTCGATATATTCCGCGGCACGCACTCTGGAAAAGCTGCCTGCAATTTGCATACTACATGCGCCCTGCCTGCTTGTGGGAACACGTGGGCCGCGCGGCGGCGAACAATTTCGCAAAGCAGGGCCCCCGCGGGAGATGGGAAATTATCGCACTCGTGCGGCTCGGATTCGTATTACGCGGCTGGCTGATTTTTGCGCAAAGAGACGGCGAGGATCCGCGGGGGAGGCGCGGCGGGAGATGAGATCTTCGATTACTGGATGTACGATTCGCTGCTAATTGCGGACGTAAGCGGCGCGGAATTAGGCAAACTTTGGGAAAATACGCGCCCGTCCAAGTGAAAGGAGCGCGCGATTATTCGACGCAGTGCAGAGGAGCTGATGCTTGAGCGGCTGCTGCACGGATTTGACTAAGCCTCGTTTTCGTTATTTGGAAATTGAGGAAGTATGTAGATCGTTAACGTACGAGGAAACGTTTGTAGGCTCATATTAAGAAGAAATTAGCTGAATAATTATTTTAAGAAGAACTGGCAGCGAATCCGGAAACGCTTTCTTTTATCGTGCTAAAATGATTCATTGATACAACGTATAATGCATACCTTTATAGAAATTTTCAACGCGTACAATACCTTCGTCGAATAAGACAGCGATGGTTCAATAAGTATCTGCGCTATCGCAAACAGAGATCGCTTCTCCTCGACAATAAAATTGTTCTCTTCCACTTAGCTCGGTGGAAAATTTCCCAATACAACCTTGGATGAGCGCGAGTGTTGAAACGGCAGCGCAAAAACAGAATTGATATATTCATTTTTCCATAACAAGCGATGCTTATCCGACTGAAAGCCGCACATCTCTCTCTCTCTCTCTTTCTCGACTTACCGGCGTTTAGCGATCAAGTTTCCCCTTTCTGGCCTGGAAAATTGTATTATCGATTCTCGCGAGGCGACTGGTGCAACATCGGCGCGCGAGAATCGAATAAAAGCCCCGCTCGAGCGTTTATCGACAGATGTGGAACTCGGCGCGCATCGACGAGGACGGAACCGCGATAACCCCGATTCGGCCGAATGTATGGATATAAACGTCGATGTGCCTGTCCTATTATATGGCGATTTCACGATTCTGCCGACCTCGAAACCTCCATCTCTATTACCTGCACTTTCGACTGCCGTGCGTTCGGGCGCTCTTGCGAATTCTCGATTTTTATTGTGGGAAGGTTTCTCTTTTTGCGGAAGTGTGGTTTTTATCCGCCGGCACGAGAATGATCGATCTTTGAGTGTTGGGAACACTTGTGAAATTTAATTCTACCTTTTTAAACAAACGATACTGTAATTGAGAAATGCCTAATTAGAGTCTCGGTGTGTGATTATATTTGATGTAAATAGTAATCTTTCGATTTCACATTTTTAGCGCTTATAACGGAAAGGAGAATTTAGTTTATTTAAATGTTAACTGCACTGAAAAAAAAAATTACTATATTTAAGAAAATCTGGTCGTAAGCCAACCTGTTTTCTACATTTAAGAAAAT
>JAWWEM010000010.1:13644970-13697809 GCA_035582935.1 Ormyrus thymus | reverse complement strand
ATGTCGAAAAAGCGCTTAGGCGGACGCGCGCGGGATGAAAGATTATACCACCTGTGCCCGCTCGCCTTCGACGCTTCGTCAATGCTGCGTGGCTCTCGTTTCTCTCTCCTCTCCTTTTTTCTCCTCCTCGGCGTCGCGCGGCTTTCTGCTGCGTGCTCGCGGAGCCCCGAGCACACGAGCCGATACGGGCACGCCGGCCCGTCACGTGCTTGCATAACGGTCCGGCGGCGCGCCGACGGCGATTGGGTTGCGGCCGCGCAGGCGCCGCGGCGTGGGAGTTTAAAGCTCCGCTGCTCGCGGAGGTTCGTTGACCAGATTCGTGGACAGCTGGCGCGCTTCGTTTGCGGGCACCGCTGCTTGTTCGGCAGGGCGGTGACGCCTGCTGCGTTTGCTTGCGTCGTGTTTGTTTTGCCTTTAGAGTGCGGGGGAAATGTTTGGTTTGGGAGAGGGTTGGCTGGTGGGTAGATAAGCTTCTAGTTTACTTTTGACGTCGGAGACACTGAAATTTTTAATTCAGCCGATGGGAAAAGTGAATATTATATATGCACGTGTTAATAAATGAAAACCTTTTCTTCGACGGAGAATTTCTAAACGCATCGGTTTAAATTACGAGCGCTTTCTCGCTTTTTTTATACGCAAACATTTCGATAATCACCTGCGAACCGCGATAAATCAAAGAAGTCAAGCAAGAGACGAGCACTTTCACGCCACTTTGTGCAAGCCTCATTTACATGAATGCCCGCAAAAAGTCCCCGAACCTTCATCTTCGCGAAATAAATCTGCTTAACAGCTTTCTAAACGCGCGAAATTAGCGAAATTCTCCCAGCCGTCGGCTGCGCAGCTTCGTACTCCCCGACTGCAGCTCGCCACGAAAAATTCCTCCCGGCAAAGTTCCGAGGAAGAAAGCGCCCAGTCAGCCAATTGCAGCTCCGCGCCGCGGCAGACATCCGGTTCTCGTTGACAAAGCCGCGTCAATTTCGCACGTCGTCGTCGTCGTCGTCGTCCGCGGGCAATGTGGGTTACGGCCGGTGAAATTCAGGCTGCGTCCGTTCGGCGCGGGTCAGCGGCGACACGAAAAATCTCCCGCGCGCCGCCTCCTTTAACGGCCATTCCGTCATTAGAATGTGAAGGAAGCCGCGGATTTCCCGCTGCGCCGAGAACTCGTCCGACCCACTTGGCTCTCGATTCTCGGCTTCTTATCTTTTTTTCGTTCCTATTCTTCCTCACGCGACCGCTGCTTGCAGGCGACGAGATTCTGAGCCTCAACGGGAAGATTCTCCGAGGTTGCACCCACCAGGAGGTCATCGAGCTGTTCAAAGCCGTGCGCGAGGGACCCGTGGAGCTGGAGCTCGCAAGAAGACACAGGTAATTTTTTTTCTAACGAGCTCGGATTAGCTCCTGCGGGCCAAAATTTACATCGAACGTAATGCGTTATTGAATATTCAAAGATTTCGAGTCGTAAAAGAATGCTATGCAATGGGCTTTGTTTCCTCTTAATAATAGTTTATGCATGTAATGCTGAGAAAAAATCTAAATCTCATAATTGTTGGAAGTATGCAACGTCTACAATTATTCAAATATACATGAAATTGTTGTCTGATTTTAATGCAAGGCGTAACGAGTTTAGCGGTTTTAAAAATATTCCACAGAAAGTGGAACATTTATTAACGATTGCATTATTGTTCGCAGGTATCACAAGGTCCCTCTGAAAACGGCACCGTACTGAGAGAAATAATAATCAAACTTGATAGAAGAGTACATAACTGCCAGCTGTGCCTGATTCACAGACTTTAGAAATTCTGCCTCGACGACTATTGACGATTGGCGACGCCTCTTACGAATTCTTAGATTCTAGTCTCCGTTTCTGATTGTTAGATTTATGAATTTTTGCTAATTCGTTTGTTTGTTATTATGTACCTTTTTTTTTATTTGTATACGTTTACATAATTTATTGATCTGTTTCGCACTGCGTTTGGTGCGCTAAGCCACCTAATTGTAACATAATAGAAATTACCGCATTCGCGACTTTATAATTGTATAACTATATTATTTTATACGGACGTATCGCCTTGTTATTGTACATTTGCGACTAATAGTTTTTATTTCAAAGCGTCTATTCGATATACGAAAGATTTTCGACATTAATAAACATCTGACTACGTGTAACGATTTCTTATGGAGATTTTTATTTAAGAGATTTTTCTATCATATACCAATTAGTTGTCCGCGTAGTTCGACAATAAAGATCTATAATTTTCTTACTTAAATAATGAATCACTGTAACATAGACCTCTTTTAATTATAGTTTCAATTAAATAATATATTTATTCTGCAACAATTTTACAATTTACAATATTTACATTAAAATAATTCTTCGTATATATAAGAATGTACAGATTCCATTCGTCACGTGTCGGCCATCAAAAGATCGGCGCACGATTTGGCTTTGACCGCTCTGAAACAGGCAAAACGGAATTTCATCAGACAAAGTCCAAAGCCGGAAATTTTCTAAAAAAAAAAAAAAACAACACTAACTGCGGGTCTCGATTTCGAACTCGACGGCAGAGGTGCAGAGCGATGGGGCCGTTCTTGATGTTCCTGAAGAGCTGGACGGCTTCCCGGTGAGTCAGATCGTGACAGATCTGCCCGTTCACCGCCAGGATCTCGTCTCCCGCTCGCAGTCGACCATCTTCGGCGGCCTGACCGGCAGGCAACACCGATTTCACGAAGATGCCTGTCGACAATCAATGGAAATGCTGGTCAATTCAAGATCTCCATACTCAATTTGTACATAAGAGCGTTGGAATTCTAATTATGCGAGCGTACGTCGAGGCGTAAATGTGTAAGATTCGTATTTGTATCGTTGACGCTCAAGTTTATATCGGCCTGTATCGTAGGGATTTTTACGAAGCTCGCGCGAAGCTGATTCTATGAAGACGCTAAGATTCTTTTTGAAGATTTTGTAAGATATGAAATTATTATATTGGCGTTTTAGAAAAGCGTTGCTATTGGAAGATTTATGCGTATATATAATTATGTTGTCGTAAAATATAGATTTAAAATTTTAAGCGTATTAATTTGTAAAATATTGTATATAATTGAAAAAAAATTTTATAGAGCGATAATCTAATGTTATTATAAAAATATTTTACGTTTTCGATTTAGAAAGTTTAACACGAAATACTCTATATCTATTGTATCATAAATTCGTAAACATCGTACAGAGATCGAAAATAATGTTTTGTTTTCCTGCATTGGTTGCGCAATTACGACAGAGGCAGAGATAAAAAAGAACAAGTTCAGAATATTTTAAGCAATAAAATTAAGAAAACAGCATAGAACCACACGTCTTTCTCAATTCGCTCACCGATGCTTCCCTTCGGACTGTCCCTCCCGCCGACGATCGTGAATCCCAGCGACTTCTTCCCGGCTCCCTTCTCGAAGACGACCGTGAGGAAGTTGGACAGCGTGTTCCTCGGCCTCCTCGGCAGCGTGCAAAAGTTGGGCAGACTCTCCGCGGACTTGTCGGCCTCCTTGCCCGCCCTTCCCTCCTCCGGCTTCTTCCCCTTGATCCGCCTGGACTGGTGCTTGCGGAAGTGCGAGGCCTCGGGGGTGACGATGACCCCGTGGCCGTTCTCGATGCTGACGTTCTCGTAGTCGACGCTGCTCTCCATGAGCCGCCTTTGCACGGGCGAGTTGCCGGGTATCATCCTGGAGACGACGATGTCGATCTCGCCGGGGGCGCCGCCGCTGCTGAGGATCTTGCGGGCCTCGGGCATGGAGAGGCCGCGCAGCCGCTTCCCGTTCACGATGAGGATCTCGTCGCCGATTTTCAGGGTGCCCTCCTTGTTGGCGAGGCCGTTGGGCACGACGTGCGCCACGAGGTAGCCCGCGGAGTCGGGAGTTTTCGCGATGAAGATGCCGAGGCACTGGTCGCTCGTCTCCCGCTGCAGCTTCACGATCAGCGTCTTCTTCACGCTGGCGTTGCTCCTGATGGCGGGCAGCTTGTTGGCGTCGGCCTCGAGGTGATTCCGGGCGACTTGCTCGGTGCTGCGGACTTTGCCGAGGAGCGGAGAGGCCGCGGGCGTGACCTCGGCCTCGTCGAGGAGCGAGGTGCTGCGGGAGAGCCTCGGGTCCTTCCTCCGCTGGCTGTGGAGCTGAGGTGCGCTCGGTCTCCTGGGTGGAATTTTCGGGGGGAGGCCGAGGACCGTGCCGGGCTCGTGGGAGTGGCTGGCGTGGTTGTGCGACTCCGAGGCGACGCTGCTGCACCGGTCGTCGAGGAGCGAGCTGGTGGCCGAGTCGTTGTCGAGGATGCCGGAGTCGTTGTCGTTGTCCTCCGGCTCCTGGTCGTGGTCCTCGAAGAGCGGGTTGCTGCGGAGCTCGTCGAGGCCCGGGAGAGTGCCGTAGGAGAAGCTGCGCAGGCGTTTGCGCTCCTTTTCCTTGTTGTTGCCGCCGCCCTCTTTTTTGTAGATTTTTCCAATGAGTTTGCTCGTCGAGCTTTTCAGGTACCTGAGCATTCGAAAAGTGCGCTGTTATCGAACATTTTCCTTCCACGGATATTTCAAGCAAGTGCGTAATTCATTAGAATTTTATGTCTAACGCAAGTAATTCTTATAATCTCGGTAATAATCGTAAAAGTAACACTATTTTATCAGTTGAGTAAATTTTTTGATTAGATTGTAATGCCTGTAAATTATGTTTCCTTTATTATAATCATTTTTTAAAAATGCAAATGTAGAAAGCGTTTATTGCCTTATAAATAATAAATGACATCAATAAAATTATTTTTTTCACACGAAGAATATTAAATCGTACACCTCTCAATGAAGTCGATTGCTTATGAATCAACAGACCAAAAATAACATTCGTACAAAAAAATCTTTCCCACTGCTCACCTATTTTGCATCGCCCGGAACTTCGCAGCCAGGCAACTCGACGGCGTGACGCTGTGAAACCTCGTCGTCGCGGTCTTCTCCTTCGCGCAGCCCTTCTCCTCGAGGCCGTCGTCGTTGGACGCGTCGAGCTCGTTGTCGCTCTTCTGCGAGCACAGCGTGTCCTTGCTCTTCCGCCACCTCCTCCGCCTGGGCTTCGGGCTCTCGTTCAGCTTGAACCCGAAGAGCACGAACTTGTCCTCGGACTGTCCGATGCAGGGCAGCCGGCTCTGCGACTTGGAGCGGCGCTTTCGCTTCTGCAGCTCCTCCTCGTCCTCCTCGCACTCCTTGCCGATTATCTGCTTGAGGTCGTTCTCGCAGACGGACCTCCGGAAGTCGCTCCTCGCCAGCTCGGCCGTGCTCCCCCGGAGCTCGCACATCGAGCGGAACTGGTGGCCGCGCTCTGTCTCCGGGAGCTCCGGCTCCTCCTCCTCCTCCTCGGCCTCCTGCTCGTTGTTGCAGCAGAGCTCGCCGTGATTGTCCCGGAGGAAGCTCAGCCGGGTGTTCCGGACCCGGTCCAGCAGGGGGTTCCGCTTCTCGCAGGCCTTCCGCCGCTCCTCCCGGATCTTCTTCTTGTCCTTCTTGTGGGCGCTCGAGTTCGAGGACGAGGAGATGCGCTCGGTCGTCACGCTCGAGGTCTGCACGTTGTAGCAGTTGCGCTCGGATTCCTCCGAGCTCGAGGAGCGCCTGCGGCCCCATCGCACCGGCGACATGTCTGCAAGGAAGGAAATCGAGTTAGGAGACTGGCGCGAATGAAACGGCTGACGCTAAAAAAATAGCGCTGGCGGAGTCGTGCTAACGTAGGCACTTTTGCAGCAGCGACGGCATGCTAGGTTTCTGACGGCATGCAGTTTTCGTTTTGCGTTTTGCGTTCGACATATATTATTGTTAATTATTCAAGTCAAATAAAGCTACTTAAATTTGTTTTTGTCTTCTGCAGCAAGTCTAATTGAATAGTCAAATGCCAAGTGTACGTATTTCTTCTTCAAGGCCGAGCTAATGCTAAATTCAATGCACTTTTTTTCCTCCCGAGTCTAAGATTACGAGGAGCAAAGAAATTTTATTGTTAAGATGAAATTTGCCAACTAATCAGTGCTTAACATTTTTTAAATTAAACTCTGATAGTTCAATTAACTGCGTCTCAAAATGACGCTGCTGAACATTGAAGAAGTTAAAATCCAATTTTTACGACCTTGATACCGAAGAAGAAATCACCGATAAAAATGCAGTTCAAACATCTCTATGACTCATTGGGTTAATCTATTTTCCATGCTCGCATGCTGCCCGAGCAACGAGTTTCTTTATTCGCGATAGCGCGATCGTCGCATCACCGCAGAGAAAGCACTCTGGCATTGATTATCGAAATCATTTGCCAATACGATACGTCGCGAATCATCGCCAATAAGTCGACCGCTGATTCACGTCGGATCCCGCGAAAGTCCAAGCCGCACGGCTCGGAAAAGCTCGGCACACACAGTCATGCCTCTCGAATACTCGGGCCGCGCTTCCATCCTAAATCCCGCGGAATGCGCCGCGCCGCGAGTATACGTGTAAGAATCGCGTGCAGGCATGCTAATGATCGATAAACGGCATTCGGACGTTAGTGCACACAGGCGGGGAAAGCCCGCGGACAGAGAGACACTAAACTTTTGCCCGCGAGCGATTATTTACGTTTGACTATCTGCTCGAGGCAGTCGCCGCTCCTCGGCGCGGAGTCCGAGTGGGACGTCCGCTGGTTCGGCATCGCTGTCCCGGCTTTCTCCTTGCGGCCTCTCGTCGGGCCTGCGCGCCTTGCGGGCCACCTTGGGCGAATTAGCAGGCTCGGCAATTAGCGTCGCCGCCGCCGCCGCGCAGGCCTGCGGATTCGGGGGATCTTTTAATTGAGGATTAAAATAACGCGCCGTTCTGGGAAAGCCGCCTCGTCAAATGTAAGAATAACGCGCAACTGAATCAACAAATTGGTACGGACGCGTAAAATACGGACGTGAGTAGGAACGTAGGGAGAGAACTTAATGTTAGTCGGAATGCTCGGGAAATTAGTTTTAATATACGTCGCGTTACTGTTTATACTCGAGATATTCGATCGACGATTAAAGATTCAATGACGGCCGAGATAGTTTTATTTGCAAGTTTCAGATGCCTCGGCGGGGTGATTCATCCGCATATCTCCGGCGACGGCCTTTCCGCTTTATAAGATTCTTTTCGGAGACATTGAAAAAACCAGTCGCCGAACTATCTTGAGAACCGAGAGAAAACAAACAGTCAGCGTCTAAAATATTTCGCCTCGGGTCTAACTTTAAAACTCAAAGAAACACTTAACAAAAGCTTCGATACCTCGGCTGCTGCTCGGCCAGCACATCTTGAGCATCTTACTCCTGCGTGACTCGTTCGCCTCGACGGAGTCGCAATAAAAAGTTCGCGCGCACAAAAGCGGTAGATTCCCGCGTCACATCGCCGAGCCAACTGAGCCCAGCCGGCGCGCGCGCTCGAGATTACGCTACAAGAAAAAAGAAACGAGTCCCGCGAAGTGCTCCTGCTAACTGTATATAACTCGAGACGTATTCCAGGCGAGAGCCGGCGCGACGCCCGGTTTCTTTTCGGCGCAGGCGCGATATCGCGGGCGCGCGCCGAGCTAAGCGTCGCGCATTGTCCGGGAGGCGCGGCGCGACTGGCGTCGTCGCGCGGCTCTCCTCAGGATGTGCGTAAGACGCAGGAAACGCGCGCGGTCGCGCCGTCGTCGCGCGCGACGACGTGCGTCGTGAATGGGAGCGCGGGCGGCGCGCCGGCTTCTCCTCAATGGGACGCGAGGGGCGGGAGGGCCGATCTCCCGCCGTGCATTTATTAACGGCGGGCCCGGCTAATTTCACTTTCATTGTCTTTCGCGCTCGCCGCACTGTTTTACGCCGCGCTGGGAACTGATTTGCATCCGCGGATGTTTGGCGTCGGCGCTGAGAGATCTTTGATTTGGAATTTAATCGGCGGGGTTCTTTTTAAGAAACTATTAGAGAGCGTATGTCTGTTAGTCACTTGAATAGGAACGATTGGCCTGATTTGCAATTTCATTTTTGCAAATATTATTTCAGTCGTAATTGTCTACGATAGATAGCAAAGAATAAGTATCAGTGCCGATTTAATTTTTGTTATAATGTTGTTTTTAATTACAAGAAAAAACCAAAATTGAATTAATTAATAAATTTCTTTCAATTAAAATAAGTTTTATGCCACATACTTTTTTAAAATTGAAACTGGTTGAAAGATTTTTTTTCCTCACATTAATCTTATCACGAAAGGTAAACATTCGAGTTATCGCAACCTACATGAAGACTCAAAATTTGGGACATAAACTGCGTATGCACAAATGTAAAACTTGATAAGCATTCTTGCCTTCTTTTGAAAACAGATCCTTTCTTTAAGAAACCAAGATCAGGTAAAAAAAATGAATTTTTTCGCAAAAATTGCTCCTCCCCACAAATTACATCGGCTACAAAAAATGTTTACGAAAGAAATGACCGCCAAAAATCACTTCCATCTCGACGAAATTCCCTTTTCCAAACTGTCCCGCTTAAAAAAAAAAGAAAAAAAACAGGAGCAAATCGCCCTCGCTCGTCCCGCTTTCGATTTCCCCCGGCGCCGCGAATAAGAGCCTCGGCGCTCGATTACGGAAAAAAGGCTGCGGGTTAAAAATACCGAATCGGCGGTTTATCGCTCGCGGATCTCTCCGGCCTAGGTGACGCGCCGAAGCCCCTCGCTCCACATTCCGAAAATAGTGGAGCGCGCGCGCGCCGCGAGTTCAAGGAACCTCGCGCGCGTCTTGCGCACTTGCGCGCGAGAGAACCGGCCCGCGTTGACTAATCCTCGTGGCGAGGTTGCTGCCCAGTTTTCGTGCCGTCGCGCGCGCTCGCGAAAGCGCAAACTCGGGCTGCACCTGTCGGGCGCGAGGCGTTCTTTCTCGCGGGCGAAGGTGAACGCGTGCGACGGGAGAGGAACTTTCCGCGGAGAGGGCTGGCTGCCAACGGCGAGGTCGGCCACGAGGAAGCGGATATCGGGTTGATCGATTGTTGCTTCGGCTGGCTTGTTGCTATTTTTTTAAATGAAGTTCGTCCGTAATTAGTCGATGTAATGAATTTGCAAGAAGATTTAAGGTGCGAGCGAGCTGGATGGTTTTTCTGTATTAATCCTATAAATTTGGAGATTTATTTAACTTCACTAAATTTTGCCCCTAAAATTGAGAGTTGAAGCAAAACAATTTGAATAATTCAAAATACGCAGAAAAGAGGTGATATCACAATTCGCGCAGCTCCACTATTCGCATATGAATTTCAAGAAACATTTTCGAACCCATTCCTCGCCGAGCCAAGCTCGTAAAAGGTAATCTGTCCTTTGCATGCAAAGCCGATAAGCTCTCGAGGGGCACCTAAATTTTCTCACCGTCGGACGTAAGCAGAGCCGCGCGCCGTAAAAAGGACCGGATAAGGAAAAACCGAGAGCGTCGGATTATGCGGCGGAGCGCCGAAAGGCTCTCTCTCTCTCTCTCTCGCTCGCTCGCGCGCGCGGTTCGTCGACCGTCACGTGACCGTGACCGAGAGGAGCGCTCGACGAGCCACACATCGAATTCCATCGGACTCTTTTCCATACCCACTGCCTTTTCCACCTCGGCTGCTCTCCCTCTCTCTCTCGCGAGCGGCGATCGTTTTTGCCAGGCAAAGACGCGACCAGCGGCAGCGGCGGACGGGCACGCTTACCCGCTGACTTTGCGCGCTGAGGAATAATGAGGACTGCGAGGTTGGAAAGTTGCGCGTTTTTCGCCCGAGGACCTCGAATCGCCGCGACGGGTCTGATTTTTTGTTTTTACCGTCGCGGCATTTTCGCGAGTGCAGGAAAGTGTCGGAGATTTCGCCGATAATATGTCGCGGCTAAATAACAGTTATTGTCGGCGCGAGAGAGATATCTGCGTGAAAATTATTTCGCTGTCTATAAATTTATAAGTAGTCGCGGTTATGGCTGATCGGTAGAAAGTAGGCTATTGTTGCCAATTACACAGTTCTACATACCGAAACAATTACGGCGATCGAATCTGACTCGTTTTTTCATTTTATCGCGTTCAAAAGAAGAAACTGCATCTCGACGCGAATTTACGGCGAAAAATATTACGCTCGGCACAGCATGTCATTAAAATTTCTGGTAGAACTTTTGTCTCGCCAAAGGCCACTCTTTATCCTTGCGCCAAGCAGCCCAACTCCCCCGGACAATAATGAAAGGTCTTACGTCCGCGCGCGAGGAGCTCTTGAACTCACTCGCGCTCGAGCGAACCCGCGCCTCCCGAGCCAGCAATTCAATTGAGTCCGCAAATTAATACACCGCGCGGTTTCGCAGGCGAGCACCGGAAGCGGGAGCGTTTTTCGGCGCTTCTCCCGCGAGATCGGCCCGCCGCCCTTCCTCGGGCTCGTCGCGCCTCGGCGGGCGCAGGAAAGCCGCACAAAAGCGCGCGGCCGAAGAAAGGAAAAGGGGCAGGTGGATGCTCGCGCTCGCGTCACGCCTCCTCGGACTGCTCCGCGCCGATACCGGGAAATAGCGGGAGGGAAAAAGTCGTTGGCCAGCCCGATCCGGAGCTTAATTATGCGCGCCGGCCTTGGTCCTCGCGAGGCGGGAGCGCGTGCATATGGATCTCGCCGCGCAATGCGGCGAGGTCGAGCGCTGCGAGGGATATATATCGTGAGAGAGAGGAGAGCGACTCTCTCTCGTGCGCGAGAAAGCCCCCGCGGATATCGTATGCGGTCCGTGCGCGCGTATACGAGCCGCGCTCTCGCGAGAGATAAGGAAATAAAAGGGAGAGAACGAGAAATTCTATTATTAAGTATTTTGCGCGCTTATCTGATTTGTGAGCCCGGAGCGAGGCTCTTTTGGGAAATCGAAGTATCTGCGGGGTGTATCGTTGCAATTCGATGCTCTGGAAAGAGACGGGAAAAACTGAGGTGGCTTCTTTTCGTCAGAGATCGTGGATGAAGAGACATCTTGGGTCGCTTTTTGGAGGTTTTTGGAGGCAAATGAAAGTTGTACAGGCGACTTGCCGAGTTTAATGATAAATAATGGATATAAGATTGGCGCAATTTAAAAGTTTAATCTAAGGAAAAATTATGATGGTTTCTCAAATTTTCTTGCTATTTTATAATTTCTGTATTATTAAATAAATTACGTGATTTTCGAAGAGATTTCTAGCCTTTTACATTTCAAAATACTAATAGTTCCAAATAGCTTAAGGTAGAAAATTCGTTTTTAAACGCAGAAAATTGCAAATCTAGCATACTATTAAATAGCAGAATATATTACAAATTTCATCGTTAAAGAAAATAATTAATTTTATTTAAATTACGCGTTACGCATGAATTGTGTATATAGGTAATAGAAGAAAATAATTTTTCAACCGGGAAATTATGTTAAGGCATGAGAGTATTCTCATAGCTTCGCTGTCTATAATTATATTTTACATAATTTTTAAAACAATAGTAGGGAAATAAAGGCACAATTACTATGATCAAGCTCAGGGTTATGATTTCGGGAAAAATAGATGTATCTTCTTTGCCAACGAATTCTACGAGTCCCTTATGCGTTAAAACGCATTCTCCAACTTTCTAAGATCAGCAAATTGACACACATATCCGTGTCTTAAAAATACCTTCCGCGCGGGGAAACGAGAAAAAGCCCGCAATTACACCGAAGCCATAAACTGCAGAATGCAAATGAGCGCCCGTCGACCGAGTGATCAACGAGGCGGAGAGGCGCGCTCGGAAAGCGCCTCGGATTCCACCGGCTCCCTCGATATGCACTCGCCGCTCCGTCTATCGAGCCGTTTCAGCTATTCGGCGCGCGCCTCGTCGCGCCGGCGAGAGGCACACTTTCCTCCTGATCTTAGGCTGCCGGCTATGCGCTCGTGGGCAGAAGGAGATCGCACGGGCTTGGAAAGTTTTGGCTTCGCTTTTGCGAGCGAGTGGGGTCTCTATTTTCGACCGTTTCTTCGCGGCTCTTTCAATTTCACGTTGACGCGAGCTCGTTCGAGTTCTTATTAAACGTTTAAACGAGACGAGAATTGTTATTTACGTTTCCAACGCACTTCGTCAATGGGGCATACTTATTTGCGCGATTGACGATTCTAAATGCTCTTCAAAGAAACCAAAAATAGAGAAAACGCTTCGCGCTCAGAGCGCAAAACCTCCTCCGCGATATAAACAAAAATATCTCTTTGTCGCAAAGCTCGCCTGCAAAGCCGAAGCTCCAACACTCGCTGTCCGATCGAGCGAGAGCACAGGCCAGGCGAAATCGGCGCTCGGCAAATTGGCCCTCCCCGGCTCTCTCCTCCCTCGCGCGCTCGGCGCAGATGAAATTTCACGCCGCTGACTCGGGCTCCGCTCGCGGGGACAAAGTGCGCGGCCTCTGCACCTGTCCGCCTCGCGCGGCAGTGGTGCAGCGGCGGCGGCGGCGGCGGCACACACAGGAAATCGGTTATTGATCCGGAGACAGGCTCGGGTTTCGCGCGCCGAGTCAGCGGCTGCGGCACAAAGGGCCGGCCAATTTTCGCGGGGGCGCGATTCAAAGGGGGCTCGGCTATTGTTGGAAAAATATTGCCAGCTCGACGGTGGATTAAGGAGTCGCTTGGAGAGGCGTCGACACTTTGTCCGCGAAGCCTATTGTTAGACGTGTCGCTTCCGAGTGCTTTTCGTGCGCATCGTATGTCAACTTCTTTCCCGCCTTGGACTCTCCTTCGCGCTGCAAACTTTGCCATCGGCCACTTTCGCAACAGTGCGAAAATTAGTGCCCGATAAACACAAGCTCAGTGACGTCCGATTCAAGACGACGCACTAATTTTTCGCGCCCGCAGTGTTTACGTATCGCGAGCACGTATTCTTCGCTTATAAATTAACACTCGCTCGGATCGTAATTCGTTAATTCCTCAAAACTGCATCTGCTCGAGCATTCTCGCCGTAAACGACCTCGATCGCGAACTCTCGGGCAGAGAGTACGCGCGTTTATATGCATCTTTCGTATGCAAATTCGTGCCGCGCGCGACAACGGAGGCCGTCATTAAAATCATTTCCCCGGGCATATTTTAATCGGCGGCTCGGCTCGACTCGCATAAGGCCGCATATTAACGATCGCGAATTGTTCGGGGGGGGAGGAATGCCTTTATATAAAAGATCTCGCCGGCGGATAAGGGATTTCGTGCGCGCGGACGGTAATTTACCGGAGGAGGGGGGCGGCTTACCTCGGAACTTGGAGACGGCGAGAAGCCGCGGCGAGGCGACTTCCGGGTTCTCGTCCGCATCGGTCCGCAGGGGACTCAGGCTCAGGAGTCGCGGAGCTTCCGTGTGCGCTCGAAACCAGCGCATCCTGAAACAGGCGTGAAATGCAAATGCTGTAGATTAGTCCGGGGCTCGGTGACGCGCGGAGCGTGCAATTATCCGGAGGGGGTCAGTGAATTCAGCCGGTGAGCCGTGGAAGCGTCAATAATGCGCTATCTTAATTTAGATCTGAATTCATTTTCCGCCCAGAAGCAATATGCGCCTTGAATTTCATTACGTGGCTTGGAATTTTAAGTATTTGGTATATTGCTCCCGAGGGGAATTCGCTTCTAATATATTTAAATATTTAGTTTCAAATTTTTTATTTCATTCCACAACTTTATTTTGACGCATACTCTTTGACATAATGAGGAAACTTTTTTCAAGGGCCAATTGGAAATTCTAACTCGTGTTTGCTGTACGTGCACTGCTTTTTTATATCCTAAAAGATCTTATAAAGAAACCAGGGCCTTAGAAAATAGAAGGGAAGGGTTGTTACCCTCAACAGCACCTTACCCCAAAGCCCACTATTTAGAAAACTGTCTCCTAAAACTTTTGAAACTATTTTTTACTGATTTGCATACATTTGTCTTCTAAATTATTTATTACTAATGCAAATATTCCATTTTTTGAGAGGCTTGGAATTCCGAGTGGTGAAGGCCTCGAGGCTCAAGGTCGTAGGTTCGAATCCCGCTTACTTTGCCTACAACAATGCCCATACTGCAACTCGTGCCTTAATTGGATATTAAGTAACTAAATAAATAAATTCAACTTCACCGAGAAAAATAAAAAAATAAAAATGACTATTTTTTGTGGTAACCGAAGGACAGACTCAAATTATGGTCAATTTTACAATAATAATAGAAAAAATTAATATTTTGAATAGAAAAATTATTATGACTGTTTTAAAAATCCCCATGTTACATAGTAATTTTTTCTATTATTATTGTAAAATTTGCCATAATTTGAGTCTGTCCCTCGGTTATCATAAAAAATAGTAATTTTTATTTTGTTATTTTTCTCAGTGCATGAGGGAAATTGCTTGCTCCGACAGGAGAGAACGGACATTCCTTCTCCCGATAGAAGCGCAAGATTATGATGGGTATATAAACATTTAACTGAGGTAATATAACGTCTGATGAAATCAAAAAACACGCGAAGGATACAGTTTAAATCATTAGACGTACTGACTGCATCAGAACCCAGACGGCAAAACTGTTTCAAATGAATTCTTTTTAAGCAGAATTGACTGAAAAAGAGTTCGTTTGGGATAGTTTTGCCGTCTGGGAATCCAGCTCCTGTAAACTGACTATTAAAATGAGATATTTCTCGTGAAAAACCTTTTCACTTTTGAAGGTTACGTGAAAATTTTAAATAATTTTTCAACCTAAGGAGGTAAGTGGAGTTTAAACTCTTCGGGCTCCGAGTCTTTTTAAACTTCGCTTAGTTCGTCAGGTTTAAAAAAATTATTTTAAATTTGCAAATTATCTTCGGGAGTGAAACGTGTCTTACATTAAATATTTTTTAAAATATTTTAGCAGATAGTCCTTAAACATTTTTTATGTTTAATTTATTAGTTATGCAAAGTGCATAACTAATTCCAGCGCCATTACAAAAGAATATATTAAACTCGAATTTCACGGAGAAGGTTGAGAATATTTAAATTACAAGAAAAAAGGAAATATGCCCAGCATGCACTTTAGATGTTTTTCAATTTTCTAATAATATGCTTCTTTCTTCTGAGAAATATCTTTACCTTCGGCATTAACGAGGTTAATGGCTGCACTTGAAATTAAGACGACGTTAATGAAAAAGCAGCGATAAAAAATCCAAGCAACATATTACATCAGCACATTTTCTTACTTTCAGGCCATTTTCCGCGCAGACCTCGTTGCTTCAGCATTAAACTTTCTAATAAAAGCAAACTACAACTGCTTAATGAAACCCAGCAAGCACAAGCTTTCCTCTCTATTATCGACCAACGCACAGCAACGGCTACTTACAAATTCTAATTGCACCAATAATTCTCAATCCGCCGAGAAGCCAACAAATCAATAAGCCCGCGCTCGAAAAATCGCTCCCTTGCGCAACGGCGACTCGACGCACCGCGCGCGCACTCGCGATTCAGCGCGTAGAAAGTCCAGACCGCAGCGAGCAGTGCGCGCGACCATCAAAGCGTGAAGGGAGAACGAAAACTGCAAAGGCCGCGCTCCCCTTATCTCCCCCCCGACTCCCCGATATATAAATTTCGCAGATAATTACGCGACGGCTTTTCGTCGTCGGATAAGCGATAAAGCACCGGCGACGCAGGCGGCGATAAGCATCGGGGCCGCCTTTCGCGCCGACCTTCCGCTGAAAAATCAGCCTCTCGCTCTCCCCCCCCCCTCCCCCGCGCAAAAAGCACAACGATCCGCGGCCATTATTGATATAATAACTCGCGGCTGGACATTCCGGCGATTAGTCGCGGGCAGCGGCGCTTAATAGGGCGCAAAATTGGAAAGGGAAACCGCTCTCCCGAGGCGTACGTGCGTAATCGCGCGTTTTTTCTTTCTTTTTTTCGTTTTTTTCCTCCTCACCTGCGCGCTCTCGCGTGTATCCCCGTGCTTTATTATCCGGCCGCGCGCGAATATTTGCCTCTTATCTGGGCGCTTTTTACGAACACTTGCCGGCCAGTTTCGACACTGTATACCTGCCGCCGCCGCTGCCGCTGCTGCTGCAGCAGCAGCTCGGCGGTCGGAATTTCACGTGGCGCTCCGAGATAAGACGCCGCGAGTCTCGCAGCTTTTCGAGACACGTCCGTTCGACGAGAGTTTCAGGCTTTGCGCGGGTGATTGGATAAATTGCGTTGTTCCTTTTTTTTTTTTTCTTTTACGAGGGAGAAATTCGAGGTGTTCCGCGGTTTAGAACGGTTTTGCTCGTTGGGAAGTTTTTTCTTTTTCTTTTTTTTTTAGAAATGCGTGCAGTTTTTTGCCCCGCGCGCTTTGGCTTTTACGCGGGACGTTAAAACGAGCGGTTCGCGCGTTCTTTGCCGCGAATGGCTAAGGTTTTGTTAATAAAGTTTTACGGGCTTACTTATATACGCTCTAGATTACGTCAATAAGACAAATTGTTTTCTAGAGTTGTTTAGTAACTCTGGTACATTGTTCTATGGGTCAAATTGCGGGCAGTCGAGCGCGAGATGATAATCTTTTTCCGCTAAAATCGTAACTGTCCATCTGTAAAATGTTTATGGGGAATCTTCTTGCCGAAGCGATAATAATTATCTGACATAATTTCGAGTTTTACGACTAAAGAATAAGATAAGAGAATGTTTTTATTGGTCGATAAAAGATTTATTCTATTAATTACTTATCGCGAGAGCAATGATTGATTTGCAAAAAGTACTCCAGTCTATAATAAACCCGTGCTGAGCCAGAAAAGGAAATCCAAAGAGCAGCCGGTTCGAGTCCACTTTTACGAGCGTTTCCAGCATTACACTCGTCCAAACAAATCCGAATTCAAAAAAATACATATTTCGATGCAGCATAAATGCCTCCCGCGCAGCGGCACTTTACTACGAATCTTACGCCATCTCGCGAGCCGTAAAAAACTCGTAACAGCTCGCACCTCGGTTAGTACCTTCGCGCACTACTCCCCCGCGCGGCGTTATATACTTTTCTAATAAACGCACTCGCGGCGCGGAATATCGCCGCGGTGGAGGGGAGGGGGGAGCAGCTTAACGGAACGCGCACACACCGATATAAAGCAACTTCTTTCCGCGAGGCAGTTTATTGAGTTGTTAACCCGAATTCAGCGGCGTTTTACGGGGCCCGCGATCTTTTTTTGCGCCCCTCCCCCACTCCCCCGGTGGGATCGTCGTGCGCCCGGGAAAATTACGAGCCGAACGAGAGTAGCTTCGGCTCCGCCGACCGTTGCCCGGCCGCCAATAAACATCGCGCCGCGCTCTCGTCGTCCAGCTGCTTTTTTTTAAAAGGCTCTCGAGGTATACACGCGCATCCCGCGCCTCGCGGAAAACAACGAACGTTCTCGGCCGCTTTGTCCCGGGGGGCCTTTCTGTCCCCACCCCCCCGAGAGCTTTTTACGGCTCCTCGGGCCGGCTGCGGACGGTCGGGAAAAAAATGAGCCGCCGCACCGAGAGGGCTTAATGAACGGGCCCCGCGCCTTGATCAATGCTGCGCTGCGTTTGGGGCCTTTGAATCAAGGCGCCGAGAGATCCCGAGTGGAAAGTACGGGCGAAAATGCGACCGCGGCCGGTGTGTATAATATTCGGCGAGTTTTATGCGAGCGATTACGTAATTAGTTAGATGAAAGTGTTATTAATTTCTCAAAATAGTTTTACGGCCGTGGCAGTTTATTGCTGATTGCATGCCTGGATAGAATTTATATCACGAGCTTGAACATGAGAAAGTTATACAAGCGACAATCGATGTCTAAGTAGATTTAATGCTCCCGTTTAAAATTTAAACTTCCGCGTCCTAATTTGTCATCGGTTTACGGTTTCTGTAATTGTGCAAAAGTTATTATGAACCGTTATGCTGAAAATGAGTGTAAGCTGATTTTAAAGTCATGTTTAATGCCCGCCGTAAAAGATAATCCCGAAGCTCATCAATCCTTCAAATCCTAAGTGCTAACTTTCGGGACTAAACTTTAAAAGAAATAATTTTAGGTTTTTATCCCTGATTAAGCTTATATCGACACCTTAAGCAGCATGAAAATTTACAACCCAGACCTCGGCTTAAGCGCTTTATAAAAACATACAATTTACGCGCACTTTTAAAGCCTTGTGCGCTTTAAGGTCAGGCCGATCTTAAATTATGCAAAATACCGCGGCGAAAAAATTGCAGCCCGAGCTTTCGCGTTAGAAACCGCCGCTTTCGGCGAAGATTGCACGAATTACGGCGACGCGGAAGCCTACTGCTCGCACGCACGCATTACGGCGCATCGGCCGTCCCAATGAACGTGCACGTCCGCGCCACCGCGACACATGCCGTTCGCGCGCTTTTTTTGCGCAAGAGACGCCCGGGCAAAGGCGCTTCCGCCTTGCGGGCGACGAGCCGGACGCCTCTGCTTTCGAAAAGGAGCTTCACCCACGCGGCGGCGCTCTCGGGAGTTTCGTGCGGCGGATGAATTCGAGATCGAGCTCCCGAGCGAGAGCGAAGCTTTTGAATGGAGTCGTTTCGCAACGGCGCGGGCCGCTACGCCCGCGAAGTCGCTCGCAGGAGAGCGGACAATTATTACGGTTAATTTGCGAAATCGAGCGAGTGACACGCAGTTTTCAAAGACGTTATGGAAATCTAATACTTTATTTTGCGCCGCCGCGTTTTCGTTTCAACAATAGACGCCGGCTTGCAATAATGGCGAGTGGCCTATTGTGCGAGTGTTCGAGCTACTTTACAGTGAAATCAATAAGGAAATGTGTGTGTGTTAAGTCGGCTTCGGACGGGATTTAAATTGAAAGCATTAAATTTTATGGATAAACTTTTGAAAAAATGCGTGGAAATACCGGTGATAACTATCGGTTAAATTTTACTTTTAAAATATGTATTTTCCAATGGCGCGATTAACAAAGCTTCGTTATGCAAAGTCTTGAAACGCCTGCATAAAAACTCTGGTCATTGTGACAGATGGCTATAAATAAAAAAAAAACGTGTCTCCGGTTAAGAAACCGCGATAATGCATTTAAAAGAAAATGCGCGTTTCTTAAAATAGTGAATTCTTTGAATCTCATAATCTCTCATATGAAAAAGAAAAAACAAAGATTGCAATTCACCTTCACAGAAGCTGCAGAATCTCCTTCTATCGGAATCCCAGGGATCGCGGAAATCGTTTCGAAACTTGCAGATAGATACTTTTACGTAAACATTTCCTATCGAGACATTCTGATCACCTGAATTCGTAGAGAATCTTTAGTTGCTGCATCGAGACGTTTGAAAGTTAAACAAGTGCTGACTGTTTTTAATAAATTCATTCATATCTGATACAATTAAAGTAATAGGTCTCTTTATGTTCAATGGATATTATTAATTGATCGCAAGTCATTAAAAATACGCGTGTAAATGCAAATCAAAAAACAAAATTTTTCAATTCGTTGGAAAGCGGTTGTAAATGAAATTTAGTATCCTATGTTTAAAACTTTCAAACCAAGACATAAAATTCAGCGCGAAAATAAACTTTGGAAAAGAGAAAGTTCAATCACTCCTATAGTATACTAGTTAAATCATAAACTTTTCAAAACAACACTTTTGAAAAGGAATCTTAACGGAACGACTTTGAATTCTCATTTCGAATTACACGCCTCCAAAATACAGAGCCTTTCTTCGTTAAATCCTCGTCGCGGCGGCGCGCGTCCTCCTTAAACGCCCAGCCACGAATCCCACTTTCCGCAGCCGCGACGTCCCACGCGACTTTCCCGTCCGCGAGTCGCGCCAATTCCTCAAGATCGAGCCGTCGGCGTCGACGCATCGCCGGCCCCTCGTTGCGCAAGGCGCGCCCGGCGTGCACTTACGCATCCTCGGCTCCTCGGCGCGCTCGCCGAAAGTCACGGAATCGATTATGCAAATGGATCCCCCCGGCTCTCCCGGCGGACGGAGCTTCCATCGGAGGCCGAGTTCGGGGTCGCGCCGCTCTCCCGAGACGCTCGATACGTAATTACGTACGTAGCCTCGCGGAGCGAACTTTCTCTCCCGGGCGCGCTCGAATATTATGCGCGCCACGCGCGACTCTCGATGGCCGAGTTATATTCCCCGGAGCTCGGCGACCGGCTCGTTTTCACTTTCCATCGGCGGCCGCCTCGTGCGATATCGCGGACGCGCGCGGCCGCCGATATCGCGCCGCGGGGATTAACGGGCGTCCTTTTTTTTTTTTTTCTTGCGCCGGGGCTCTCGGCCGGTCACCGGTCGCGGAAGGCGATCGGCGCGCCGGGCCTCTGGAGAACTGAGCCGCTGGACTTAGGAGCCGATCGCTCCGCCGGCTATTGCTTTCCGTGGAAGCTGGCTCGTTTCGTGCGCCGGGGGAATATAACCGGTTTCACCGTGCTTTATATATATATACGAGAGCGCGGGGAGAGGGAGTCAAATAAATTAGCCGGCCGATACTTTTTTAGATTTTTCGAGCGGCCGACTTCCGGGTGGGGCTCGATGTCTGGCGATTGTTCTTTTTTTCTTTTCTTTTTTGGCGAGAGCGAACTTTCTGCGTTGTTTATTGTAACGGAGAGACGGGGAGTTTCGGCCGAGGAAAAGTGTCATGACGTTCAACCTGTTTTTAGATAGGGATCGTGAAAAATTCCGCCGGGAAACTTGATTGATCGAGCGCCGGAGATTATTAATTTTATGGCACCACTTTTGAAAAGTATTAAGAGCCGTGTTATATTTCATTTGCATCGGGGAGGTGCTTCGTTGCAATTACTTTTGCGAGAAGGAATAATTTGCAGTCGAATTTTTCCGGACTCGTTTCCCAAAAGGGAACGGACGGTGATGTAACGTTGTGCAATCAGCCCGATACTTATTAAAAGAAAGGTTATCGAACAAGACAATAAAAAGCATCTTGAGCACGATGAGGACTTTTGCATTCACGAGCCAGCTTGGAATTTTGAAAGCTACTCCTGGCTTCTTAAAAAAACAAAGGTCATTCCAATTAGCAAGCGAAACTGTTTTCCGAGCAAAAAGACGATAGGTTAAAAAATTGAATATTAATCCGCCTGCCTCGCGTTTGCGGAAACCGGCCGTGCAGCGGAAAGTAATTCCGGCAGTTCCTAACTAACAAATTCCGTCGAAAAATCCTTCAAAGCGGGCATTAAAGCGAGAGCGGCGGGCATTCCTGCAGAAAAGAACAAAGAGGCTGCTCATATCCTTCAGGACTTGCAGACGGTATTATTCCGTTCGCAGAGCGACTTTACAGCGCAATCTCTATCTCTCCCGGCTGCCTGCTTACAGCTCCTCTCGGGGGGGAGGGGGAGAAGACTCGTCGAAACGAAGCGAGGAGACCGGCGCAGAAAAAAAGGAAGCCGCCGCCGCGGCAGTCCGTAAGAAAATCGCCGGAGGCTCCCGAGGAGAAAGAGCGAGAGTAGCGGCGGCGGCTCCTGAAAACGCTGCCACTGGTTCGGGAATCGAGGGCCCGAGCGCGTAACGAGCGAGCGCCGAGACGAGACGAGCCGATTTATCTCCCGGGAGGTGAGAGGGGAAGCCGGCGGTTTAACGAGCGAGGCGCGGGTTTATTAAAAGCTGGGAAATAAGCGCTCGCGCGGGATGATTACGTTTTCGAGCGTCAGCGGTAGATGCCTCCTTTTTCAGCGCGGAAGTCTTTTGGCTCCGCGTCGATTGCGATCCGGAGCCTGACAGGTTTATTATGCAATTTGATGTACGTTAAAGAAACTACCCGCAAGAAAGTTAACTCGCGGAGAGTCTGGGTAATCAATACTAATGTGATTAAACAAGGATAAGGAGTATTTGCATTCGCGAAAGTCGAAAATTTGCGGGTACTGAGGTGTGACATGTTATTTAAAGCGCGTTTATGGTATCGTTTTAACTTTCTCCGATAATTGTGTATTTCTGAACTATAATATTTTCTTTTAAGTTTGTTTTTAAACGTAGACCAAATGAATTTTAATACTTTTGGCACGTAAATTGCTTTGAGAGGCATCTGCTAATGCCATTCAAGGTCACTATTTCGGCTATGATACATCGCTTACCCAAAGTTATAAAAAATGTTCGGCTCAACCTTTCATCTATAATGAAATTAGTACGATCTAAGGCCGTTTGTATTCCTTGCGCATAAATTTTCGAACCTTCGAAAATTCAAGACACCTCAAATTGATTTAGGTTCGCGAGAGCCGTAATCTACATATTTTTTATTTTCACAATTTGATGAACAGTAATTAAATTTTTCCACGAAAAAGAATGTACAATATCTTTATAATGATCAATTATAGCGAAGGTGTTAAAACCATTAAGCATAAAATTTATGTCCGTTTGACTGGATTTAGAAAACTTTAACGATGAAATTTACTTAATAATTTTTTGCCGCTTCGCGTTTTTGTTTACTTCCTGAGTTTTTTTCACTCATTACTAACCATTACCGTAATAAAACTCAATTAACATTAGTCTTAAATCAAGAAGCTTTTTGCGACTGCAAAAAGACTCTTTCGATTCCCACCGGCAAGATGATTTGCTGCATTAATGAGTTAATGCTTCGCGCAAAACCCATTTTCAACTTCTCTCTAGCTTTTTGCGCTACTCAGCTTTCTCACGGAGAAAGTCAGACGGTTAATTAAGACCGGCTGGTCGAAAAAGCGCAGCTGGAATCGATTGACCTACCCCGATGTCAAATAAGGAACCGCGATCGACAATTAAACGAGTGCATCCGTCGGCATTTCATTCCGCCATTCAAATAAACGAGCGATTAGCGCCCGACGCGCGCCAAGTGGAACGCGGCGAATTTATGTAATTCACGCTTCGGTTCGCTCAAAAACTCCGCGAGCAACGATACGCACACTTCATTTTTCTTCCCGAGCTCGCGCGCGCCGTTTAAACGGCCCCCCCGACTGCCGCGGTTGCGCAATCGGCGCGAGCGCACCGCCGGGAATTGAGCAAGAATTAATTGGGCGAACATTTTCGTCGTCGATCAACGAAAGCGCGCGTACGCACGAGTTCGATCCGGGAGCGCGGCGCGCGCCGCATAAATTATTCATAATCGTAATTAGAAAACAACGGTTTTCACCGCGGCGCGGGCACGAGCGCGCGCGGCTGTTTATTATCCATTCATTTTCCGGTCTGTTCCGTTGCGCGCACTTTGATTACGCCTCGGAAAAACGAGGCTTCCCTCCGCGCGATGCTCGCAGCGGGATAAACGTCCCGGGGAGCCGGATGAATTTTCGCTCGACGTTATTTATCGTCGCGTTCCGGTGGCTCTGGCCGTCGCTCCGAATATCCGAGGGCCGAAAAACAATCGCCGAGCCTAATGAATCCGGCAGAAAAACGAGTCCGCGGCGCGCGCTCGGAGAAAAATCTAAGCCGCTCGTACGCAGCCGGGAACTCCATTAAAAATTATACGAGCCGGCCGGCCCCGCGCCGTGTCACATTAATCATAAGACTGGCGCGGCTAAATACGCTCGCGGGGAATTGAAAATAAGGAGGCAGGAACGACCTCCCGAAGAAAGCGACGCACCGCGGCGGCCCGCGGTGGATTCACCAAATTCCCCGGATTTTTCTGCTATACCGCGCTAATTAATGCGGGGCCGAACGTTTGATCTCGACTTTCCATTATCAGAGATTCCACTGGGATGCGGATCGTTAAAAAAAAAATCATTAGAAAGCGATCGTTTCCTCGGAAGCCTTCATTTTCACCTTCCCATATCGAGCAAATCGGCAAAATAAAAAAATAGACTCGGGCTTCGTATTGAAACATAAAGATTTAATGAATACGTACAGTATATTTTATGGTTAACAAAAATTGAACTTTCTGTTCGGTCCTACTTGCGCGGGACGTTTGCTCTCGAGTTGATAAATGATTAGCCGCGCGCAGTGAAAGTTTTCGAGTGTGTTCTAGTTTAGCTTTAGCGTTTGTGCTTAAACTTTTCACTTGTTAACTTTTTCGAAGAGCGCCGGTATTTATTGCTCTTCGTTATTAAGCCAGTGTGTGTTTTGAATTTCCCTCGGCGGTTAAATCTTTAATAAGCGAAACATTAAGTGCGAATAAATCACGATGGTAAATAACGAGAAATTTAGAGAAGCGAGGCTCGGAAAATCGGTAACAGAGTTTACGTTTTAGTGCCCGCGCCGCGATCGGCGCCAATTGCATTATTAACACATATTCCGCAATTTATATCGATGATTCAGCCGTAAAATATTTTTACATCTATACTCATTACCGAGCATTATGTCCGCTAAAAGTATATATATATATATATATCCATGCACTCGCCGCGCGCGTCCAGTCGGACAAAAAAGGCCTTTCGGAAACCGAAAGCGAACGCTCCCCCCAAGCGTAACGAGCGCCCTCCCGGCAATTAAAAGCGCTCGGGGACGTATAACCGAAATTCCCGGCTCATAATATTCCGCGGCGCGGAATCCCAGGCGCGAGGAAGTTCATCAAGGCCTCGAAAAGGAAAAGGAGGCCCGCGAGGAGAGAGAGAGAGAGAGAGAAAGAAAAAGAAGCTCTCGCCGCGCTGCAGGACTTTGGTCCTTTTATTTTCGCTCTCCGGCTCGTCCATCTGACGAGAGAGAGAGAGAGAGAGGGGGGGGGAAACATGCCGGGCATTCCGCGGGGGTCTCTCGACTAAGCACTGCTGCGCGCCGGACGCACGTATACAGTACCGATGATCGAAGGTGCGCGAGTGCGTGTGCGCGAGAGAGCGAGGCAAGAGGCCCAAGGTCGTTGCTCGAAAGGGAACGAAGCGAGCAGCGCTCTGGAGCACGCTGCAGCGACACAAAGAGAAAGAGGGAATGCAAACCCAGATAAAGGGAGATTTATTCGTCGCGGCCGGCTAGGAGTTTCGCGACGGGCGCTGCTGCTCCTTTACTTTTGGCTCTTTTTATTTCCGTTCGGCCGAGGGAAAGCCGGAATTTTGATGGATCGGCCGGCGTGCGCAGGAAGCGCCGCGAACTCGACGCTAATCGCCGAGGCGTTTTGCTCCCGGAGTCACGGGCCGCGTTGTTTTAATTCCCCGGGCGGCACGCGATGATTAAAAAATGTATATTGATTTCACCGCGCGCGCTTTCCACCTCTCACGATCGCGGGGCTAATCGTCAGAGGAGTGGGATTCGGCGATGCGACGGCGTGAAATCACCGAGCTCCGGGGTTTGATGGATTGATCGGCCGGAGCAGGTTTTGAGATGTTACTCGTGCGTGAAAAATGCCTGGACTTTACGTAATCCTTCGGGAGGATTAAAGGGGATTGATCCGCGCCTTGTAACTCAATCACTTTTGAGAAATGGCCGAACAATGTTGGGCAAGACAGTTAGGATTCTATTGCAGCCCGAAGTATGTAGCGTCCCGTTCGATCCACTTTTGATTTTTCAACGGCGAGTCGGGTGAAGGGATTGGAAATCAGTGCGATGAGGGAGAGCTGTTATGAAAATTAAGTAACGCCGAGTGTGGGAGAGACGCAATTTAATCAGCTTTGTTTTACGAATTTACATAATTTATAACAACGCCTCTACCGCCAAGTCAATCATTCAAAACGTTTACAAATTCTAATCTACCCGGCATATCTAACGGGTACCGTAATTTATTAATTTATTGTACATTAACATTTACTTTATAACGTTTTGCACGTTTCGTGCGCCGGTAGGCGCGGACTTTTAAAAACTCTGTTTCTGCTTCTGAAAGCCCATTACAATAAATTTCACTAATTTCATAAATAATAAACATAAAGCAAGATAAAACTAAAATATATACATTTATTATTCAGCGTTCCTGTACACAAATGCAAGCCCGCTGACTGACGCAATCGGCAATAATTTACCCCCACCGCGTGCTTATATTTAAAATCTCAACGACGCGCATTAAACTCCCTCCGATAATTTATCAACCCCGCAGCCGCGAGAAAAAGCTCCTCCACCCGTCCGCCCGAGCCTGTCGGTGTTCAAAAAAATAAGGACGCGCGTCCCGTTAGGACGCGACGCGGCAGCCGGGCGATCGAAAGCGAGCGGGTGGCGTAAGGTCGAAAAAATGCGTGAAAACGAAGGCCCCGGCACTTCTTCCTCTATCTCCCGGTTCCCTCTCGCGGGACAATGCGTGCCTCTCGAAGCCTCGGCGGCAGCGGCAGCACGAGCATTAGAGGATCGCTCTCGCGGACCGTTGCACGCTCACCTCTCGCCTCCCTCTCACTCGCGAGGAAGCGAGGCGGCAGCGCCATTCCTGGCGTTTGTATACTCCCCGGGCCCGCAGGAGGATCCTGCACAAAGCCGCTGCTGCCGCCGCCGCCGCGCGCACAGCTATATATATCCGCGAACACACCCACGAGTCCTTGTTTTTCCCCGCGCGGGAATTTCGCGGGGTCGGGGCTTATCCGCGCGCGATGGCTTATCGGCGGGCCGCGCGGGAGGCAGCAATTTTATCGCTCGAGCGCGGCGCGGAGGGAGAGAGCCCGGACCGCCGTCGGAGGAGAGTTTGAGGAATTTCTTAATTATGCGACGGGAGAGAGCCGGGCTTTTTCTGCCCGACGGAGCCGCGAGGCTGGGATGCCTGGGCCGAGGGTCGAGGCCGCCTCCTCGGCTTCGCGCTAATGAAGAGTAATGCGCATTGACAATGGCGGGAGGCGAGGGCTGAAGTCGCGAGCTTGAGCGGGAGCTGACTCGGTTGGATGAATCAGGTTTTGTAATATTGCCTATGATTTGCTCATTGGCTTGTTAGTAATAGGGTACTGATGTTGATGACACTTGTTTGGGATTGGAAGCTACTGACTAAATGACTACACTGGTTTTGTAAATAAAAAGTTTGTTTTTGCGTCGTGCTTACATCATTGAGTTGAAATTATAAAGTTTCCATTTGTGCATAAATTATTTCTCTCGAAGGTGAATTTTTATCAATGTAATTGATGAATAATGTATAAATGTCAATCCTCTCGGTAGGTCAGTCGAGTACAATCTCTCTTTTTCAAGAGACTATCCACGTAACAACCGACGCAAAAATCGGTGCACTCGTAATTATCCTCCCAAGTTTTTACAAACAATGCGGGCGCAGTGCTCAAAGCATTCTGTAATTTTCGATAATTCACGCAATAAAGATTTTTATCTGCACCGCGCAAACTGAGTCATAACGCCCGAGACATCGAGGAAAAGGCATCGCAGCGTAATCGCTTTTGGCCGGCTCGTCCGTTCGCGGTGACGTCAGAGTCTTCCGCGATCGCGAAAAAGGCACTTAATAACCGTTTCCTGGAAACATCGCGCCTGAATAAATTGAGCGGGCGGCCTTTCTTCGCGCGCCTGAAATTCATTTCCGAGGCGACACGCAATGCCTCCCGCTTAATTTATCGCTCCGCGAATTCATCGCGCATAAACCCGCGTTCGGGAACTGGAGGCGAGGCAAAAAAATTTGATACAGACGGTATAGGAGGCTCTTGTGTTTCTACAACGCCAAGCGAATTCCTCGCACTTTGTACCGCGCCAGGCTCATTGCTTTTGTTCGATTTAATCACTCTTGAGCGTATATTGCAATTCGCGAACACGGCGCCGAACAATGCAGAAAAAAGATCGTCCGAGTTCTAATGCACAATAATTACAAGAGATTGGGTATCTGAATCAGTCACTTTTTGCTAAAAGTCCGAGTGATCTTAAAATAAACCGCTTTTCCAGGCGTTACAAAACCAAGTTTTTATCTTTCGAATTGGCGCAGACTATCGGGTTCCAATAATTCACGTCTCGGCAGTAGGCTGTAATTAACTCCTAATATGACCTGCCATTTACCTCTGCAGATTCAATGCCAGACTCGATCCTCCCCTCGGTTCCTCGTCAAATCCATCTCTCCCGCAGTCGCAGACTCGAAACGAGTCAATCAAAACCCACTAAGCTCCTCCGAAAATGCCTCTAAAGCAATGCGCCCGCAAAGGAGAATTTTCCCCGGCCGAGCCAATCGTCAGCCTCGACGGGCACGAAATTTCTTCAACACTCCTGATGGCCGCTCGGACGTTTCGCCTCCGTCTGTAGAAACTCGCGCTTTCTTTTCTCGGTCGCGTCGCCGCGCCGCCGTTCTCCGCCCGGAGCGGAGAGAAAAGCGCCGCGAGCGAGCGAGCCGAATCCGAGCCAGCTCTCTCGCGGTCTCCTCTCTGCGGTTTCTCGAGCCGCCGATCAAAGTTCGCCTCTGCCGCGGAGAGGCTCGTCTTCCCATAGGTCCCCGCACGCGCTCCTCTCTTTCTCACACGGGCGCGAGAGCCGAGCTCGCGTCGCGTCGCACGGCTCGATATCGGTTCGGGTGTCGGCGAGGTTCGCGCGCGCGGACGGGCGAGTGCGCCTTCACGGGGGTTATGGAGCTTTTTTACGAGGGGCGATGTGTATGTATTTCGCAATGGCGCTTGGGACCGTCAAGTCGATGGTATTTTCGAGAAATTAAGCGTCGATTTCCGATGGTATTTATTATTTCCCGCTGCGAATTGCGGCGTTCTACTTATAGCTATCTCGCTGCCTGGAATGGTGATCTACTTAGTCAGATTTTCATTGCGCAAAATCGATACTTGGCGTAAATAAAAATCAATTATTCTCTTTGCCGTCGTTCGGAGCTAGTCGGAGCTTAAGTAATTTTTAATTAAATATAAAGTCCATTATACTGTTTCATTTTAGGATCCATTTCACTCTGGCTTTTTATTCCCATTGAGTTGGGGCAGGACTATGAATCAGCTTTAGTTCTCGATCTGAGATACGCCACACCATTAGTGTGCCGGTGTATTATTTTCATTCGAAATCGAGATCTGTGATGGAAGCTTTGGAATTACTCAAGCTTCTATTGCTAAGTTGAGATTTTTTTGTTTCTGCACAGTGAGAACAACGAGTGAAGATTGAAAAAGAATGTAAATAAAATTAATTATTATTGATTCATAAACAAGTTTAGAATATTGAATAAATATATTGAATGACGATGTAAAAACATTTTTTCTACTTCATAGTTATTTATATTATTAGAAATTAAATCAGTTATTTATTATGAATAAACGTTTATTTCATTTTATGTAACGGATCGTACATTAATAACAGAACGAAGTTGAGAAACATGAAGTAAAATAAACTGGAATAGTAACTGAAACTCTATGAAAGAAACCACTTTATAAATACTTTCTATTCAACATTTTCAAGATTTTAAAATTATTTTTCAAAAATTTTGTATTTCCACGAGTCATTTTCTATTTGTTTTCAAACAAACGCGATTTTACTTCCTTTTACGTAAACGGAAATTCGTTAATGATAAAATTAGTCAATGCTCAATTTGCATGTTTAAAGGAAGTAATAGAGGCTAAAACAAACAATGCTGGTACATTTTTTTCGCTCAGTGACGTACACCTGTCACTGATTGGACACGCTCAAATTTCAACCTTTAAATATATTCTCGTATGTAAGATAAAACTTCACTTTTTTCTCAATATAATCTTGAAACACTCTTCAAACAAATTATTCCCATTTCCACGTCTCAAATCTTCGTCTGACAATTACACCACCGCCGATTCCCAAACTATATAAAAAAAGTCCGATTCTCTATTATACAAACCATAAAAAATGCTGAAATCAATCGATAGAGCACCGTATTAATCACCGACCCTCGCCCGTAGAATCGCCGAACAAACACCGCGTTCGGGGCATCGGCAGCTCCGGCCAAACGCCTCGGCGGACATATCTCCGGCCTGACCATAAAAGAAAAAAAGGCCGCTCGCCACACATCGTTGCCGGCTAGATCTGATTTCGCCGGGGCGCGATATCGATCGGCCCGGTCGTGGATCGAGTGCGCGCCTCGGGAGAGCGCGGATTACGTTGTGGCGCTCCGGTGTTTTATTATATATATATCTCCGCCGCGAGAGAGAGAGAGATAGGGATTACAGGCCCAGGAAGCGCGAGGCCCGTCCAGCAGCTGACCGCGCGATAACGGCTCGGCTCTCTGCCGATGGAGAAAAGAATTACCCTTACGGTTTTCGCGCGGCTGCGCAAGTGTTTATATAGCTGCGGCACGCAACGCCGCGCCGAGCCGCGGCAGATGGAAAAACCGTTCCGCCGCGCTCCATTTTTCCGCGGCGGCGCGGGAAAGCCGGGCGAAATCCGCGGACCGGACTCGCCGAGAGCGGCCGCTGGTTCGTTTGCTCTAGCGGGCGCTTTTAACGGGCGTTCATTACAGGACCGAGACAGGTGGCTTCTCTTAAAGAAAATTGCGGCGGGCGACTTTTTTACCCGGCCGATTGAGATTTCGAGATGGGGGGAGATTGCCGCCGCGGCGCTTGTGCAAGAAAACTGCGCAAATTGAAGACCGCAGAGAAGTAGATGTGTAATTTGAGAATAGAAAAGGAATTCGACTTGTCTTATTGGGGACGAGATGTAATGCAGGTTCTCTTATTTCGATAATTAACGCAGCTTTTTTATCCTGCGGAGGTAAGGTTTAAAATATTAATTAAAAATATTTATACATTTGCCATGACTTTACCGCAATCGTCTAATTAAGCTCAGTTTGACATGTCTATATAACAATCACTGCTAATCACTACGTTTCAGTCATAAAAGTAGAATTTCGGCAATTCGAAGAGAGAATAAATTATTAAAAAGAAATCCTTCCTCGAACTCGCGCAGCAAGAAATATTGTGCATTAAAGAGTTATAATTCACATCGATAATTGTCATTGATTTATAAATATTCATGCGGGTCTCAATTTCAGATTCCCACACATACAGAACTGCACCTCGCGGCGAGCCAAAGGTCTCGTAACCTCGGTAGTCTCAGGTCGAGCTTATCGGCCGATCAAGATTCAAATTCCTCCGAGCCTCTTATTAAATCCCAAAAGAAAGCGCGGCTCCGTCCCCGGCGGAGTAGCTTATATATCGGCACGTGTGCGCGGGCGCCTATCGAGGAATCGAATCTCGCTCCTAATTACAAAACTCCTAAACGCCGCCGCGCAAGCCGAGCCTAATCTATCCATCCGGGGAGTCCTCTCCGCCGAACTCACGACGTCTCGCGGCATCGGGGAGGGATGGTTTTTGCAGCTTCCCCGTCGAGGCGTCCCGGAAAAGGCCGCGCGGCGCGACGCGATTCACATCGTTAGTCCCTCTCCGCTGAAAATTCTACCTCCCCGGCGGTGTGTATATGTATGTACGTATATATAGGCGCTGGTCTAATTAAAAATCACGATCGCGCATGCATTGTTCCCGCGTGCGGTTTCCCTTTCGCAAGACGAGGAGGAACAGCAGCGCGGCCGCGCCGCGAGAGAGCAAACGACCGGGTAAAGAAGCCGAGGGAGACAATAGATGCGCGAGCGAGATAGCGGGGAGGAAAATGAGCGATTTATATAGAGAGGGAGAGCGGCGAGGAGAATATTCGGACGCCTGATTAGCTCGGATCTCTCGCCGGGAAACGCCCCGCTTCGGCGGAATTCTAATTGGGAAATTAGCCTGCCTCTTTGCTCGGCGGCTTCGCGGATTCGGTTCCGCGTTTCTGGGAAGCGAGCGAGAGTCGCTGCCTGCTCGCTCGAGTAAAAAATGCGCAAGGTTCAAGAGGAGCGATTCGGAGAGAAGTAGGTTGAAATTGAAATGTGCTGGGCTTAGCGAGAGCCGTCGACGGCTGGTAAACACAATGATCAATCGATCGTAAAGCGGTTCCACAACTCTCTGGCCTCGATCGATAAGTTTTAATTCGAACTACATGCAAATCGGGCGTAATTCGGATGTATAAATTTATTCGACGGACTGCGCTTTCTTTTCGCCGAATACCTAAGATTCTGCCGGGAGGACGAGCGAGTCCGGCCGACGGCAAAAAACGTCCCGATCGAGGAAAATATCCTCGATCGATTATCGGAATAAAAAGCCTTCATCGAAGGCACTTCCAGCCAAAGTACCCAGTAATTTTCGCCCGACGATAAAGCTGGTAGTCAAATAATTCACCGCGGTCAATTATTCCCCTGGAATGCAGATTAGCTAACCTCAACGCGGCGTATTTTAATAGAACGAATTCAAGCCTGGCTTTTCCGAGCAATGCGCATTCTTTTTAAAGGGGGCGCGCGCGCGCTTTCCTTACGGTCGTGCTCGTTTACGAGCTATTAAAACAACGCCGCAGCGCCGGCATTCACGTTCGCGAGCCGAGAGAGCGAGAGAGAGAGAGAGAGATCAATGATTGATCAATAATCGACAATGTAATTTTTATCGCAAGAAAACCGCTCGCCGACCTGCCTGCCGCCTCATTATAACACTTTCAGGGGATTATATTGAATCCTGCGGCGCCTGCGCAATACCGCGCCTTCTCCTTACTCAACGCGTCTCCTTAAAACAAATTTGCCCAGCTATAACAAAAAAGAGAGCCGCTCGTCCACTCAAGCGACGTCCTTCCCGCGAACACTCGTCCTCCGTTCCGGCTCGTCAAGCTAAATCATCCTCGCGGAAAAGAAAAGGTCTGGAGAAATGAAAGAGCTGCGCCGCTCGACACCCACGCCGCGGCTCCTCTCTTTCTCATGCAGCGGGGGGGAGAGCTTAAACTCGCCGGGCCGCCGCATCTCCCTTCTTTTCCCGCGGATTATGCACTATGCACTCGCGGGCCGCCTTGCGCAATCCGTGCACCTCGTTATCTCGCACACAGGCCGTAACACCTCGTCGCCGCGACTCTCCGCAAGCGACGCGTACGCGATCTCCTGTTACGTCGCTCCTCTTAAATGGCGATCCCGGTCACCTTCTTTCTCCCGGCGCGCGCTTAATTTCCGCCGATCGCCGACGGACGGACGGACGGCAGGCGGCGCGCCGAGTTTTCTCGCCGCGGTCGCCGGATTGGAATTTTCCAGAGCGAGGAGACGGCTCGTTACCGCTTCCGAGGAGGGGCCGGCCGACTCGCTCGCCGTTTGTAATAAATATATCGAGGGAGAAAGCGGGGCTCGGGCGGCAATTTCTGATAGATTGCTTACATTGGAGGCGGGCTATTGCCGACCGCCGGTATGCAGATGGGATTTTCCTCGGGCTCTTTTTTTTTCTATCTGGGTTAAATGCTCGTGCGCCCGCCTTTCGCGCTAGTTTTTCGACGCGCTTTCGGGTTTTAGCGTGCGAAGTGGGCCGCGTTGTGTAACCCTTTTTATAAGACGACCGCTGGAATTAAATTTCGCTGTAAAATGAAGTTTTTAGGGCGGAATTGTTTGCTGCGTGGACTGAACATTTTTTTTTTAAAGCCAATTTAAAATAGAAAAATTTTGTTCTCCCGTCCAAGTTTTACGCGGAATAGATTGATTCGAGGAAAATGAAAGATATGAAAAATAAAAATAAAACTTATTTCAGCAAAACTTTTTCCACTACCTTTTTTTTTTGCATCGCGCTATTTTTATTGCGATCTTTGCAATCGCGGAGAAAGCTTGTAAATCGCCAGTTTTATTTTAATGAAAAACTTGAGATAAAGCAAAATGGTGATTATAAAAACACCGATATAATTACGAGATATCTATTAAGTGAAAGTAATATCCTGCAATTAATTCTCTTAAATTAATCGCCAGAAATTAAATTTTTATAAAATTTGAATTTCTCTTTAAGTAGAACTTGCCTCCTTGCTCGCCTTATTTGTACGGCTCACAGTAGGCTGCGATTGGAAGGGCGCGAGTAATACGAACGCTTTCCGAAACATTAGCTGTAAGTTAAAGGGTTTTGCGATTTTAGGTTTCCGAAACCATTTCGCTCTGATTAAAAATATCGATTTTAGCTTCTACGATTTCAAGAACAGTTTATTTAGTTATCTTTTATGAAACATTAAATATGTAAGATCCTTAATTAAATCTCGCCAGAAATATAAATAATGTTTTTAGTTAAAGAGATTAAAAATTTGTGCGGTATAAAGATAAAAAATTTAAAAAGATTTTAATGGCTTGTACGTTAATTCGTTATAATTTAACTGTAATTTTATATGACCGAACGTGCAGTAAGTATCCACACAATAAAAATAATTATTTAAATAACAAAAGATAAGTGCTGATAAACACTGATACGACTTCGTTTGTCTGAAAAAATGTCAGGCACGTTACTTTCCACCGAATCCAACGCTTCGCCCAAAAAAGACGTTATTATCTCGTTTTTCTGCAACCAGCCTCATCCTTAAAACTAACGATCTCAGCCCTAATTACGCGGCGCCCTTTCACGAAGATAAAGAAACTCGCGACGCCTCTGGTTTCTCGGCACTGTAGGCTGACATGACCCTACGGCTATAGCGTCAGTGCTTAGGTATTTATTGCTGATTTAGTGATTCGTGAAGAGTGTCATCTCGGCTATCCGTCAAGTCTCATCTACTTAATCGATGGGCTGAAAAAGTGCAGTCAGCCTTTCACCCACGCTTTTTGTTACAATACTATGTAACGCGTTTAATCTGCGCTGCATCCGGCATACTTCATAAGGAAAAGAATAAAAACTTGGCTTTTTAGAATTTTCTATATAAAAAAAGAAAAATAAAACTGTTATCGCATAAAATGAAAACGGTGAATACGCTGCGTGCTTCCTTTCTAACGTTGCGTCTTGAATTCAAATTCAAAATTTTCTTTAAATAAAAGTAAGTTTATTTAGCGAAAATTTAAAATTATAATAAATTTAAATCGGTCATAAAAAGTGTATATCTTATGAATGTATTCGCAGCCAACAACGTGTTTCTCATAAAATATTCATATTACAATTTCGCAAGAAAAAATTTATTGCTTCCAATAATAAAAGCAGGTATGCCTTATCGCACGAATACGAAAGAACTTTTAAAGCAAACAGCTCGATTTCTGCTAATTCCCAGCTGAAAAACTGCCAAACTCCCCAGTCGAGCACAAAACCGTCCTCAGTCCACCCACACTCCGCCTGCTCGCGAGCGGAAAACAAACCGGACTGCCGCCACCCCTCGAAGCATCACAAAACAAAACTATGAAAACCGAACGGCACCGGGAGAGGAAAAAAAAGGAGCACCTGGCCGCTCGGCTCGCTCGTCGATGCTCGGCTCCAAAGGTCGCGAAAATAATCCTTTGTCCGGCTGCTCGATTTATCGTCGATCGGCAGGCGGAGCGGCCTTGCCGCAGTCCACTCTCTTATCAGTGCCTCCTCTTTCCCATCCCGGCGCGCGCGCGCGCACACGGCCAGGCCGGCTAGCGCGTACATGCACACTGCTCGCCGGCGTTGAAGAAAAAGAAACAAAAAAAAAGAGGGAGCCAACGGACGAAGCGGCACTCACCTGACACCTGCAGGTCCGTCGCGTCAGTGGTCGCAAGTCGACATTCCCGGCCGCAGCTCCCTCCGCACTCGACGCACCAGCCAGGCAGATAGCTAAATACTCGCGCGCGACAGTCGTCGACTTCTGCTCGGGAGAGCGAGCGGCGATAATGAAAAAAAAGTGAAAAAAAGAAACACAGACGGAACAGCCAGCCGAGGTGCTCGCGACGGTGCGCTTCGGGACAGCGCGCAGGATCGACTGAGGTGTTATAGCATCGGAGAGCGGAGCGGAGAGCTACACGCGCCGCGCGCCGCGAGTCGAAGGGAGAAAGAAAGAGAGAGAGAGAGAGAGAGAGAGGCGGAGCAGGCAGGGGGGAACATAACACACCGGCACACCGCAGACACTCCGCGAGGTATAATGCCCCCTCTACGCTTTCGTGCACGCGGATGTACGGAGGCGTGTGCGCGCGCGCGCGCCTACCTTGAACGGCCGGCTGCTATATTTAGATTTTCGGATTTTCTGCCGGATTATGCGGCCTGGGTACTCTATTGTGATATGTTAATGCGAGCCGATTCCGGAGAGCTCCGCTGGTTCGCGGGTTCGCGCGCCGCGGAAGCCTCGCTGGTATTCGCCGTAATACAGTCGGGTTACTGACATTGAGCTGGATGAATTGAAGCTGGAGGCTGACGGTTTTTGAGAAGCTTTTTTCGCTCAAACTTGAATTTTTGAATTGGATGAATTTTCGTGGTAGTGAGCTTTGTTGATAAGTATTGCTTTCGAGTAGATTTGAAATTTATTCTGTTTTAATTATACATATGCAATGTGAAAATTCTGAGGGCTAAAAACAGCTTTATTAATCGACAGAATCTTAATGTAGCATCGAAACAATTGAAAATAACTCTATGCTTATTATGTTGTTGTCAATTTCATAAACAATTGTTTTTTTTTCTAAAAAGGAAGTATCTTTATTGTGCATGGAATCCGGTTTCTCGGCGCGAGATGCCCACGTGATTTACGGCATCGTTCAAATTGCATGAAATATTTAAGAGAACTTAAAGAAAATCTAATTAAAGCCGGTGATGCAATCTGGATGGCGCACTTACACCAGTCTTGCCATACTGAAGATCATTCCACTTATTACATAGATAGACAATTTATATTATATAACCGGCTTTAATTGCATATTTTCCTAACTTTCTCCGGGGTTAAAGGTGCGCAATTTTTCCTCGGTCGGTCGTGAAAAGAATTTTTAGATTAAGGCGCAAGGCATTCGACGATTTAATATCGCTAAGCGACTCGGGGAATCTGCGGGTATTGTGAGATGTAATTACGAGGCAGCTGCTGCTGTTTTTTTAAATATGCCGGCATTTCCCAATAGTGCCTGCTTGATCACACGCTTAACAGAACTATTCAGCTTGTAATTTGTTAATTAAATACTTTGCAGCACAATAGACAGTACGTCTAAATTGTGCTTTCGTTGGATTTTCTGTATTCTTAATAATTGCCAATCATTTTACTTTTTACAAAAATGTCGGTATTAAAGTGTTACAAATCCATTAAACGTATCGAGAGAATTTATTTATATTATATACAGACTAAATTATTTAACCATCGACAAATACCGATAAGATTTATTGTACTCACAACGATTAAAATTACCTTAACATCGACAGGACACAACGACAATAACGTTATCACTATCCGTTCTTGTCCAGCAAAACAAAAAGCGCCGCAAGAAAAATCCTCAATCTCAACCGTCCGAGTAAAAAGTCCCTTTGTCACGGCATCAAGTGTCACTCCGCACAATATCCTCCATTAGACTCATCGGAGCGCAAACGAAGCCAGCAGACGTCTCCGAGACGGCGAGCGTAAAAGGGTCAGCGAGGGTCTAGAGTCCACAGACGAAGCTTGGACTTTTCTCTTCGGGAAGTCAAAGTACCAGTCTCTCTCTCTCTCTCCCTCCCTCTCTCTCTCTCCTTTCCTCCATCCAAGCCAGTTTCTGCCGGCGAGAATCAGGGCCGTGATTAGGAGCGACGCCGGCGAGGAGACTCGCGGCCGCATCGGCGCCGATTGGCCGTGAAACGCTCGGCGCTCACGCGATTTCGTCGCTCGACTTTTTCCTTCGCTCGCCGCGCGCGCTCTCCCGCGGCCAATTGGTAACGGTGCTGCGCCGTGCCAGGACCCACTTCTGCGCCTTATCTGCCGGCCGATAGGGCATAATGCAGGTGCTTAGGAGCTATAGCTGGAGCTGGATTTTTGCCGCCGCCTCGGCTCCACGGCGTGCTCCCGCGTAATTGCCGTGAATCACGCGGCGTTTTGCTTTTATTTTAAAAGGGATCGCGGCTGCAGCGGGCTTTGATTTCGGCTCTCGAGGTATGCGGCTGTAGTTTTAGAAAGTTTTTGCAATAAAGTAATTGGGCGAGTGCAGAGTATTGTAACGAAAATTCCCCTTTTTTTTCGTGATTGTTTTCTTGTAAAGCATACAGTAAATTCTAATGAATTAAATTGCATCATTCCCGGAATAATAAGCACGGCGATTAATTATAATCCCCTTGTCTGAGTTTTTAGCTAATGAGATTAATTATGCGACCTGGTAAGGGATAAAATATTAATGGAAAGGTTTTTGGATTATTATAAATTCGACCCAAGTTGACGAAAACAGAAAGAAAAATTACAGACCGTTTAAAAAAATCGTTTGATTAAAAACAAACATCTCGTTCAATTTTTCATTTCATTTTTATTTTTTCTCATAACTATGCAAGAATTATATTAATTATAATATCAAAAACTAGAGCGACCAACATGAAAATTAGATGTGCTTCTTCTTCTCTGTGAAAAAAAGGCACATTGTTGTATAATTTACGGAAGCGCCAGGATGCAATGCTTTTAATTTTATTTTTTTATCATTGTTACGAAATTAATCCACTTATGTAAAACTCATAATTTTTCTTCTTTAAAAATGAAATATTCTATTTCGTGGCAGACGTGCACTTCTGCAGAAATAAAAGTAACGTACGTGGCAGTTGAAGATAATTATAACAAGTACTCATGCTAGTTTAGTTGCTCGAAGAAATATAAATGTTTCTTACAGTGAGATTCTAGAAAAGTATCCGTACAATTTTCCGACTGTTTATTCCGCGATACATGCAAAGTTTAAAATTCTAAGAAAATATAAAATGCAAATAAAGTGAATTTTTTTCTTTCGCACATTTTCAATCTTACGTAGATGAGTTTATCGTTCTAAGTTACATGAAACGAATAAATGTGGTTAAATGCATCGAATCTATAATTAAAGCCAATTGGCCGAATAAAAAATGTTTAAAACAAAGCGGAGTAATGTCGATGCAAAGTACTTTACTTCAACCTCGCAAAAACAATGCCGTAACTCAATACAGTATAATTATTGTTACTCATAAAATCAAAAGAACTTCTCGAAAAAAAGTCAATGCACGTAATCAGAGCTGACAAAAACAACGAAACAAAGCTCATCACCAAAATCTTTTAATCGAATCCTCGCTAATTACAAAGCCAACCAAACGAGAATCCGAAACCGCCTAATGCTTTCAGCACTTAATAAAAAAAAAAAAAATCCCACCTCGATGATAAAGGCTATTATGCCGGCGCTCTCGAGAGCTTCGATCCCGGCAATAAAGCCTCAGATACGTAATTGAAAGGCGGAGGTACAGCAATTGAAAGAGCCTCGTGTCGTCGCCGCGCGACTCTCGGTTCTCCAATTTTCTTCCGGGGAGAGAGAGAGAGAGAGAGAGAGAGAGAGCCGCGGAGGAGAAAACTATACGCGGGCTCGGTGATGCGGCGATAACCGCCGCTCTCCGCAGCTAAGTATCATCTGCGCGGCTCCGAAACGTGCAATGTCCCGGAGAAACAGGGCAGAAGAACGGGCCGGAATTGTTATTGTTCCGCGCGTACAGACGCCAAACGGACTGCGTGTGTGCTTATGTTTATATGAACGTTTAAGGCGAGTGCTCTACTTCTGTTGGATGATTTTCATGATTAAGGTTTTGACGGCTCGCTAATTGTGGAATTCGCAGAAATTGTCGCGAGTCCGTAATTCTGGTAGATTATTATGCGGCTTACGGCGTACGCGGAGTATAACAGTTTTGCTCAACGTAAGGCGGATGATAAGTTGAGACAATTCTTTTTCTGAAGTACTTACGAGATCGCTGATGTGAAGTTCAATTTTATGCTCGCTGTTGAAGATATTGTTATACAATAACGGTATAACCGCGTAACATTTTGGTATTGTGTAACGTTATCAAAAATTTTGTAACTAGTTAAGTTTAGTTTATAATCTATTTAGTTACTTAACTACCGTTGAAATATGCCTAACAGCTTTGATAAAGACGTCACCATTTTAAAATAGTATTATTTAACAAAAATTATACATACCATCATATTTTACCAATTTCAATTATTGCAATGGTATTTGATTGCAATTGTTATTTTTGGCGCTTAAAAATTTTTTCAGTCTTTCCGAGAGCTAATGTAAATCTTAAAATTTAAAAACTTTAATACCAATTATAAAATAGAAGCAGCAATATTTTTTGCTTAAAATTTAATACTTTTCGCCGTTCATAAAATTAAAAAAAACATTTAATTATTCTTAATTTTACAGATACAAAAATAAATAAACCCTTGATCTTGTACTAAACATTTAAAACGATTAATATTACTTTCATTTTTTAATCAGTTTCAGAAGCTAATTTACAATTTTTTCGAATAATTAAATACTGTTATCTTGAGTCATGTCTTTCAATGACGTAAGAAATTTATTCTTACATTAGTTTTTTTACTGCAACTATACTTTCAAGTTTAGTAATTGCAAAGACTGATTAAAAATTATTACACATGCTTAATCAATTTGTACCTTATTTTTAAGAAATGTGACTTTAATTTATAATTAGTTTTTTATATGCTGTACAAAAAATTCTTCAATGACAATAAAGTAAAATAAAAATTTACTAATTAAGTAAAAGTTATCATTTTGTAAATATTAGTATAGTAAATAAAACCAAGGATGACGAGACTTGTTAAAAATATTAATAGAAAAATTTTTTTCGTTTGAAGCATAAATATTTATGCTATTTAAACTAAGTTAATTTAAAAGTGTCGTAATGACAATTGCTCTAGTTTATATTTTTCCCGCGTTTCAGGTTGACGTCAGCGCTACGCAAAGTATATTATTTAGGTTTGTAGCTTTGCACTACCCAGTTTTGTAAACCCAATAACTACAAGTATTTATTTATTTTGGTCAAAAGATATACTGCGGAAATTTAAAGAATGGTGGCGCTAATAGTTACTTCGCTATACTCCGTGCGCGCTGCGGCTGATCGCTATTATACAGCAGTTTCTGTACAGCTATTTAGTGCCGACTGCCGAGAGGGAAGGGATAACATCATACACGAATACGGAGAAAGTGCGACAGAGACAGCGAGCAAGCGAGATGGCGTAGGTGTAGGAGCGAGCGAGGCAGCGCGTCAAGAGGAGATACAGGAAAAACCAGAACCACCTCGCGCGGCGCGCACGCTCGCGAGTGTCTTCTCCGGATTAGAACGTTGAGGTTGGTTTCTCGTCGACTGCACGAACACAGGGCAGCGGATGGGCCTCCCCAAACGGCGAGCCTTCACGTACACAATCGCGCGCACGCACGCACGCAGCCAAAGAAGCGTAATCGGTCCTGCCGCGCTCGACAACGTCAATAAAAACTTCCGTAATACATTGCATACGTCGGCTGGCGATAACGAGGCGCGAGCTAGTGCAAGAGGAGCAGCGTGAGTCAAGTGCGCGAGCGGGAGAGAAGGAACGTCGCTTTCAGGGAGACGTTCCTAGCAGAAGGCGAGAGAGAGCGTTCGCTGGTAGCTGCTAGGTATACAGGAGAGCCCGCAGGAGAGTGAGACGGAGAGAGTCTTAGCCCGCGAAGAAAGGAAGGAGAAGAGAAAAAGAGAGAGACCGTCCTCCTCGTAGTCACACGGGCCATATTGGCAAGTTATGCCGTGCGGCAGCAGCAGCAGCAGCGAACGTCAACAACGATCATTGGCAGGCCCTGTTTACCACGAGCCGAGTAGTCGAGCTTTTCATGCCACGCTGCTGTGGCTCGCCTAAGAGCTATAGTCACGCAGCGCCAGGTTGACGCCTGACATCATCGTCAAGGACCTGTCTCGGGTAAGGAGAGTAAGCGAGTCAAGATGAATCGCGGAGATGGCCTGGTACAGCGGCGACGGGGAACGAGTAATGGAGCCAATAATCAGGACGGTAATAACGAAGGCCAGGCCGGTCACTCGGACCGACAGTCGCCTCACGACTCTGACGGAGCCTCTGTCAAGGACTTGAATTCTAATCCTTCCATCGACGAGGACAGTGACAAGGAAACCAGACTCACACTCATGGAGGAGGTTCTCCTGCTGGGACTGAAAGATAAGGAGGTTTGTGCCTATGTCCACTTATCTCTTCTTCTTGATCATTTCCTTCTTTTCAGTGGCAATCCAGAGACACAATCAGTTCCCTATGTTCCCACGCAGTACGAACATATCTTACGTGTTATCTTTGGGACTTCCTTTGATTACTAGGAACACTATGACCTAAATCTTTTTATTTAGTTCCTACAATATTTCAAAAAAATTTTATAGATATTGAATGAGTGTAAATTTGTAATAAACTTGATAAATTATTTTTCATTTTGAAAATGCAATTAGGTTTTAAAATATTTCATATGACCAACTGATTACGCATTTACTGCAAATCATTGAAATTAATAGTAGTTAATCATGAAATTGTATAAATGTTTATTTTGAACTTAAATAGATAACTGTATATGTACAAATTATGAAATACAATGTTAATATCAAAAAATTTAATTATCTGTCAAAGTTTACAATAATAAGTAAATGTCTTAAACATTAATAATAACTGTAATCTAAATTCATTTAGTGGCAACTATTTAATAATTGTTAAAATTTTAGGATGATAACTTTGATTAATGAAAACTTATTTTTTTTATCCTTTTTGTACTATTTTGAGACTTTCACTTATAGTCATCCTTGCTTTGCAATTTCTGTTGAATGAATCAGCATTATGATAGGTTTAATTAAATGTTTTTTTTTATTAAATACAATTCATCAGAGTTTAGTACATTTGCAACATCAATACATAAAGAAGATACCTGTATTACTATAATAAATTTCAAAAAGTTGAGTCATAACTATCTATATTAATAGACTAATACATATTTTCTTAATTTTTACAGGGTTACACTTCCTTTTGGAATGACTGCATAAGTTCAGGACTACGTGGTTGCATTTTAGCAGAACTTGGCCTTCGTGGACGAGTGGAACTAGAAAAGGCAGGAATGAGGAAAAGAGGGTTGTTGACGAGAAAGTTACTGTTAAAGAATAATGCTCCTACTGGAGATGTTTTGTTAGATGAGGCATTAAAGCACCTGAAAGAAACAGACCCTCCAGAAACTGTACAGAGTTGGATCGAGTATTTGAGTGGTGAGAATCTACAATACAAATATGCATTTAAGTTTTTTTTTCCCATATTTGAATACTCAAGTCAATATTTAAATAATGTTGGATAACTTAATTTTTGTAACTTTAATTTTTGTAATATATATGTTTACTAATACTATGTTTACTTTCAGGAGAAACATGGAATCCATTGAAATTACGTTACCAACTAAAAAATGTTAGAGAAAGACTTGCAAAAAATCTTGTCGAAAAAGGTGTTTTAACCACTGAAAAACAAAATTTTCTTCTGTTTGATATGACGACTCATCCATTGACAGATAATCTTGCAAAAACTCGACTCGTAAGAAAGGTAAATTTTTTATTTTGTTATTTATTTTATTATTTTTCTCAAATTTAATATTATATTTTTGAACATAATATTCTTTATTAATGCAGGGCTGCATATTTTTAAAGTAATGTATCAAACAAAATATTATGCAAAAAGCTTAAAATTTTGTATTGTTTCATCATTTATACTAACTAGAAAATTTTTTAATTATTTTCATGGAGTTTATTGCTTACATATCTTTATCTTACATTTAAAAAAATATGATGATGATTTCATGTTAGATTTTTAATGCGCATTAAACTCAACAATTAACAAGCTCTATATTTTTAAAAATTAATATTTTAGTCGTGATTCCGTAAATAATAAGAAATAATTTGAAATGAACACGGTTCTGCTTAATTAATAAGAGTTCAATGCAACGAAATTTACAGTTAAATTATAATTTGATTTATTTCCAAAAAAAGTTTGCTAAATTTACTTTGAAATTCAAGGAGACATAATACATATATATAAGCATCGTTTAAAAACGTGATCGTTATCTGAATGCCGAAATTAATGATACCTTATCAATTAAAAGCAGAAATTCCGGCAAGTGCGCATTTTACATACTCTGAGTAAGTAAAAATCGCATTAATCGACTGAGTAACGAAATGTAGTTGCTAAATAAAAAGTCTCTTTATGCGTTAATTTCTAAAAGAAATAAATTGCATTACAAAAACAGTATTGCCTTCTCTTACATCCTAATCAATATTGTTAGAGAAAAATTATGTAAACTTAATTTTAGAAAAACTTAGCGTTTAACTCGTAAGTTTATTACCAATAAATTTAATAAATTCAAGACAAAAAACCGTAAATAATTTTTTACTTCAAATTCGATATATTGATCGCAGTCATTAAAACATTTGTTTTGACCAAATGTGCTTATGGTTTTTGTGCATTTACATAGTTTGAACTTTTTCAAAGTTTTCACGAAAGCTTATAATATACTTATAATTCGTGACTATTATAAAGTATGCATCAATTCTAGATTCAAGAAGCAGTTCTCGGTCGATGGGTGAACGACGCCGGCCGTATGGACCGACGCACACTGGCCCTAATAATCCTGGCCCATGCGGCGGATGTTCTGGAAAATGCATTCGCACCCCTGTCCGATGACGATTACGAAGTGGCAATGCGTCGGGTTAGGACATTACTCGATCTTGATTTCGAGGCTGAAGCAGCAAAGCCAAACGCGAATCCTGTGCTCTGGGCTGTGTTCGCCGCTTTTACCAAGTAACGGCAGCTACTGCTGCTAGCACTGATGCGATAGAATTCCCAAAACTCGTAATGAGACTAAAAAATCGTAACGTATACACGGAAAAGAACGACCTATGAACCAATCAATCATCCACGCAATCGATGCCAAGAGGACTGCTGCGCTTTCTTCTTTTTTCTAGACACGCATAATTCAAGTTTTTAATGAAAATTAAAATAAAGACTATTTACGAAGGCAGTCTTCGTTTTGGAAGTTCTGTCGAGTTGACGAAGGAAACTGGAGAAAAGATCAAAGATGGCCAGCTTTTATGCCATTTTCTTCTCTTGAGCAAAGAGGGACAGAGAAAAAGAGAGAAGGAAAAAACAAGCAAATCGTTTAATGCGTAAAAACGATGAGTTAGCAATTAAATTTAAAAGAAAAACAGATTGGGCCGATGCGCTGCTCGTGCCACTTTCGAAAAAAAAAAATTAAAAACAAATTTCTATTCCTTAACGACCAAACTCCAGCGTACTGACAGTCGTGAGAACTGTTGTTGTGTACAGTACTTTTTTCGAGATATTACTGACGGGGTAACATTTCGTCTTTAATTATTGTATGAAGATGAAGTGAAGATCATAAACTTTTCGGCTGTCTTGTTTAAATGTGCGCAGATAAAAAAAAAATAGGTACTCGACTCAGGACACCGAAAATTAGTTAAAGCAGAAAGTAATAAGGCACAAGTTTGGGGAGTCTTCAAACGACAGTTTTTAATTTTGTTTTAAATTAAAACTTGATTTTACTGTTTTTTTTTTTTTTTTTTTTAAATCACGAAATGTTATTGAGAGATGCATTGGTCGTTATTAGAATTTTTCAACGATTTTAATTTTTGTGTTGATTTATTAAGAGAGAAATATATGTTAAATTTGAATGAAATAGAACTTACGTGAAATTATTGTCAAGTATTATGAAAAATAAATCAAAAGTAAGCTGACATAATTTCGGAAAATGAATTTTTTTCGATAAGTTTATCAGTAAAAAGTGTTACATAAAATAGATCCTTTGTTCGTTATTTCCTTTTTTAATTCGATAGAGAAATTGTACAAAAATTTACATAGGAAAGAAGGATATTATATCATACACTTATAAATGATAGTTACTTATTATCACTATGGATTATTACTATTATTAAATATTGTATTAAAAATAAATGTAATAAAATAAATAACGAAAATTATTTAAGAATGCTTTTTGACCAATAGTTAATAACTTTTAAAATTTTTTTCCAAATTATTAGAAAATTATATTAAAAAAATGTACAGTACATTATAATTATAACCATTATTTTTTGTTTAAACAGAAAACGAGATTAAACAAATTTCTTTACAAAACTGGTATAATTACTAAAAACTGTACTAATTTTTGCCATTATTTATTAAAGAGAGATACAAAATATTTTAAATTTGAGTTACAATCATTTCTTATATCGGTATAATTTTACTGAATATATTACTTATTTAATGATTTTAAATTTTAAAGATCATTTTTCCTTATTTGAAGATAATATTTAATTCTTTCATCAACATAAGCATAATAAACAACTATTTACACGTAAAGATAAATTTAGTTTCAACAAAATTTGATAAAAAATTTAATAAATCAAGAAAAAATAATATTTGAAAGTATGAGATTCAGTCTTATATATAAGAAATTTGTTATTGATATTTTTAATTTCTAATGGAAGCTTGAATAAGACCAAATTTACCCATAATCATCCAATCAGGGTATTCTTCGCTTAATTTTTCAACCATGCCTTCAGTCAAGCCCGCACATAAATCGCTTTTTAATGTCCTTAAACTCAACAAATTTGTTGGTTTAAATCCTAGCAAAGCTTTTTCGAAACTTGTCGAGTATTTACAATTCATGTCTCCCAGAAGTTTACGATAATTTAAATCACCTTTAAAGATTACTAAACGTGCTTCAGACAATTTAGTATATAAACACGGATCTTCGTCTTTCATTTCGCAACAATTAAATGGTTCTGTCCAAAATGATTCTTCCTAAAAATAATTTGAAAATTATATTTTTATAAACATTTTTAATTCTTAAAATATATATTTTGAAAACTTACTTCGATAGTCCAAATTCCACGCTGTAAAAATTCTTCACAATATTTACCAAACGCTTTAGTGGAATCATTTTGAGAATGTAATAGTTGTTCAATTGTCCAGTAAAAATCTTTGACTGTGGCGTCACTGACGAACCATGGATATCGTTTAACGTAAAAACGTATTTTATGAACTAATTGTGTTTTTGTTAAGAAAACTGCTAAACACAGATCAGTAAATAATTCATAACCAGCATTATCTAAAATAATATCAAGAATCGATTGTTCGTCTGCATATTTACAAAGAAGCTCCGAAATTTCTATACTGTTATCAACTAAAATGTCTTGATTTAGAGATTCTACAGCTTGCAGTAGATCATTTATTAATTTGTTTGGTTCTCCCATAGTGAAAGACAAATCACATCTATAATATAATTTTTCAGTAATTATATATTCAAAAACTCTTAATATGTAATTTGTATATTATATTCTTACTTGTTACCCCATAAATTAATTTTCAATAAATTTATAACATTTTTTTTTAGATCTTCTGTTGGAATGGATTTTGTACTAGTCAAAGTCATAATATATTGAGATAAATTATTTATAGCTTCTTCAATTTGTTGAAAGCTCCTTACTTTTTGGGTTTCAAATGGATCAAGTGTTTTTAAATGAGTCCTGTAATAACAATAAAAGTGCACTATGTGTTAAAAATTTATTCATAAAAATTTGTTAATTTGTATCAATTTGTTCATAACTTACATAAGAGCAATTTCTTGGGCTATTCTTCGATACATGTAGCATTCACAAATAAGCCAAATAGAATTATACCATCTAAGCCCTTCATCTTGTCCTTCTGACAGTTTTTCAATTTGTTTATTCCATATTGGAACATCATCTCTTAATTTTTTTTTGCTAATTTTTTTGTCTATATTTTTTTGTTTATCTTTGTCTTTGTCAGATATTTCAGATAGTGGAAGAAGGCATTTATTGGTTACTAATTCATTTTTTAATTTACTAATAGCACCACAAATTTGTTTAATTTCCTCTCCTGCATCCTAAAAATAATACATTATTATGTAATTTTAAAGAAACATAATGCACAATTGATGAATGTTTCTTGCTGTTTTTAGCTCACCTTTCCATAAGTTTCTTGTATTTGATCTTTGTTCCGACTCATTGTATCAATTATTTGAGTTAATATAACTGGCAAGCGCTCCTTGAGTGTGTAATAGGCAAAACTTCTGTAAATTATATTTAATTTTATGTTGTTGCATTTTTTGTTGATAAATTTTGAAAATGAAATATTTATATTAAATATTTATATTACAAGAATTGAAGCGATATAGTTTTTAATGACAATAAATTTTTAACTTTAAAATAAAAAGTTTAGTTACTGTACCCTCTAAGCAGATAGCATGAATTAATTACCACGGATTTTGTATTAATGAATACAAAAAGTTTGCATGCCATTTATAATTTTTAAAATGCTGGATTGACAAAGAGAGTGTCAATCCAGTGGGTCATGGATTTTGGTAAAATAATTTTATAACATAATCTTAATAAATCAACAAGCTTAAATAAGCTTATTACACATAAATATATAATGAATTATATGTCGTTTAGAAGCTAAAATATAACAATTTGAAATCCCAGGTACCTTTTGGCCATAGCCAAGGCTGCATTTGGCTATGTAGAAACCTGGGGAATATTAAAAGCTGAAATTCAACAGGTTTTATCGATGAGTCAAGGAAAGCATCATCAACCACTCTGAGTCTAATCTGTGATCTGGATGTTACGTACTTTCCTTGCAAGATTTATGACACTTTGGATGGACACTCTACTTTTGAGTTTTTATTTTTTACATATTGGTTACAAGAATTTAGAAGAGTTTAAAGATTTTTTTTACGAAAAAGTATGCTAATGATACAGTAATTGGAGGGGGGACAGTAAAAAATAGAGGTTATATAGCCTTTACCTTTTGTACTTTCCACTTAACTCAACACCAAAAGGTGTTGTAGAATCGATAATAAAGATATCTCCAGAGCTCATCCGTTTCGCGAGGGTCGTTGAGGTCATTTTTAAGTTGCAAATTTTTGTCTTTTAGAAAACTTAAAAATCAAAGTTCGCAAACAACCTGCTCTGCTCAGCAACTTGCACCAGACACGAAAGTGAAACTTCTAATCATCCTACATGCATCAAATCTTGGATCAAGCACATAGTTATGTAACTCAGTAGTCATTTTTATTGGAATTTAGATTTTTGAGTGTTGAAAGTGTTTGCACTGATAGCAGACGAAGTTTATGGCCTCTTCTGCGGGATCTTCCTGCGCATGCGCTTATTTGTTTAAGAGTGCGCAATCGCGCAGATCAGATTTTTTGAAAAGCACTAATTTTGACTAGTAAATAAAATGAATTTGAATTTAAAAAACTTATTTTCTGTGGAAATGAAATTGATGAAATTAAACACTTCTGTATATTTTTATTGGATTTCAATTTTTTTTGTAAATTATAGTTTAAAAAATTAGTTTATAGTTTAAAATTAAAAATATTTCATAAATACTTTTGGAATAATAAATACACTCGTCTATTAAAAAATTTAATGTAGATCATCGTTTCTTTTGTATTACCAAGTAAAATTTTATTTCAAATTGAATTAAAACTTTTAATGCTGCAGGCTATAATAAATTATTTTAAATAAATAATATTTCATCCTTTTTACGCATATAATAAAATTATTCTTTAATTTCAAGCTATTTTATGTTAAAAAGTATATTTAAAATTATTGCTAACTTTCGACGCGAGTTTGTTCGTTAAAAAAAAATAATGAAAAATTGACAAACATAAAAATGTTATTGTTTAAAAATATAATAATATAGTAAAAGCAAAATTCTTTTAGTGCGCAGATACTTTTGCATTTTAGCTTTTATGCACCGAGCATTAATTATCGTATAATTTAAACGAAACTTAAAAAGTTTCAACATTTTCACCGGAACGCAGTTTCTGCAAATATTAAAGCTTTTTTATGTTCGCCTTTAAAATATCAAATTTTGATACACAACGCTTTATATTAAGTTAACCTTCCGATTTAATCTGAGCAGTATAATAAGCTGTTTAAGTTAGGAAAAAAAGAGCGACCGCAAAGCCAGGAAGCTCTTTATAAAGTTTTCTTTATGCAAGTTGCGCAGCGCCATGAAACTCCGAAAAAAAGGGAGTACAAACGATCCAGAAGGAAGCCTTCGGCATAACGTTACAAGTTTGCATATTCTCCTAGTCCCGCTCGACTTTGTACTTTTTCCTTTCACCTTCGAAGTTTGCTTAGCAAGAGCGGCAATCCGAAGATAATTAGAGGAGGAGCCGCGGCCGAAAAAGCGCTCCGCGGCGCGAGGCGCAACAAACTTGCCTCGTAATTCAGCCCCAGCTGGCGCTCGCGGCCCGCTATCAAACGGCATAAGACGCAGAGCTGCGTGCACTTGTCGCTTAATAAAGCGCCCGGCTGCCTCTGTATAATGTAAATACCTATTTAAACTCTGTTGTGTCACGAGCAAATTGTGCGGTTCAAGCGCGCGACGCTCTCAATTACTTGCAATAATTACAGGCGCGCTGCCGCGGGAATAACGACGCGGACTATTGCCTGCCGTGTCATTTTAAAGAATACAAATATTTACTGTGTTTAAAAGGTCTTTCCGAAACGTTATAATTATTTATTTTCGTAAATCATTTCGAACGATTGAAATAGAAAGGGGAAATAAATAATAATTGAATATAGCTTTGTATATTTACTTTGAATATGTCAGTTGTTAAATTTTATAATAATGTAATAAATACGTTTGAAAAAGTGAGGATTAAAATGAGCACCCTGGACTCTTTTCTTGGAAATAAAAATTTAATTCATTTTCCTAATTACAGTGACGTTTCATTTCCGAGAAAAGAGTCCAGGCTGATCATTTTAATCCTCACTTTTTCAAACAATAACTACCTACTATAGTATTTATTTTGTTTTTTAATTTCTATTTTTAAACAAGCTCGAAATGTATTCTATATAATCTATATAAAAATAATAATTATATAGCAATTCGAACACGATAAAGAATGAAATATTTCGACAACTTGAGAAAAGTTTTCAAACAATCAAAAATATTCAGTGACTCCAAAATTAAGTAATAAATACATAGGCAGATCTCGGCATCGAATCAAAATATGTATTGAAAACCTTCAAAAAAAAATAAATCCGCCGCGAACTCGGTCGGAAATTAAAATTCATTACTAACAAAACCGCTAATTCAGCAGTTCGCGCAAGAAAGAGAGGCGGACGAGGGTGGATAGACAGAGACGGAGGGCAGGACGCGTGGATCCGGCCGCGCGATGGAATTCAAGCGGCGCGAGTTATGCGGCGCACTGCAGGTATGTTGTAATTAGCCTGCGCATCGCCGCGCGCGAACTTCATTCGGAAGGAATCGCTCCCTCTCCCTCTCTGTCTCTCTCTGTCTCTCTCTCACCTCTGCACGACTGGCGCGACCGATCGCCTCTGGACTGTACAAAACTATAGAGACGCGAGGATTTGCACGGACTCGTCGTTTGCTCAAGCTGCTCAAAGCAATGTATTAGCTTTGCGGAATTCCGGGTCATACTTCCGTCTGCCCGCGAATTCTACGTAGTTATTACTTTCGGCGGAGGAGCTGCTTTTTAATTAATTTTATTAAAATTCAATTCAACTGTTTTATGAGTCCGGTTCTTTATCCGTGGAAATATTTTTATAACGCGTACTCCTGTTAATTACTTAGCCACAAGTCCAGAACTCCCTTCTAAAAGCTTTTATATCCAACTGAATATACTCGGAAGTAAAGGCGTCCGATAAAACTAGAAACTGCAGAACGAAAGCCCGTGCAGGAAAAGGCACGGCTTCTAAAGCGCATTTACAATTATTCAGGCTGTCAGTTTCTTTCGCGAATCGGGATAACCGGCGGAGAGCACAGTATCGCGATCTTGGGACATTCCGAAACAGCCGAGTGGCCAGGCACGAGCGCGTATCCCATCGAAAAATGATAATTCGGAATTTTGATCATCCAATCGCAGATTCGCATCGCTCGGAGTTTTCCGATTCCCGCTGCTGCCGCCGTCGCTGCTCTCTGCGGCGATCTCTCTCTCTCTCCCTCTCTCCTCCGCTTTTCGTTCTCTCTGGTCCTCGAGCTCGATCAGCGAGCCCGCTGTCGAACATAGTTTCTCTCCCGATCGCTGCCTGCGCGACCCCGGCCGCGTTCTCTCTCGCTCTCGAGCTTTGCTTTCTGCCGGAATTTTACCTGCGGCCAAAATTCTAACTGGCCTGCACGAAAATTAACAATCCGCAGCGGATTCTTGGCATCCTGGACAAAAATTGGCTAATGACGGGATGGGAACGGCGAGCGGTGCGGTGTGCCTTGACTTTTCTCTCTCTCTCTCTCTCTCTCTCTCTCCGCGCGGGCTTTTTCGTTTTGCGGACGTGACACGGTTACCCAAGTCGGAAATTCGGTATGTATTAATTGAATACCTTAGAACTTTAGAGGGCTGTGTTTTGAATCGACGTGGACGGAAATTTTATGGGGACGCTCGGCGAACATTTTGAGTTATTAATTTGGGAGGATTTTTTAAATTAAGGCAGCATTTTTAAAGTTTCGTTCGAACGAGAGCGGCGAAAGTTTAAAATGAAAAATTTTTATTTTTTATATTTCATTTACCGCGATACGTGAGAATTGAATGGGGAAAAAACGGAATTATAAAAAGTTTTTATATTGATGGGTTTTATTATAAACTGCGGACCATATGAATAAAAATAATCTTTTTAAATTTAATCAGATTTTTGATCGAATGCACAGTTTTAAAGTTTGGTTATACAAAGCTGATGAATATTATTTCATGCAATTCGTACAAAAAATTATTAATACGATTCGGGTTATTTGCACGAATATTTTTAAAATTAATAATAATATTTTTCAGCTTTTGCAAGCAGAAGATGTTTCGGGAGCACAAAAAGAAGAACACGGCGTTTCTTACTTTCAAGTATTACAAACAAATTAGATTAGCTGGATTGAACAGATGTAAAGCAATAATTAAACTAGCCCGCATAAAGCTTCTTTGAATGCGCATTTACATGAGATAGAAAGGCCGCAGTAGAAAGTAAAACAGAAAGGCACCGCCGTAACGAAATGAAAAACTAGAACGAAATTCGTTTACCCTCTTAAATAGCGAATCAACGTAAAGATATTCACCGCGCGGCTAACTTGACGAAAAATTCGCCCACTCTTAATTCAGCCAAATTAACGCTAAATCTTGCTCCCGGCAATTCTCCTCGCCAAGTTAAAACAGTTATGTAAATCGTAGAATTTCACACTCGCCTTCTCCCCGCGAAGAGAAACTTCCCTCCTTCTCTCACTCTCTCTCTCTCTTTCTCTCTCGCCGAGGAAGCTAAAATTGCAAGACATTGTTTAGTATTTTACAGTCGAAAAAGATGGCGCGCGGTCGCGGAAAAGGGAGCAGAGAGCGAGCAAAAAAAGGGACAGCGGAACATGGTCGAAAGTTTTGCCACGGAGAGGAACTTATACAGCGTTATACACCGGAGGGGTCGTTTCTAT
>JAWWEM010000010.1:13619824-13639371 GCA_035582935.1 Ormyrus thymus | reverse complement strand
AAATACGCAATGCTTAGCTAGCGACTAGTCAAAACTAAACCAGAAATCGCATTTCTGGCTATTCATTAGTCAAAAACGTCGAAAATTCGATATATTAACGTAGAAAAGTTTTAAACAAATTGCTGATAAAAACAAATACGTTTTAAATGTAAAAATAAGTATTCCTCCTTTTAGAACTATCATTGAAATCTATATATCCACGCACGAACAATAAAGTTTAATTAATTACCAATAATTTAAACTGAAAAACCTCGAACAATATAAAACCCCGAGCGCAAACGATAATTGTCCCGAAAGACGTGCAAAATGGATTGGCCAGATAATAGCCTCCCTCTTCAGCAGGGCGGCAAAAAGCCCCGGAGAAATCAGGTGGGAATCGTCTTGCAATCTCTCGCCGCACATTCCTCTCGCCAAATTGGAAATAACGTTTCCGCGCTCCTCTCCACCTCCGCGTGCGGCCGGATACACCTCCAGCCCCGTCGAATATTCCCTTCCCTTTTGGTCAAAAATGCCAATCGAACTGCAGGGGCGGGAGAAGGGGGGAGGGAGGAAAAAAACATAACGGGCGTAATGAAGAGAGCACGCGGCTGCTGCTGCTGCTTCACGGCCGGTCGATTTTTCATCAGAGCGCCGCGCGAAGCTTCGCCGATTTCGCACAATGCGAGACGCGGAGATAATCGGCGAAGCCCGTCGCCTTCTCCTCCCCCCCGCCACAATGGACAGCGGCGGGGAATCATTGCGCCGCGCGATCCATTGTCTTTGCATCCCCGGGCCTCGGACGGGGAGAGACGGTACGGAAAGCCCCGCGGAGCCGCGGATTGGAAATATATAACGTTGCGGGAATCCGCGCGGGTATTGCGGGTGCGGCGAGCGGGAAATTGAAAAAAAAAGAAAGGGAGGAAAAAACAATAATAATGCGCATTCCGTCGAGCCGCGCGTCTCGCGGTCGTCTGGGTTGTTGCGCTTCTCCCGGCTGCCGGGGGAAACTTGGGTCGTTCGCTTTGTACTTGGCGCATACTTTTGCGCTAAACTTTTCAAATTGCTCGTAATCCGAGCACTTTGTCGGAGGGCGCCCGGGAGATGTTAATTTTTTTATTTCTTAAACGAGGACTGCTTGGCTCGTTATTTGCTGCTTTTGATAATTCATTGTAATTAGTCATTTGAAACTTGGAACGGTCCGTAAGGAAGTTGCTGTTTAAAAAATGATTTGAAACAAACGAATTCCCGGTCATTAATGTCAACCGTTGCCGCGTCATGAAATTTCTTATAAAGGCGCAAAATAAATTTGAAACCTCCCCTCCTCCCAAACGACCTGCTCAAAGTTTCACTCTCGGCAATAACCGCAACGGGGCCGCTCGGAAAATCGTCTGGAATATCAGTAAACGTTAGTCACCGTCGACTTTTTAACGCGCGACTCCTCATTTACATATGTAAATTCCGCGTCATCAAGGAGGCCTGAAAAAAATCCACTCCCCCCCCCCCCCCGTCGAATCAATTTTTCAAAGCAGCGCAGATCTACCCGGGCGTTACGCGGCTCCGAGAAAAAATAACTTTCATCCCTCACCTCCCGTAAAAGCCGATTGTTATTGCGTCCGCGCGGAGCGTACGCACCTCGGCCCCGAGGACAGCAAGAGCCCCTGGCGTCAAAGCTTTCCCTCGTCGGCGGCGCGCTGATGAATATTCTCCGCGGAAGTTATACCCGGCCGAAATCTGACGAGCAGTCTTGCGGCTTAATCGCCTCCCCGACCCTCCCTCCCCGCGTACGCGAGCGAATAATCCATCGGCGCACTGCGCTGCTCACCTCCGCGGATATAAAAGCCGAGGCCGGCCGCGCGGAATTCCGCGGAATATTCGCAGCCGCTGTCCGTCATCGGAGGAAGGGAGGAGGGCTAAATATGTGCAGGGAGAAGTTTCCGCCGGCGGAGCCTCGGGGATCCTCCGGGCCGAGGAAGAAGTTTAGGCCGTTATAGTTGTACTTAGGTTCGCCGAATACGCGTTCCTCCCCCGGCGCCGGGTATCGGCCGCGCGGAAAGCCCCCGGGCGGTTCGCGCCGCAGGAACGACCGAGAGCCATCCCGTATCCCGAAGTCGGGACGCCGCCGGTGCCCGAGCCGCGCTGATTTGCCTCCGCGTCGAAAGGGGTTAATCTTTGCGCGCGAATCGGCGGTCGGCTAATTGGGGTGACCGACTCGCGTGCGGCTTTTCGAGATCGAAAGCGGTGGCCGCTCGGTGTCGTTAGCAATCGGGGATCGGGCGGTCGGGCGATGAAGGTTGAGATCATATAATATGCAAATCGACGGTAAATTGAAAGAAATTCATTTTCTGGGTAATTTCGTCGATTTGCAGGATTGCATTAAGCGGGGGATTCCGAAAAAAAGCGGTGTAATCCAAGACTGCGGTACAAACGAGATTGCTCAATAAAGTATATATATCCACTTAATTCAACTTCAATTGTACTAAAGCCCAATCATTCGAGTAGCGCCGAATTCGCAGAAGCTTTATCCCCGCCACTCAATTCTGCCTTTCTTTTTTCCGTCGGCCTCCTTTTTTTTTACGTCTCCCCGCGCGGCGATGGCGGCGGCGGCGGCGATATTGAGCTTTCGGGAATGCTAAATCCTATAAAAATTGATATAAAATCCCTTACCAACTTTGCCGGTATAATGACGAGCCATAAAAGATCTCCGTGGCTTCTTCCCCTCCGCTTCCTTTCCCCTAAACACGGCCCGTACACCATCACGTACACGGACGGGGGACAATCAACTTGTTCCGCGGCCTCGGGCAGCAAAACTTTCCTGCGTTATGTTAGGTACAAGGAGGATATATATATATATATATATATACAGGCGCGACCGACGCGGCATACGAATGTGCCACTCGGCGGACAAAGAGGAGGGGAGGAGATAGACTCTCGTGAATTATTCGCGGTAAAATTTGTCCTTTGATAGAGGTATCGATTAAGGACGCCGCGCTGTTTAAAGAACGGGGAGAGGAGAACCGGCGCGCCCTGCAGTCAGCCGCTCCCCGGGAGAGGGACGTTAGCGCGCGTGCTAAGAATTTTATGCTGATATTATTAAAAGGGCTCGGTGTATGTGCAGGGATTGCGCTGTAAAGTGACGTGTGTGCTCTCTCTCTCTCTCGTGCCTTCGCGAGGGAGAATGTTTACTCTTTATGCTGATCGTTTTACTTTTGACGTTCAAACTTTTCTGAATAAATCTCCGAGCTTTATGAATGATAAAGCGGAAGATTTCGCGGGACGAGTTTCATTGATTTTCACTTCTGGCGGACGCGCGTTGCCCCGCGGGAGGGTCAAGAATGTATCGCGCTCGCGTTCGGTCTCGTTGAATTTTTATAAATTTAGATCTGAACGAGCGGCGTTAATTGGAAGCTCATCGATTGGGGTTTACAGAGGCGCGGCTTGTAAATACGCAACAGTAACACTCAAAGAGAAGTTACCCCGATCTGCATAAACTCAGCGGCAAGAAGAGATCGTTACGATTCGTCAATTTGCCTAATAGATTCGAGGAACACTCTAGAGAGTAACGGAATCGCAATTGCTTCTTAAGTTAACAAGTTCTTCAGATGAAAATTCCACCGGCGAGAGAATGAATACGTATTAAAGTTTGCGATAACTCAATTCTAATCCGCCTGTATACTTTTCGAATTAGTAAATTTATTTCGAGTGTCCGAGAACTAAGTTTTGTAAACTTCTCTTGAGCTGGCAAATTATTTGCAAATTATAAATTTTTATTTTCGGACCGCGTTACTGTTGCATTTACTTTTGTAATTGTTTTACGAACTGATTTGATATTTCAAATGGCAGCGTCGTATTATTCACAATTACTGGTATATGAATACATGAATACTTGATAGAGCAGTCGGCAAATAAACGATAACGTAATTTTACAATTAATGTTCAGAATGAAATGCGAAACGTTTATTTAAAATATCGGTAATTGAAACTGTCAGCTATATATTTTCATTTGATGATTGCAAAGACCAATAAAAGTTGATGTAGACGAATAAAATATGAACTCTTTTTCAATAATTCCAAATAACACGACGTCAAACAGTTTTTTTCCTTATCAAAAACTTCAATCGAGCCCCGGCCATTAGCATTTACTCGTAAAAATCGAGAGTATTACGTTCAAAGGGCGGACGATCGACCGTTAATTTCAACGAATTTAAAGATTTATTCGCGCAATCTTGCTGAAGGGAGAGCCGCGCCGCGCAAAGCGAAAGAGACATGTCCGAGATTTATTAATCTGTAATTGGTATGCGCGGATCTCCCTCTCTGGCGCTCCCCAAGAGGCTGCGGTGCGTGCTTGCGCCGGTTTGTTTTAAGGCTGGGCATTTAATCGGACGGACAGAATTTGAAAAGCGGAGGATCGGTGATCCCTTCGCTGCCAGATAGCGAAAGGATTTCCTCGCGTCGCTCGGATTACGGGGAATATTCAATATTCGGAGTTAAGAGTTTTCGTTTTTAGGTTTAAAGTTGATATTGATTGATGGCTTGTTGGCCAACGTGCTTTTGATAATTCGCGCGTTTGGAGCTTTCGTAAACTCGGTGCGCTTATGGTATATTTAAGTAGTTTATCGCGACTGCAGGAAATTAATTCGAATTTACTTTATTCAGACTTTAAAGATTGTTTATTGATAAAGTATAAAAAAAATGGTGATCTTTTAATTTTGATCTGTAGTAGATTGGCATGCAATAAAAATTGATAACTCTGTGCCAAATTATTGTATAAGAAAGCATGTAGTAAATAAACAAAATACGTGAATATTTTTATGAGTAAATAAAATTATTTCATAACTTCAATCTGGCGAATTAAAAATCAAACTATTTTGAAAATTTATATGGTGCTATATTTTAATAATCTAGCCAAGAATGTAAAAGGGATAAATAGGAGAAGCAGGAAAAACGCAGTCTGTCATTTTTCGAGAAATGCATTCTCGTATATTTTTATTACATATCCGATGTCAATTAATCACATAGGAATCTCTCGACAGTCTCTCACATTCGGATTCGGTTAACCACATTCAACTCAATGTCGCGAAGCATAGATATACAGTGTTTAATAATACATCGTGTGTAACGTGTAACATGGTGATATTCGTTATCCAATAGTTTGTTTTGTTTTTTTTCTCCCTGTTAGCCTTATTATGTATATTTATATATTTATATTTTTTGTATTTATATATGTATACATGTATACCTTCGCAATAATTCGTTTTTTGTGAAGTGCTTTTTTTTCTTTATGACTAAACGGTCAAGTATTGTTAGATTAATTCGTTCTCCCTTACCAACTACATTCAAAATAACCTCGTCCGTGGCTTCTTCGTTTTCTCTATTTTTGCCTCTTTAGCTTCGGTTTCTTTGGGTTATCCTGGTCGTACTGCAAACTACGGCTTTATGTTGCTTATATTTATATTTTGTGTATTTACTTCTGTATTTACAAGGTTTCTTCGCGTCCTTTGCGTTGCTATTTGACTTTGGCGCACTTTTTTAGCCGCCCACGCAAACTTTATTTATTTTTCTTTTCCTTTAATCAATAACAATTAACAGCTCTTGTTATAAAATTAACGTTAAACATTTGTAGGCAAAATTTGGAGATACATTTCGTTACAAATGCCGGTGATAACTTTTTCCTACGATTGCTAAATACCGCAATTTCGATTAATTTTGTGACACACATATTAAAAATATTAGTTTCTATACTATATATTTTGACTCGAGTAAATATTACTTTAAGAAATTATGAAAATTTCACTAACAAAAATGGCTAATTCATTAAAATAATATTTACACGTGTCAAAATTAACACAAACTTATTAGTAGACATAAAACATTTTTTGCGCAGCGATTCCATACGTTGTTATAAACATATTTCGCTGCTTAATAAACATTATCTAAAAATTAAAATTGTTAACAACTGTTATAAATTGACTAATCATGGCATAATTCTTTGATTATACGAGTTTTATGCTTAGAAATAATAAACGTAAGAAAATGCTCAGAACAAATGCATTTTATTTTTGTTAAAATAATAGACTAAGTAAAAATCTTTTACCACAAGCGTTTTGATCCTGGCAAAATGTTCTTCAATTTGCAGAATAGAAAAACATTTTTCTTGTGATTAGTGAACGATCTCTAAGAAAGTACGAAATGTTTGCCATCTGCGAGTCTTAAAGTCGAATATTTTGATTTTCTCTTTTCATTTCTTTATCAAACGGTTGTAGAAAATTTACTTGCAAAACTGATCTGAAAGTCAGTAGGCTAATTTTATCTATGTTACGTGAATCGTTATGCTTAATAATTTGTGTCAAGTGAAACGCAAAGTGACAAATCCTCGTTTCAAGAAAGTTTGCTCAAAAAAATGCATCGATTTCCATTGTCTATCGTCTTCGGCAACATTTAAAAAGCTAATTACAATATTCGAAGGAAATCTCTCGGAGAATTCGAAAGAAACATCGCGCAGCAGTGGAAGAAACATATTACTTTAAGAAACTCTCAAATCTGACAAGTATATACATGTACATCAACTTCTTGAAACTTTGCCATAAGCTCCCTCTCAAACGAAAAAAAGGAGCTTTCATCCCGCATAAATCTAATTCCGAACTCCGGGCGACATGCATACCGCAACTGAAACAATTTGCCAAAGCTCAAGTCGTCGAATGCATAACCCACTCATGAGAAGAGCGCCTCAGCGGGAGGAAAATCAAGCGGTGAGAGTTGGCGCAATTCGCGACTACTCCTAGGCGACGCGATTACCGCGGAGATCTCGACGGTAAATCTGTGTAAGCCTCGAGAGTCCTTCCTTCCATCCTTAATCCATCGCAAAGCCTTCAGCCTCTTACTGCGAACTTGTTGCTCTCAGCGACACACACACACACACACACAGCCACAGAACTCGGGGTAGACTCGTCGCGCATAATGCATATCTCTGCATAAAAGCTAAATTCGCTTAACGCACGACACGTGTTCCCCACCTCCCCGGCGAAAAAAAAAAGAGGAATTTCATTTTTGCGGGCGCGGACACATTTTACAGTGTAATCCCGGCGCGATTTGCATGAATTTCGAATAATTTGCCCGAGCGAGCAGACGGAAAAAAAGAGAGACGGAGAGGGCCATTACAAATTGCTTTCGAGCCGCGGCGTCAGCTTTCATTAAAATTTATGTCTCATAAGCCGGCGGGCGTCACATCGGAATCGTAGGCCGATAAAGGGAGAATTTCAATCTCCTTAACGCGCCGCTGGTTTAAATAAGGCAAAGGACACCAGCCGGCATAAAAAATTCTCATTACTAGGCCGCGATATATACAAAGAGCCGGAGAGAAATCGTGCCATCGGATAAGGTCCGCGCGGAGGGCGCAAACGAAAACTTGGCGAAACGCGAAATCATCTTTTCTTGCCGGTGACAAAAAGAAGGCCTTCCCTTTCTTCTCGACGGTATTATTATGCAATCGTGCTATCCCGGACCGAGGAAAAAAGGTCCCGGCTGCTGCCTGCTTCCCCAATATATTTTTTCTCGCCCCCCCGTCCTTTCCTCTCTCTTTTTTTTCTATAACATCGCCTTGCCGCCGAGAACTTTCGCAAATTATAATATTCGACTTTTTAATATTCGATCCCCGCTCGTTTCCTCGTGTTCCCGGCCCTCGCGAAAGAAGAGGCCAGAGTCGCCGTCCTCGCGCGAATCTGACGTTTCAATCTCAAGTATCCAGATGGGATCCAGCGATTCTCTCGATGAACGGGATGAGGAATGGAGGCAAAGATAGAGAGAGAGAGAGAGAAGTTCGAGGATTAAAGCGACGGGATTGCTGGGGTGGCGTCAGGCGTCGAAATGTCCTTTCTGCTACTCGATTCTCTCCCTCCCTCTGCCGTTTCTTTGCCTTCTATTCGATTCTCTTTATTTCTCGCTTTGGACACGCCGTGCCAAAAGCCCTCAGCAAGATTGTGTCGCGAGCGGCGTTTTCGCGCGAACGAAGAGTCGGAGGAGAAAAAGAAGATGCGTAGATTAATTCGCTCGGCTATTGCACTGATGGAGAGTTGGTGATGGTTTCACGGTGCTGTACCTTCTTCGACTAATAGATCGGATGACTCTATTCCATTTGGGAACTCTGGGGATGTTCTCCGTTCTTTACAATTATTTTTTAGATAGCTTTTTTTAGTGCTGGAAAATTGCTGCCGAAGCAAATCAAAAAATCTGTTTGTTCCGTAGAGGATTTTATAGGTTTTTATATTGTCTTGGTCGGAAAATTAATTTAGATCAAAAATTGTTGTTTAAATTTTATGAAAGTTGTAAAGTGTGCCCAAAAAGTGAATGTAAAAGTAAATACTATAAATAATAAAGTAAAGAGTTACAAGTTGGTGTTCTGTTTTAAGTATTTTATACTTTAATATATATTTTTCCGATATTTTTTGACTGATATTATATAAGTTATGATTAAAAATGTTCATTTTGTCTTCTTTAATCTGTTATATTTTAGCTAATGTCTCTTCAAAGGTAGAGCGATAGAAATATTTGTTAATATTGTTCTGATGTTCTTATAAAATATCTTAAATCAATCACATCAACTCCAAAATTTACATTCCAAAATAAAATTCGTATTATCACTTCGTAGTGCTCGTTCGTAATCGCTCTTATGCATGATGCATTTTCAATACTCAGTGATCGGTACTCGGCGTTAGTGCACAATGAACAAATTATTGAAAAAGTTCGGTTTATTTTAGCATTTGATATTCATTTGCATTTAATAATGTCTCAAAAACGTTTTCTTTCTATTTCGAATAATTCATAAATGTAGATAAATCGTATAAAAACTGTTCCACATTGTAAATATGCACTCGTGTACACTGCAAATTCTACCGTGTAAAAATCACAAATTCTGTACTCGTCAACATCTTTTCATCGCTGCAGCATACAATTCATTACTCTCATCTGTCTTCATATAAACATGTAAATTTGACACGTGAAATTAAATTCCGCTAAAAATCTTTACAGTGTACTCCTTCTTCGACAGTGCAGCCTAAAATCCGTGAATGTCAAAGGACAAAAATAATGCCGCTTTTCAATAACTTATTTCCATTTCAAGTACACCAAAGGCTTCCAATGAATTTATCATCTATTCATTCCCAATGGTTGTGTTAGCTTTTCCACGTTAATAAACTATGCAGTAATTGCGTACCGTACAAATATTGAACAACCTTTAAAACCTTGATAAAAATTATAATCAGCATTTGCATCAGCAATATACGTCAAGTTACTGTACACAGAAAAATACTATCATCTTATGCTTACGAATAATCATATATATGAGACCGTCGATGACTGTTCTTTAAAAATTGTCCAATAACTGCAGGAGGATACACACCTCGTCACTGCGTACTTCACCCCGAAGAAATGCTAACTCTTGAAAAATTCATTTCGATCAGTGCGCGCGAGAATCCTCTTCCCCGGTGGTGAAAATAAAACGCCCCCCATAAATCGAGCACAACAACGCAAGATAGAACCGAGGGAAGCGCACACAGAGACATATAGACGCGGGGCTCAGGAGCGGCGCGAAGGACGCGAAGTTGCGTTATTATTCGTATGATCGCTCGTCGTCGTTGCATAATGCGTAATATGTTACATCGAAAGCGATTGGGTCTCTCGCCTGGCAGCTCTCTCTCATCTTCTTCCGCACGCTCGCGCGTCCTGCGTCGCGCTCGCAATTACCTTTCCGTCGACTCTTACCGCTTCTAGTTTAATAAAGGCTTCGTTTTCTTCTCCCTCCGCGCGTTTATCACATCTCTGCCAGAGATCGGCGGCCGGGACCTGTTAATTCTTCCGTCGATGCGCCAGGCAGGCGGCAGCGACAATCACTGGCCTTCTCGTGTTGCTGCTGCTGCACATTATCACGTCCGACGCGAGCGTGCGCGTCGTTCACGAGGCGAGCGCAAGCACCGCTACACGGCTTATCGGAGGATCCAGGCGGAGATCAGCAGCAGGGATATCAGCGTCGCCGCCGTTGCTTGTACCGCCGAGGCTGGAAGCGAGAAAAGTTTGAATTAGAGTGGGCTGGTTCATTTTTTCTTTTTTTTTTTTTTTTTTAATCCTTTTAATTGCTTCGGAGAATTGTGAGTTTTGTTCAAGAGCAACGGTTCGGGGGAAATTGGGAAGGCGGGGAGAGGTGAATCTTTTAAAATCGAAAATATTTCATTTGTCGGCAGAAATTAAAGTTGAAATAAGTAGCTTTTGTGCTGATGAGTAAAATCACAAGTTTATTAAGCATCGTATTATTGCGGAATATTTTAGTACTTCATACTCTGTAACGAGCCGAAAGTTATTTATTATTTAAAGTTAATCCCTATCTAGGATAATCCTCTAGTGTAGAGGAAGCAGCTTATAATGTTAAAACAGACAAACGTATAAAGCGTATAAGTGTGCATAATACGATACGACAAAATAATTACAATAATTTTACAGTTTTTATTCACGTTATTTAAATTTGTTTCATCGCGTGAAAAATTTATCTTATTTTATAGTGATTATAACATTTCGCGGAAACCTCAAACTGATTTCATTTTTTAATTGTATCAAAAGCGTATGCTAACAACTGCTATTTATTATTATCTATAATTATAATTATACACAAACGAGACGCACTGCGCAATCAAAATCGAACCAACCCCAAAGAGACGAGCTAATGTCCGTCGGTATGAAAATAAAGCAGCGCGGAAAGTTAAATTCAAATCGAGCGATAAGAAAATAAATTAGTTTTCGCGCAGCCTCTCCTCCTCAATAGGTCGAAAAAGAAAGAAAAAGACGAAGTACGCACTCGCAATTCCGCGGCGCAATCCGCAAAACGAAGTAATCAACGAAAAAAAAAAAAAAAAAATCCGCCGAGCCACGTTTCTTCATTCCAATTACCGGGGCCGCCAGTCCTACTCTAAAATAAAAACGCCTAGAGAGAGGAAGACAAGCAGTACGTAAATACGGTAGCCTGCGTTCGCTATTTTTCGCGATTCGATTCCCTCGTTTTCTTCGTCCTCCTCGCGTATATATATATATATACCGTGTATATACGTATATATACGCCGAGCGCCTTTACAGTCGGCTCGCTTGGAATTCTTCATTCGCGACGAGACAAACGACGCCGGGGAGGGCAAGTAAGAGAAAGAGTGCAGCTCTCCCGGGTTACTCTTCCGGCTGGGCTCCTCCCTCTGCCCTCGGCCACGTTTCTGCCTCGCGGACGGCTCCTACCTTTTTCCCCGCGAGTTCTGGCGAGGCTCATCTCTAATTACGAATCAGGGACGAGTCGGTGCCCGTCGCACTCCCGGCGTTTCGCTGCGCTCTTCCACCCCTTTTTCCCAATTCAAGCACGTGTACCTAAATTCGTGCGTAATTTGCACGAGGTAATGGATGGCTTTTCTGATTATCCTTAAGAGCTTGATTAAGACGTCAAAGAATCTTTTTTAATCCGCGCGTATTTATGTCAATTATGCAAATGCGCCTCGTGGTCAGAATAAATTAATAAATTGATCCGCAAGGTTTGTTCTGCCATTTTTCTTTAGTAACAAAAGTTATTTTTCTCATTATAAAGGTTAAACATTAAAGAGGTATATCGTTAGACATTATTGCGACTAATAAAGCGATATAAAATTTGAAATTTATTGCAAAAAGAAGTACCTTCCCAAAATGAAAAGTTTTCAAATCCAGAAAACCCGGCAATTTAAAAACTATTTAAAAGCACTTCAAACTCCGATCGCCCGACTATAATAACTAGAAAATTGAAGCGTTCCCCGGGAGCAGCGATTAATTTTTCATGGCAATTTCGTCCATCTCTCAGGCGCGCTCTTTTGCTCTTGTTGCGACCCCCGCGCGCTTTTTCTCTCTCGCGGATAGTTTTTTCGGCTCCTTCGCAAGTCTCGAGCGCGTGAAGCTTTTTCATCCTCCCCCCCCCTTCCCCCCGCCCCGCCTCCACCCCCGCCTACACATCCAGCTTTCATCGAGCGCCCGGATGATTTATGGGAGGCGAACGATTCGCCGTCGGCGTGCCTCGCACTTTTAAGACCGCTCGAGCGTAGCCTAATTGACGCGTACAATTCCGAGACACTGTCTCTCTCTCTCCCTCTCTATCTCTTTTTGCGAGGATTCGATTGCTTTTAATTGCTTTATTACGTAGGCGGAATTGATTGGAGGGCCGCTCAGTTAACCCCTTCGAGGGTGAAATTATATCTGAGTAATTGCACTCGTTATGGTTTTGGCCATTTTCGAGGTCGTTAATTTTTATGCACTATTTATTGCGAAATCAAATGTTCAGTGCCGGTTTTTATATATATTTCGAATGACAATTTGAGCTTTTAAATTCGACCTGCTGCGAAATATCCATTTTTTGTGCATAAATAGGTACGTTTCAAATCGAGTTGTTATACAAGTATGCTTTTTGGTATCTATTAAACTCGTTATTTATCGAGTTTTTAAACATTTATGCAATTGTTCAGTGCATAAACGTCAAAGTCGACATTTAGTAGTTTTTTTATATTCAAAAAGACCATTCAGTATCACTATTAAATAATAGAGATCTCAAAAGTTACATCGTTTTTATTCCCTGTCAATTTTTATTTTTATCCTCTAAAAACATTATAAAGCCAGTTCTTTTTTATTTATTTCATTGAGAAAATCGAATCAAGCGCAGGGGAAAAAAAAACAAATTTAGCACCGCCGCGCATTTATCGAGATTTTACTTTGACAGCCCATTTCAGTGGGATCTCGGCGCGCCGCGAGTACTTTGTCTGTATATTTCGTAATACCGACGACAGTAACTTTCAAAACAGGCGTCCCTTCCATCAAACAATTGACGAGCTGGCTGCGAATCTGCCGTCGACAGGAGTCGGCACCTCTCTCCCACTTGCTTTCGAGGAGCGTCGCCGAACTGTCGGAGGTGCCTTGTTTGCTTTATCAAGAACATCCAGCCGATGTAGTATTTTAAAACCTCGCTTTATTCCCAGAATACAGAAATTATTCAAGCGCTCGCAGCCGGATTGGCTTGATAAAAATAAATTAGCCCATTACCGCTCGAGGTGGCACTTCGGCGTTAAATTTCACAGCAATCATTAGCCGAGCTCTCGCGTACGGAACGCGCTCCGCTTCCGCGTCGTCATCTCCGCGGACCCGTGGAGGGGTGGATTCGTTCGCTTGTAATGCACCCTTAGCGATTCCGGGGGGCAAAACCGCGCGCGGCCGAGCTTCTTCTACATGTAAATGCGAGGAAAAAAGTTGCCGAGGAGACGGGCGGAGGCACGAGGAGCGGGCAAAACATCCGCGCGCGCCCGGCGAAATCCCCGATGGGTTCTCCTCGGAGCCGCTCGCGAACGTGCGCCGAATGTGCAAGTTCGTGCTAATTTAAAACAGGAGAGAGAGAGGGGAGGGGGGCGCAAAAATCCGAAGGAGCTGCCGCGCCGTGCGTCGCGCGTGGAGCCCCGACTTTTATTACGTTGCCGTGAGAGCTTCTTGTGTTTCGCCGTGTATGCGCAGGAGCTCTCGGATCGCCTTTTCTCCGGGCGGATCGTATCGTTGCTGATTTTGGCGCGAGCGGGCTCTGGCGAATTTTCACTTTGATTTTTTCGGATTTTATGCTAAGGAGACCGTCGGCTCGTTGTGGGAGGATTCCGAAGTGGGGGAAAATGGATAGTTTGTTGCTTGATGCATTGGTGAGAGAGGAGCTCAAGTGGAAGTGAAGTTTGCTTCGACTCAGAATTTATAGTTTGATAAATATAAACACTTCTTTTTATTGAATTTAACTGAAATTCCGTTTGCGCAATCTATATTAATTTAGTTAAGAAAGGATACTTACCATTTTTGGAAGACCACTCCTGTTTCCGTTTCTTATCCAATTCATTGGCTTTCTGTTCTGATTTTCCAATTTCATTGAGACTTGACTGCATTTTATTTCCTGCAGAGAATAGAAAAAATGAATAAATATTTTTGGTATTATAAACAATTCATTATGGTTGGAAATTCGTTTTAAATCTTGAATATTACGTTAAAAAACTGTCGACTAGAAAACTAAAATTCATTTTGCACCATATCCCCTTTTCATATTGTGAGAGTTTTCAACTAATTAAAAATTGATATTCTTTTGCAAGAGTAGCATAAGGGAACGTTACTGTATTGACCTTAATTAAATTTTTACTTTCGTATTTCATTAAAAACGAATCGCACCACATTGTCAGAAAAATAACATTTTTCTTTATTAGACCTATTTATTTAATTTTATGGTTAATGTAAAAATTTTTAAAAATATACGCATTTGGAATTTTAATGAAACACGTTTATTTACATTTCATTCATAAAATGTATGCAGAGAAGGAAATGTTAAAAGAATTCGTTTTTCAGGATGAAGCGGAGTGATAAATAGATAAATATTAGATATTTAAAAGAGTTCCTATTTCAAAGCTGTATTTAAATACTTATTTACAACTCTAATTTATAATATTGGACGATTGATGGCCAGCATATTAATTGGAATTACTAGAACCAAAATGAAATTGATGATTTACCCCCATTACAATCAAACCTGATTTATATTGTACTATATTATAAAAGGAGAATGCGTTTCTTTATAATCGGCTCTAACTTTAAAAACAAAATAACTACGCCCAACACACTTAGAAAAATAATGCTACACCCATCCCAAAGGTTCCCTCGAAAACTTCTCTTTCCATCGCTCAAAGGCAAGGTTTACAATCTCTTATTGAATCCGGCATCAGAATTCCGCGGCGCCCTTTCAGTCTCAAAAACTTTCCGTCTCGAATTTGGCTCTGCCAAATTTCGCAGGCTTCCTTTTTCCAGCAGCCCCCCCCCCCCGGGCACGAAATCTCGAGGCGCATTAGCGGGAAATTTAATAAAATCGAAAACGTGAAAAAATTCAGCGCCGCCCGGGAGGGGGCGTTATTCGCTTAAGTCAATTTTAATATTTCACCGGGGAAGCGAGCGAGCCGCCGCAGCCCCCTAATTTCACTTTCCCCGCACGTCCGGAGCAGCGGCCGGCGGAGCGTCGCGCTAATTTCTGACTTCTCCTAATTCACGGGGACCTTATACTCTTCTCGCGGCGACGACGACGGCGGCGACGACGACGCTTGCCGTGGGAGAAAAAAGAACGAGGGAAGCAGGAAGAGCCGCCGCGCGAATTACCGACGGATATCGGCGAAATCGCGGGCGGGAAGGAAATCGAAGGCAGAAATTCGTGCTCTCGCCCTGCTTTCACGGGTCTCTCTCTCTCTCTTTCTCTCGCTCTCGTTCTCTCGTTCCTTATTGTCACCTCGCGGAGGAGGACTTGAAAGATGCATAAAACATTATCGGCATTCTCTGCCGGGAGTTCCCTCGTCCATTGAAAAGCTATCTTCCTCCTCCTCCTCCTCGATGTGTTCCACCCCCTTAAACTGCCTTCTGGCGCTCTCTCTCTCTCTCTCTCTCTCTCTCTCTCTCTTCGTCTTTGCCCTCCTTTTTCGAAGAGAGAGAAATCGAAGCTGGAAAGCGCGGCGCCGCAGCATTATGAAAAATGGTCCCGGGAAAATGGATCGTTTTTTCTTTCTTCTCTCTCTCTCTCTCGCCGGAGTTTTTTGCTGCCCCTCGCGCCTCTCCGCGGGACTCCTGTTCCGAGAGCCAAAGTCGCCAATATCGACGCGGAAGGCCGGGAAAAAGAGAGATGAATGAGGGGAGGAAGAGGAGGGAATCGCGCGAGAGGCCTTATTTTCTAGCGAGATCATGAGGCCGCCTTTCCGTCTTATCCAGACGTACGGGAGGGAAAATTTGAAACGGAGCTGAGAATTTCATTGGAAAATGCGAGGAACATTGCTTTCCCGAATTTATAATGTCGTTTTAAGCTATACGTTTTTCGATGCAGGCGCGCGTTTGCGTTGGTAAAACGAAGTAGGGAACTCCAGTTGGTAGGGTGGGAGAACTTGAGAAATTTGATTCTAGATTTTCTTATTGGCAGTAAATCTTTGAACTATCGAAAAGTAATTAAGGCAAACTGAGAGCGTTAAAAAGTAAAAATGATTAATATCTAAAACGATTTTTCTTCACGAATTATAATAATTTATAAGCTGTACAAAAGCAATTATCAAATGAGTTATAAGGCACTTTATAGGATTTATTACTTTTTTTTTAATATTAATTTCTAAATTCGAACAATATAAATGATAAAATGAATGAAAAGAGAATTTAACAACTTCCGGGAGCATTGATTTTATTATTGTAATCCATCAAAACTCTTTCCAATGATCAATTATTATTTTTTTCAATCAATTCGCTAGAAAAAAATTTCATTGTTATAAGTTTTCCACGCTGTTAGAATTTAATAAACCGAACACCGGTATTTTCTGTTGTTTCACGTACGATTCGACCCGGCAGATTCTGGACTTCGCTACTCCCTCCGCGAAATTTCGCATAACTTTATTAATTCATTAACATAATTACTGCAAAAAATGTACAAAACATAGTCCTAACGCGGCCTCCGTCCCTGAGCAATAATTTAAATTTTAAATTTCAGTTTGAAATTCAAGCCCGACCAATCGCACCCGCCCCAAACGCAGAACGTGAAAGAATTACCGAGCAAACTCTCCCGCGAGAACTTTGAGAGTTTACTCCACAATTTATATTAGAAAGCTTCTGGGAGAAAGATATTGTGCGATATTCCGGCGCTAAACGCCTCGCGTCCGGCATAAATCTATTTTGAATTTTGAATTTATTCGAATTTTTAGCTTTAATGCTCTTAGAGAGGAGAGGGAGTCCGGCGAAAATCTGGCCCTCGTTGGAGAGCTTCGTCTCTCTGCGAAGGGAAGAGATGAAGCTCCACCGGAGCAGCTTTTCTCTTTCTCCGACGCATCGCGGGTATGTGCATGTATCGCGGGCAACCTCGTGTAGATACTTTGGCGATATGTATCTCTATGGGATGTAGACTTTGCTGAGCTTCTCCTCCCCCGAGTTTCATGAATATATATTCTAATAATTATTCGTATTTTTGGTTGCTTGACTTATGTTCCTGGTCTTTGTTGCGGTTGGGATTTGCCTACAGAGGCTTTTCGTGGTTGAAGTTTCAACTTATTTTACCTAACAGCTAAATTATTCTACAGGCGTATTAATCATCTTTTACTATTTATTATTGATATTTTGTTTTTACAAACAATAAATAAAGTATAAGTTAACAATAGGCAAAATGGAATTGTAAGGTTGTTAGTAACCACGCGATTATTCATAAATCAACTAAAAAATCTTTTTCCTATAAAATTCTATCATACCGTAACCGTTCATTGGCGATTGATAACCCATGAAAATTAATAACCCGTCAAAAACAAGTCAGTCATTATGGAGCACTTGTAAGTGCAACGAAAACGTATCGTTTTAAAAGCTGGCCTGCGCTTAAAACTGAAGCTACACCGCAATGCACGCAACCTAGACTCCATTATGGATCATTTCATGCTCGGAGGAATCTTACTGCAGAAGAATTCGTACCCACCCGCTGAAAACTAATCGTTCAAGTACGTCTCTAAAACAAGGTTTCCGTCGATACGTACATATTTATCCGTCTGACTAGACTCGTACTTTTCTACTTAAATTCTTTTGCCAACCCATTTCCGCCCTCCTTTCAGATTTTCCCGTAAAGCAACGTTCCCCCAGTTCCCAAAATCAATTCCCTCATTAATTTTTCTTACTTTAGCGAGGAATTTTTGCTCCCCGGACGGGCTTCGCTATAGTTGTCTCCCGCTTGCCGTTAACCCGCCCTGCGTGAAGGTGAAAGGTTCGAACTCACCGGCGAGGGACAGAGTTAGACGGGCGCTAAATTATTTACCGGTAATAACCATAGCTCCGCCAGCAGCGCCGGGGAACAGCACCCTCCAGCAAGGGGGAAAGTGCGTCGTCGCGTCGTCGTCTACGTCGCCGACACTTTCCTCCCCTTTCCTTTTCCCCAATGAATATTACACCTTTCGCCTCGCACAAAGACTTCACTCAACGGCTTTTCATTCACGGGCCGCGCCGCGGCAGACGACGAGGCTATAACCCAGGCCAGTCCACCTTGCCCTTCGCCTTCCCGCTGGCTGATCCAGGTTTTTAGCTCCTCTTTCTTCTCTCCTCGCTCCCGGGGCTTTTTATTTCGCCTTCTGGCGCTTTCTCTTCCGACGCCTGTTTTCCGACTTACAATTCGCACAAAGGCGATAATGAGGGACTCTGACGGGGTTCGGGCGAATAAATTTTTTACGGCGAGAAGCGCTTCGCTCCGAGTATTTCGGCTAAACAGCCGCAGTGGCGGCACTGCTGACGCAGCACTGACATTAACGCCATGCATCATTCATATTACATATTGATCAGGTTCGTTACAGGCAGGTTGAAAAGCGATTGCTTTCGGGTTTCACGTCGATTCAAACTGCATAATATGTAATCTATAAATAGGAAATCAGTTTATTGTTTATCACCTTTCGATATGACTAATAAAGTAGCATTGAACAGTGTACATACAAATGGAATGTTACAGAGGTACCAATTTTCATAAAACAATATGTCATATAAGGTTTATATCAATTGTTTGTTGTAAATAAATAAAGTGGTATATGAAATTATAATATATTATATTGCCTTTTAGCGGTAAAATAAATTTTGTACCGTTTATTGTAAATAAAGGACTTTAAAATTAAATTATGCATGATGAATATTTATATTTGGCACATGTAGTTTATAAATTATATTATTTTTATGCTTCTTAAAGCTAAAATAATTTTAGTCGAAATGCACGAGAATTAATTTTCATTTTGTATGCTCGAAACGTTCAGAATATACAATAAAATTTATCGCACGATGCGATAATACATTTTTAAACAATTTATATTATCATAGTTCGCTTTATTTTTTAACTGCTTGCATAAACATCTTCGCGTTTTTATCGTTTATACATTCTTTTACGAATCGAAAAAATTACTTTGATTAATATTTATTCGCATCTCGGAAATGGCATTAAGTCTTATTTTTCGTCGTATTAAGTAAACGTCACTTATCTTAGAAAAGCAGTTATTTCGACTTAGAAAAATACCTTTTTCTTTCCCTTTTTCGATTAGCCCTCCCGTGAAGGCCGTCGACGTTCGATTCGAAACGAGTGACGACATTGATTTACGGTTCTTAGTCGATTCTGGAAACGACCGGAACTCAAAGCCAGCAGTCGCTGTGCGTAATGATAAAAATCTATTTTCCATTGTAGTCTTATTATGCATGTTAGAAGGGTTCATTACAATGATTGAAGTTAAGTTAAATAAGATAAAAGTAATACTGAAAAAAAGTTGATTAATCTTCTGAATTACGAAAATACTGCAGTTGTTCCTTAACTTGACCGCTATCATTTATATCGATATTATTTCAGGAAAAGGTAAAAATAATCGTGCAAATTTCGGGCCAAATAAATTCTACACGAATCACTCTAATTATTCCGGAATTATTGAAAATTGAATAAAATATTTTTAAAGTCTGTAAATATCCTGGAAAATTAATTAATTTCGAAATTTATTTTACGAGTCTTG
>JAWWEM010000010.1:13585093-13598877 GCA_035582935.1 Ormyrus thymus | reverse complement strand
ATCGATGCGCGGGGCTTTATTGCCGGTCGTTAAGCACTCGCAAGCTTCCAGGGGGCTGAGCTTGTATGAAAAGCGCGTCGCCGGATAAGTTCGCGAATTGCGATCGTTTCACCGCGCTACATTTATTTCTCTTTTCTCTCTCTCTCTCTCCCTCTAGCTTTTCTCTTAGCTGCGCGGCGGCCTCGCGAATTTAAGTGTTTCGCCGCTTTCCATCCCTTTCCCTCGCGCGCTCCTCCTCCTCCCCCGGCTTTTTCGGCGCGCCGCAATTTTTCATGTCGCTCGCGCTCGTGCCGACTGCTATTACAAGCGGCAAAAGTATCGCGCCGGCTGCTTCGTAATTTTTAAAACTTCTCCGGGGCGGAGACGCGCTCGCGCGCTCTTCCCTGTATTGCTCGCGTGCTTCGCGGGCTATTTCTTTAATTGACGAAGAATTCAGAAAAAAAGGGGAAGACGCTTCGGGCACGGGCATTTTATGTTCCGGCGCGTCGCGTTTGAATGTCGCCGCGAATTTTTGCTATTTGTGATGCATTAAATTCCTCAAGATAAGATGTACATTTCTTTTATTAAAAGTTCGTTAAATCGTTTGGAATTACATTAATATTTATTATGAATTTGAAAAATGATTTTAAGTAACTAAAATGTATCTAGATTCGCAAAAGTTAAGAGTTCTATTGGTATTATTCTACATTTAGAATTCACTACCTATGCAGTCCTAAAAAAATTTGCCACTCGTTCACCCCCGCAAGAAGACAAAGAAAAATCGCCGCTCACCTCGACATTGAAGATAGTCAGGCTCATGTTGGTCTTGTAAGGCGGCTTCTCCGGCGCCGACAGGACCTTGTACTTCTTGCCCTCGTGGATCATCACGCCGTCGTCTCTCGTCCAATAATTCAAGGAGGTCGGGTGGGCCTCCGTGTGGCACTCGAGGGTGACCGGGTAGCCGAGCGGCACGCCGACCAATTGATGCGGTATCCAGAGCATCGGCGGAACTGCGAACCGAGACGCGAAAATCGAGGATTAGTTTCGAGAGGGGAGCGAGAGAGGACGAATCGACGCCTTGCGGCGCGTGTGCACGTCGGGCCGCATTTGCGCGAGCTCCGGAAGCGGAGAGGATCGGGAGGGGGGGGGCGGGCGCTGCGAGCCGTTTATATGCAAGGGGGCGAGGAGTGATTGATTGACTCATAAATGTTCCAATTACCAGTGGTACACGATAGACATAGGGAATCGATAGCCCCTTCGCCGGGGCTCGATAAATTACAGGTGACCTGTTGTTTGCAGAGTTTATCCGTTTAATCACTGTTACTCCATATTTTCGCCGTTATTTGATTTTATTGCGATAATCGGGCTGCCGGGGGGGAAGTTATTTGATTTAGTGCGGCAAAAGTGTTGAACTTCATATTAAGGTTTGAAATTTAACGACTGCCGTATTTGAAAGTGCGTTTTCTGAATAAATGAATAAGCAAGTCGTTACTTTTGCCTTATCTAATGTTTCATCTTAAAATAAGCCACGAAATCTCTACGTTAATCGAATTTAAAATGATTTCACAAAATCCTTTCGAATTAAAAGAAGCTTTCGAACGTAGAAACGTATCTTTAATGCCCGCGCGTAATCGTAAAGTTAAAACCGCGCTATCTTTATGCAGGCGTATTGGCAGCGAAAAGCGCAGTTCGCGTGGAGCTTATTTCTGCCGGAGATTCTTGTTTAGATATCGGGAAACAAACGATCGCATCAGATCGAACGATAATCGCGGCGAAAGGCAAGGCAAATTTCTATTCCGGTAAATGCCCCCGAAGAATTCCAGCCTCGGTCCTCGGCCGGGAGATAGCGGCGCGACTGCGAGGAATAAATATTTTTCGAAAAGTTGAGCCTGCTCGTGCCAAAGGAGCTTTGCCAAGGCCTCCCTTTTTGTCCGACTGAGGGAGGAGGAGGAGGCGGCGCTGTCTCGGGTGGAGCAAAGGGGATCCGACACCTTCTTAAAATGCAAAACATCCGCCCGGCCTGCGAGAATGGAGCTCCGGCAGAGGGAAAGAGAGAGAGAAACGAGTGACTGCAGGCGCGAAACGAGGGAGCGGGACTGCCGGGAGAGAGGATCGGGTGACACGCCGAGTTCTTATTGCGAAGTCGTCGCGCATTGACTTAGGACCCATCCGAGGCGATTCTCTTTTACGAAACGGGGAAGAGGGGAGGGCTGAATCAATAGAAATCTCAACCGGTACACGACTGCCGACATCCGACCAATCTTTTTATTCGACTCTCGACTCTCTCTCTCTCTCTCTCTCTCTCTCTCTCTCTCTCTCTCTCTCTCTCGATTGTTCACAGGGTGGGGGGGGAGGTGGAAGTCAATTATCGAGCCGTTTAAAATGACTTGATTTGATTTTAAATCAGTTTTACTTTGATTTCGACGCTCGGAAATGAAGATGGAATTAGTGTTTATTTTAAATTGCCTTTCATTCAGCGTTGCGAGGCTGCGAGCCGTTAAATTATTATGCTATTCAATTGAAGTATCTCATTGTTAAATATTTCAATTAATTATCTCGAGTGCTCACTTGTTTTCGCAATAAAAATATTGGGTAATTCGAACTCTAGATTCCAACAAATATTAGTTCGCTCAATTAACAACCGAACAATCTTCGACAGAGGCTTTACAAAAATATTGAAGCTAAATCCGCGACTGCCTTCATCAGGCAGCAGAATCGGCGGAAGAATCGGAAAGTACAAAAATTCCACGCAGACGGGAAAAGACAATCATTCGAGCAGAAGGAAATAAAGCCAATACAGTGCCGGTCTGGCGTCGATCTCGCCGCTCCCGCGCGATTCCATCCCATGGTTCGTTAGTCAACCTCGGCCGTCCGTCGTCCTTGAAATTCCCGCGAAGCGCGGCGCTTCCCCGCCGACGAAGCCGCGCGAGCGCGCCTCCCGGGGAAATAAAGAGAAATCCCGCGAGCGCGACGGTAAGATTTAAACAGGCAATACCGAACGTGCAGCGAGCGGGGGAGCATGAAATTCACAGGACAAGCCGCGGGCGCGAGCCGGGGGCACGATCGCTGAAAATGGAAATGTAAACGGGGCCCGGCGCGCGTATAGGCGAATTGCGGGAAACAATGGGGCTCTCTCCGCTCCGGCTCCGGGATACAGCTCGGCGGACCGGGAGTTAATTCAGGCGGAAGTTAAACAGCGTTAAAGCCAGGCTCCGCGGGTGAAGTCGCGCGCGCGCGTGTGTGCGCCTCCCCCCCGTCGCTCCTTGCGCCGGGCTGCGACTTTTCCGAGCTTGACAGGCCGCCGCCGCCGCCGAGCCGGGCCCGGTCTTAAATTCATCGCCCGGCCCCCGAGGCGCCGCGCCGCCTGGCGCTGGATAAACGGCCGCGGCGCACAATCGCGAATCGGCACACTCGCCGTTCTTTCGGCCTGCACTGCTGGTCCTTCCTCGTTGAACGGAGGGGGGGGGAGGCCGCGAGCTCAAAGCGCGCTCGAACACTGCGGCTTCGGTAGCGAGCGAGCGACCTCCTTCTCGAGAATGTACATTTTTGATCGGAACCTGGTGCAGCGCGCGCGACAGGCTTACTGCGGCTTGAATGACGCTAAGCAACGGCCGCTCGTCGTTCGGAGGGTGGGGATTCTGCTGCGTTCTTTAGAAGAATGCGGAGCGCCTTCCAGGGGATTGTTGTATCAAAGTTTGACTCTGGCCCTTTTCATCCCTCGCCGATAAAAATTGGATAATGTTTTTGGGCTACTCGACGGTGGGTGCGTTTGATTAATATTTTCTCGTTGGGCGAAATTGACTGGTCGTATGTAATGTTGTTCTGCGATTCACGCGAGCTTTCGCCGAACAAAAGAGCCAACGTGCGGCTGCTGAACTCATTCAAATAAGTTTTTGAATATTCATATATACAGCAATTAAAGCAAATGAAAGTTTAATTAATTGCTTTAGCTGGAAGCGTGAATTTTAGCACGTTGTAATTAAACGATTAATTTAAAATAAAGAGGCACTTTGATCATTATAAATGAAAATTTTCAATTACGAAATTTTTATAATGGCTGGCTCGAACGAGATTTAGTCGGGCGCAACAAACTTATTAACCGAATTAGAAGGAAACGCAGCCGCGAAACGCCTCCAATAAAAAGCTATGAATCCGAACACCGCTCGTATAATTTAAAATTTCATCCAGTTCATAATCGATAATCCCCGTAATACGCGAGTGCACGCGAAACCTCGCAGTTCCCTCGCGCGGCTAAACCCCCCCACTTCCCTCCCATCCCGCTCTCGGCGGAGCCGTTCCAAGTGCCTGTCGTCACGACGTCGGTTAGCTCAAACTTTCAGCGTTTCCCGGCTGGCCGGAATCCTCGTGGAATTTTAATCCCGCTCCTCGCGCCGCTCGTCCGCGAAAAACGGCCGGCAGCTCTCTCTACGTGCGCGCGCGCGCGCGCGGGAGCTGGAAATTCATAAAGCCGCGGCTCCCAGCCGGTTTCCGACCGAGGCGGTCCCTCGACCGCTCCGAGGCTGCATCTCGCGCCGAGACATCGGGGGAGGAGAGTTCATTTTCGGGCCACGGGCAGGGAGGGGGGCGCGATCGCTGATTCTCGCCCGGGCGGGAGCGCGCAACTCTTGCCTCCTTGCTTTTTAATATATGGGGAATAATAAGCTTGCATTACTTCTTTCGAGGTGAAATTACTTTGAGCGAAGTTGAGGGGAGAGCCGCGGGCTCGCCTGTTTGCCTTCTTTCCTTTTTTTTTCTTTTCATTAAAAAGTCCGGAAAATGCGCCGCGCGCACGGCTGGAGGTGCGCGCGAAAATTAATGATAAAGTTAATTGGACCGAGTTCATTTTTTAAGCAGATAGGGCTTCTTCGAGTTGACGAAATTCTGAAGATACGCCCGAGCGCGCCAACTTTTTTACTAAAGTATAATCATACCTGAAGTAGATTTTTTAATTAATCTTAAAGTTGTTCCATGAAATTGTCTTAATATTGACAGAGATGGTAGAATTTCCAATCTATAAAATGACGATGAAAAATGGCCGGTTTTCAGGTCATAATGAAACGTTTTTTGAAACAGTTGTCGATCATTTTTTCAGTCTCCGTTCTCAGTTATTCGGTAATGTAGTAAAAAGCATCTAAATGCTATGGATAGCTTATATAAATGCAAAGAAGTAGCTTAAACTAATTGAACGTTTGTAATTGACCGTCCACGAGAAATTGAGAAAAATATTAATTTCGCATTAAAAACTGGCCATTAACTACTTCAAAAATGTAGTGAGATATCTACTCGGGGAGCGATAAATATTAGTTCTGCAATTATTGAAATTCAATGGAGTAAAAATAGACTAATTAATTAAAGATTTGTAATTTAAATCCGAAGCGAGTTCATGAATATTTAACTGGCGCCGGGGTTTACATTTCTTATTTAATGTCCGTGCTGTACGAGCTGCATGTACCTGCACGCAACTGCGACATCTCGCATTAACGATTGCTGCAGTATAAATGAACAATGTGTAATTAAACCATTAAACATTCTGTTACAGAACCAATGGATGATTTGCATATTTACATTAATCAACAAAACTTGAGCGCAATCGAAAATAAACATTGCCCCGTATCGCCACAAGACTATCCAAGAATAATAATCAAGCAGCCTTTATTCCCGTCGCAGTGTTAATATCCGGCCTCTAATTAATGAACTTTAAAGGCCGCATAAACAAGCGAGGCGAAATTTCAGGGTCACAGGCAGCGGAGCCCGAAGTTCGGTCCTCGGGAGCGGCGGCGGCGGCGGCGGCGGAGAGTGGCTTAGGAAATTGCGAAAATTACACGGAGAAGAGTCGAGGGCGGGCGCGCGGATGCGAAACCGCTCGCGGCATCGTGGCATTAATGCGGGATTAAGAGATTTTTGGCCTAGTTTCTCGGGGCCGAAACTATGCTCGCCTCGACCTCTCGATGTGCGCCGAGGCCGTGAGGCTTCCGCCGACCCGAAGTTATGGACTTCGCTCGGAGCCGGCTTCCAAGGCAGCGCTCCTCTGAATCTCTCTCTCTCTCTCTCTCTCTCTCTCCTGCAGACACGCGCGCGCGCGCGCAGGTCAGCCAGTAATCAGCACAGCGATTAGACGTCACCGATTAGATCCATCGAACTTGCGGCCGGCGTCGAGCCGCGCGCTCGATACTGCTGCTGCTGCTGCTGCTTCGCGATGAGCTCGCACTGCTGCCTTGTTTCTTGCTTTTACGGAATTGCTGGCATTTTGCGGGCTTAAGCAGAGTGCTTGAGGTTTCGGGGTTTGCCCGTCGATTTTCGCTACGTTTCTCGCGGTTTTCGCGGAGATCGATTCCTGCTTTAACCGCGGGCTTTAACTTCTGAGTTATACTAGTAATAAAATGTTGCCTGTACTATTAATACAGAACTAGAATATATTTAGAATATTCGCTATATTTAGAAAAACTAATTAATAAACAGCTAATTTTAAATTGCATTTGTCAACGTAAGTTACGTAATGCAGCGGCGACTTAATGAATCAATGCTACTATTTACAGAAAATTATGTTAATTCATGTAAATTCTATTGATATATACTGCAGCTAACAATCGCCCGGCTCAATTTCAATTTGTTTTCTTGAATTAAGCGTTCACCTTGATAGTTTTAATGTCGCGTCTAGGCCAGTTTTATCTCAAAACCAAATCCTTTCACAATTTGCCAACCGTAAAAACAACCCTTTTAAGAGAAACAAGCAGCTCTACCGCCAACTCAATTCCATATAAAGCCGTGTACGTTACACACAAAAAGTGCGCCTATCGCTTTGCAGAGTAGCATCCCCCCTTTCCCCCCGAGGCAGCCGAGAAGCACTGCGAAGATAATTATCCGCAGTCAAAGGTAAAGTGCGAACGGTCCCGCAATAACATTATTAATTGCGTTCTTGCTTTGTGAACGGGGATTGCACCTCGGCTGCTTCTATCTGCTCCCCCTCTGTGCGTCTCATTCGCGTTACACTTCATTAAGGATCTCAGACAGTGCGTCTGCGTATCAAAGCGCTCGAGTCGCTCGCGCCCGAATTTCCCGCTGCGTGCTTCCGGGGGGATGCGCGCGCGTAACGGAGGATGTAATTAGTTGCGGTTCTTGTCAATTAAGGCCGTCTTATATTTGAGCTTGATGTTTCAATTAAGGATGTCCAGGAGCTGGCTGTTTTGACTTAATTAAGTCTGGACCGTTCGATCCTGACAGTTTGGGTTAATAAACATTTAATGTTTAATGAAGCTAATTGATCGTTTTTGAAAAATAAAGTCTAATTTACTAGAAATTAATGCCTCGAAATCCATATTTTCCTTTTTGCTCAAACTCGATTCAGCTTAACTATCAGGTTTGCCAGATAACCCGTTTAAAATTTCCTCCCGCCTTTAAAACGACGCTCCCAAGTTCGGAAGCTTTCTTTGGCAAATTAACAAAAGCGAGCTAAATCAAGCCATAATCCATCCAGCGGCGGCGGAAAGATTCTCTTATACCAAAACGAAGACTCCGCCGGGTTCCCCGGGATTTCGCCGGGAAATTCCGAGAGCCTCGGATTAAAAGCGGCAGGAGCCTCGGAGGCTCGGAGCGGCGCAGTCGATTAGAGATGAGGAAGGCGTAGCCGAAGAAAAGCAGGAGCGAGGAAAGCGAGAACGACGGGCGAACGAGCCTAACGGGGTTAACGAAAAGATACGTCGAGCGCGAGGATCCTCGGGGACTCCCGGGGTTCGTTTGCAGGCGGAGGATTCGCGCGGGGAAAAGAAAGGCCGGGGAAGAGAGGCAGACAGGCAGGTACCAGCGAGCGGGAGGCATTGTCGCATTAACATTCCTTTCGTGTGAAGAGGGTGTGCGAGTGAGAGAGAGAGAGAGAGAGAGAGAGGGAGCGGGAGAGTGCGGAGCGATTAGGGTGGGATTTGATTATGGAGGGTTGCGCGCGTTGTAGTAATAGCCTCCGAGCTCGCCGATGTGTAGAGGGAACTAACGGAAAGGGAGACTCTGGCACGTGCGAAGCCGAACACACTGGCTGCACTACGGGAATTTAAGAGTTCCTGGGAGAGAGAGAGGGGGAGAGGGAGGAAGGATAGCTACACACGCGGCTTTTTCTTTATCCTCCGCTCGCAAAAAACGCCTCCGTCTCGTTAAGTGCTGCGAGTTGGAGGTGCCGTTTAATTGGAATCTATTGATAATTTGCTTCACGGTTGTCTCATTTGTGGATTTCAGTTCGGATTGCCTTTCTGGATAATTTCTCAAGGAAGAGGAGAAATTTTATTTTTAAATTAAAAGTTGACCGAGAGTCTTGCACTGATTTTTGTACAACAAGAGTTTGAAGAGCAATCTGTAATTGGCTCTTACGAGCTGTAAAAATATGCGAAAATTCCACGAAAAATTGGATTTTCAATCAAACTTTTACGATAATGTTCGAAATTATGTTGAACTAATAATTCTCTGAAGATAGTTTCAGATTATGAATTTACCTTAGTTTTAATTAAAATTGTTTAAAAATAAAGTAAATTTAATCCGGCGGTCCATTAAATCATCGGTAACAATGAAAATTGTCAAGCGTTCAAAAGTTTCACTTAATTCCAATAGAAATACCGCAGGTATATCAAGTGAAAAACCGGCCATTCCGAAAGTCCGAACTCGTCCTCCCAACTTATAAGTCGCAGTGGCTTCTAATCAGCTCGAATCCGCGCCAACAAAACGATAAACTTTCGAAAGTCGGTTACCCCCCCGCCTCGCTCTGCAGGGCAAGTAAAAAAAGGCCCGAGCAAGCAGCCAAAGAAAAGAAGTAACAGAGAGAGCGAGAGAGAGAGAGAAGGAAGAAGAAAAAAAAAGGAAAGACGGAGCATTCGCCCGATAGCCATTTCTGCCTCTGCAGCCGCGAGCTGAAAGATCCCGGGCGATATCACGTAGGTCCTCCTCCGTCTGTACGTATAACTCTTTCGGTCAAGTTGTCGTGTGTCGGCGTCGCCGCTGTTGGCTTGACGCTTGACCCCTTGGCGGAGCCCGTAACTGCTTGCGGAGCACGCGCGATTGGGGGGAGGAATCGGGGCGGGGGGGAGTCCGATGGCGCGCGGCCAAAACTTTCCAGGGGGGAAATTGGAAGATGAATATCGATCCGTAACGCCTGCAACTACCCACTTCTCTCCCCGCTCCCGTGTCAATGTTATCGCGAGCTTTGTTCCCGTGCCTCGGCATCAAAGCATCCGATACCGCCGTCGCTGCTGTTATTGCCGCCGCTGCCGCTCGGTTCTATTATACGCGCGGGCCGGGCTCGCGGGCGCAGCGCCGCGCTTTATATATTGTGTAAACACGCCGAGAGGGAAAGAGGCGATTGGACCTTGGAAATCCGGAAGTTGTCGCCGCTCGGGAGACGGAACTGCCCTCGTCCAGTGATTCGGATCGAGTCAATTACCGCGAGGGCTCGCGGCGGGGGGACCGAGGCGAGACTTGTACCTTTCTGCAGCTGCAGGGCGGAGGCTCGTCAAGCAATTTATTATTTAAATAATGACGATAAAAAGCTTAAATTCGGGCTGATTTATTGGCGGTGATATATGTCTATCGCAGACGAAGTGAAATAAATTTGCAGGAGCTTATGAACGCCAGATTTCGTTTGATTGATTTTATTGTTACAATTTCGTTGTGACTTGAGTGAGTTAAATAAAAGTTCGAATGAATACTTTTTACACGCAACCAAAATTTCGGCGTCTGTTTATTAATTGAATTAATTGAAATTTTAATTCCTACGAATAACGTGATATTATACGCGTTTTATGTGCCATTAATTAATGCAGCAATTATCCTTTTATTTTATCTTTGAAAACACTGCAAGATTTATACTCCCGAATACTCTGCAATATTTCCTTATCGACGAAAGTGTTATAAATTTAATATTCGCCACTGTCTATAACGTTAAAGGCTGTAATAACTTCAGCCTTAGGTAGCGATTTACTGTAAACAAATAAATCGATGTAAATGTCTGACCGCAAGCGTGTTTTACTACTTGGAAATTTCAGCTCGACGTCTAATAAAATTCCACCTGTCGCCGTAGTTTATTCTCATTACAATTTCAAAAAAAAAAAAAAAAAGGACAGCCAAGCAATAAACTCAGCTTAGAACTATTCCCGAAAAACATTAGATCTCCCTATCAATCTTGGACCCTCTACCCTCGGGCATAAAATTCCAATCCGCTAATGCACAAGAATCCTCTGTGTCCCTCCACCATCCTTCTTCCATCGTGGCATCAAAAACAATTTTCGTCGTTGCTCGCTCGCGGAGCCGGGACATTATCGTGCTTGTCATTAATGCGCTCCGTCGACTCGCAGCCAGTGAAAGCCGTTTCGCCGCGCGCGCCCGATCCCCGCTCTCCCGGATCCGCCGGCGACGATCGGCCGCGCGTTTTGTCACTCCGGCCGCGAGTTATGGGCGGCACTCGTTTGGCCGCCGGCTTTCCGGATCCATTGCGCGGATAAGAGCCGCGGGTGGGCGCGTCCGCGACGTTTCCGCGAGGCCGCGAGGACGACGCTGAATTTTGAGGCGAGGGACCGGTTTCTTGTTGGTTTACCGAGCGGCGCTGCTTAAGCGAAGGACTTCGGCGATGGTGCGTTTTGAGTGGAAGACTTTTTGAGGCCTGTTAATGTGGGGAGTGTGATTGAAGTTATCTTTGAAATTGATGGAAAATTGTTTGCAGTAATTTTTTAGATTAATTAACGTTTTAAATAGTACACGGAGAAAAATTTCCTACTAAAAATTACTATATTATTTAGCAATGGGAGGACATACTTGTATTGTGAGGAAAATTACTATACTGTATCATAAAATTTAATATACTTATAGTAAAATTTACAACATTTTTTATTAATTTTTCCTATACGTATATTAAATTTTAGAATGCAGTATAGTAATTTTCCTCACAATACAAGTATGTCCTCCCATTGTAGTAATTTTTAGTAGGAAATTTTTCTCCGTGCACGTTTGCTGGGTCTTTTATTTTTTAATTTAAAAATAAAAATAAATGAAAGCTCTTTAAAATACCAATTATTTTTGCCCCACAACTGACATTTACAAAAATATCCAAAACTCGTCTTTCAAACAGTTTCGTAATTTAAGCGTTTTAATCCTCGACTAAACACCACTGCGCCGCTGAAAAAAGATTTCCCGTTCGTAAAGAACTCATTCAAATTTCCCGCAGCAGCTCCTACTCGTAGATAGTAATCCGAAAAATTCCGTTTTCGCAGTGTCTAGTCCCGCGCGCGTTTACGGCCCCTCCCCCTCCCCTCACCCCGCGCTGAATTATATCTCCCGGCGTATACAATCGCGAATAAAAAATTCACGAGCTGCAAATTCATATTCCTAATATGATTCACGAGCTCGCGCGCGCGCGGCCTCGAAGGAAGAGGGAAAGGGAGAGCGGGCGGGGGTGGGGGCGCGAAAAACGTGAAAAAGGAACGCGAGGTGAGGGGCGGGGGGGGCGAACGAAAAAAAGGCATTCTCGATTCCGTGCATAATGTAGCCGGCGCGTTATTGGAGTGAATAAAAATTCAAAAGTGCATCCGTGTACGCGCACATCGGCGCGGCGCGAAGGTGCGGAGAAGGAAGAGGGCGAAAGAAAGGAGGAGACGGGAGAGGCGGCGAGCGCGCGCTAACTTGCTCTCTCTGTCGCTCTCTCTCTCTCTCTCTCTCGCTCCCTCTCTCGCATCCGGCGAAGATCGAGGTTCGCCTATTTATTTGAATACCGAACGTGCCGCGTAATATGCTCGCGCGCGCGCGTATATACCGTGTGTACATATAAACAGTTGTATTCTAGTCTCCGGAACGACGTGCCATTACACCGTAGCGTCCTCCGAATACCAAATTCTTCCTTCGACGAGAGCCGGAGACAAGAGCCTCTCTCTCTGCGCGCGAAGCGAAAGAACGCAGGGGAGGAGAGAGAGAGAGAGAAAATCCCATTTCGATGTGCTCGACCTGCGAATCACGCGCGCAGAATCGATCTTCCTCGCTCGGCGCTCTACTCCGAGCAGTAGCCTCGGCGAGAGCGGAGAGTGGGAACAATGGATTGCATCAAGGGGAGGCTGGGCTGGTTACATTACCATTTACAATTAGACTTTGCCGCCTAATGAGACTTCTGCCTGCCTACGTCGCCGTCGCCCGAGCGCCGGGAGAGGACGGATTACGCGCCAGCTGTTACTCCTCAAACGCGAAATTACGGCCTCTCGGCGATTTGTTGGCCCGGGAGCGGATGTAGGCAGTCGGCGGCGGCGGCGGCGGCGCCGCCGCGCGAGAAGAAAATCCCAAGACCTGCCGGGAGCTCTTGATTTCGGCGCGCGGACGATTCTCCGCGACTGCACGAGGATTTCAGCGGGAGGAGATGCCTCCGGGATGAGAATAATTCAGCGGGGATTTTCGCGGAGAACGGGGGGATAATTAATATAAATTGCTTCCTCTAGGATTTCATTAAAACTTTTTCGAATTGAAAATTTCTCCTGCGATTGATCAATTTGTACTTTGCAAATAAAGCCCGATAAATCTTTGCTGCGCGGAGGGCAAGCAAGCTGAAGGTTCACTCGGAGAAGAAGCAATAAATCGCGAGAAGATGGCAGCGCAGTCGGCTTGTTTTATTCAATCGTTCACGCGTGGTCGATTGATCGAAACAGTGTCTGATGGCTTTCGAAGGGCGCGGCGCCGATTACCCCGTAAGAGATTTTCAATTTCATAGTTCATCGCCTTCCTCAATTTCTGCCCCAAACTCTCTCTCTCTCTCTCTCTTCGGGCTCCGAGGCGACAATTTTTTTTATTTCCCTTCCGCGCGCTCGTATCACTGGCACACTTTGTGGGCTCAACTTTAAGCGGCGAACGAGTCGCCGGAGCGAGGAAGAGGGACAGCGCGAAGGGGAGGAGAGAGAGAGAGAGAGAGAAAGAGAGAGAGAAAGGAACGAACGATGTTCCATCATCTCTTGCTCGATGGTAATCTCATCATACACTTCTTTTCACCGGCGGCTAAATCCTCTTAGTCTCGTGGCTTGCCAGCTTCGGGGATTATCTACTTTGCCGCCTTAGTGCTTTCATTCTTCGATGGGCAAACATTTGTTTACATTTAAGTGAATCAGGGCTTTATGCTTATTTTAATGAAGCACTAAGCGAGGTCACTATTAATTAAGACAATGTTAAATTAATATATACCGCCGTGTCGAAATTAATTTATGTATACGCTCAAATTTTCTGTTTAAAAATTCTATTTTTTTAACAAAGTAACATTTTCTTTCAATTCATTTTCACTTTGAGTAAAATTGTAGTTTGCATTAAAAAGTAAATAATTTAGTACACCGACGTATAAAAAATACTTCGCGATAAACGCTGAATTGTTTGTATCAAATATTATTTCGGGATAATTAAAAACCCCGTGATGCATTTAACAGAGAATTAAACTATCATTTCCGACATTAACGTTTTAGACGGATAATAATTAAGCATCCGCGAACAAAAAGGGACGAATCATAACAAGCATTTTCCTACTTGAAAAAACAAGTTTAAAACGGGACGGGCGAAAGAATGAAGCAAAATCGGCGAAAAAAAAAAACGCGAAAGAGGCCGGGGCGCGCATAATAAAAATAAAACCGGAGTTGCCTTCCTAGCAAAACGTTTTTCCAGCGCTCGTCTCTCTCTCTCTCTCTCTCTCTCTCTTACCGATTTAACAATATGCGCGAAAGGTTCAGAGGAGATGAATGGAGTAAGCTGGCGCTGTCTTTTCTCATTTCTTTCATTCTCTCGCGGGGGGGGGGGGGGGGGGGGGGGGGGGGGGGGGG
>JAWWEM010000010.1:13567173-13585083 GCA_035582935.1 Ormyrus thymus | reverse complement strand
TCTTTCATTCTCTCGCGCCCCCCCCCCCCCCCCGGTGTTCTCCCCGTCTCCGTCGCTCCCGTTGACAAGCGTATCGCAGCCGCGCGCGAGAAGGAAGAGCGCTCGGATGGCGATGGAGATAAAGAGCAGGAAGAGAATTAGAGGAAGCGAGGTCTGACAATGAAAGAAGGATGATGGCGATAAAGATAGGAGAGGGAAGTGGGGAGGTGCCTTTCATTGTATGTACAAGGTACTGCGTTTGATGAATACCTAAACAGCTAATACATCGGTAGGTTTTAAATGGGAAAAGAGAGCGCGGCTTTCGAAATTTAACGTCGAAGGATGTCGTTCGAAATGCTTTTCTTTTTTCAAAACCGGCGTTTACGCTCCGAGTAAGCTTAATTGGTTCTGTTACGCGCGTGCTCTTAAATTTTGCATACACGCAAACATGCGCATAACAAATTGCGTATACGTATACTACATATTCACATTTACATAAGCTTGATAATTTATTCAGCCGGGCAGCAACAATATCCAGCCGGGCGGTAGTCTAATTAGTCGAAACTTTATAAGAAGCCTTTGCAATAAGTAGCTATAGGCGAATTCAGGCGCAGAGGAAGAAAAAAAGCAAGCTACTGCAACAAAAGAAAATCCAGGCGGGAGGAAAACGAGGAGACGAAGAAGGAAGGAAGGAGAACGGCTCGGATGATTATTTCAAAGGCTAGTAATTACTTCCCTTCAGAGCCTCGCTTCGGAGCCCCATTTTCGCCATTAGTCTTAGCGGCGCGCGGCGCGACATCTTGCTCGGATTAAGGAATCGGCGGATTCCCGCGCCGGATTAGCTCTCTTTCTTTCTCCCTCTCTCTCTGCCGTTTCTCTCCCCGCGGATATTTGCAAAATTCAGTCGGCCGAGTCGGCTCGCCATCCTCATTATTACAGTTTCAACGGGCCGGTCATTTATTTTCATTTGTCAACGTCGGCCAGCGCCGCCGCGTGCCTTGTCAATTTGTCGGACATTAAAAGCCGAGCGCTGGACTTCGTATAACGAATCCGCGCGGACATTTTCTTTCGAAAGATCGATCGACGCTGCGCGGGAGTGCATTTACCGTGGCGAATGTCGGTGCGATAGTTTGTGTTAATGCTGGCGAATATTGAACATTTCAACCGTGTCGTGCAGTTTCTTGAGTTTCGACGACACTTGTACTTGTGTTACTATGGCCAGCGTTTGATGGTCTCACCGTCCAGAGTCTTCTGTCAAGTTTTATCTGGAGTTTAATTTTGTGAAACGTCGAATTATATTTAAAAAAAAATGGAAATTAGTTAATTTCTTATTTAAACTTTAAAATCTTGATCCGCAATGTAATACGCATTGCAGGAAGTTAAATTTCATTCATTTCGAAAAGGCAAGGTTAGCCTTTCATCTTCATCAGATGATTAATTAATGTAATTTTAAAGATAAATAAAAGGCTAAGAAGTCTGCGAGTATAATAACGAAGAAAGATCAATGCGAGGAGTAGGAATTTTTAAGGCGCGCCCCAAATAATTCGCTGCCGCGGTTCGCTCGCGGATTATGTTGTCAGTTAGTCAGAGGGGGGGGGGGGAGATTAGCAAAAAATAAAAAGGATGAACGAGCCATTTCGCCGACAGCTGCTCCTCCCATCGCGATGTATATTTTTTTCGTTAAGCGCGCATAATTCTATGCTTCACCAGGCTGTTTCAACTTTTCAGTCTCAGTTCCGGGGGAAAATCTCTCGAGAAAACGAGCACCGGAAACTTTATAATTTCATAGCGCGATAAGATTTCGAAACGCGCCGGTTTTCCGGATTTTTTTAAAATTTTAAAACGAGAAGTGCAATGCGCACTGAAGTTCAGGTTTTAATAAGCTTACTTACGTAATCCGCAGTAATAACTCAGCCAAGTTTAAAAACGTCAATCCACTTAGACCGAACGTGTTATCCCTGAAAACTTCGTAAAAACGTCCAATCGAACGTCTCTGCGACGAGGACTCAAACTGCAAACTCGCGTTTGAAAGAAAAAAAAAAACAAAAAAAAAAGAACGACGTACGCTCTAACAATTCTAACTGAAGAAAGAACCGGTAGCAGAAAGACACAGGGAGCGAAAGTCAAACACGCGGCGGGAGAGACGGAGGAAAAGAAAGAGAGACGAGCCACGGATAGATAAACACATAGGGAGGAAAAAGTAACGGGGCGACGTTAAAGCAGCAGGGCGGCGAGAAAGAGGGCAAAGGGAGAAGGCGGTCGAAATAAACGAAGGCGGCAGCAGGACGGGGAGGAGGGAAAAAGCGAGTCTTCGGAGGGGGTGGCGGTGGCCCCGCGGACACCCCCGGGGACTACGTGCCCGGATTACGTAGTCTCCGGCACTTTTCAGGACCGGGAACAGGTTAACTCTGGACTCGTGTCAGAAATTCTGAAATTTGCCCCGGGACCACCCGGGGCGCAGCCGAGGCTTCGGCTTTTTATTTCATTCTATTTCCGCGGTAAGATCCCACCTCTTCCTCCGGGACTTTGACTGCCTCCTCGCTCTCTCGCGCTGCGGCTTTCTTTCTCTCTCGAGCCTCGCCTCGACGCCCCTTCCCCGATGCAACGCCGATGCGTCGAGGGGTCTTATATGTAATAAGGCACTCGAGGAGGAGAATTCGCTCCTCTCCCGACGAGTGTCGAAATTCTTCGAGACTCCTGCCCGCGCCGCGTGTATCCGAAATTTTCGCCTGCGAGCTCCGCGCCGGAATACGTAATGCAGCCCTGAGGAGCTTTTACATTTATCAAGGTAAATGAATTGGAATACGCTTGCTGAGTTTTCAGTTTGTGGATCTTGGAGGAGTACGTTTTAACAATTACTGTCGCGAGCAGCGTGATTTATCCGGTGAAAATCGTGCGGTAATACAAATGCGGCTGCTTGCGCAATAAATAATTTAGCGGATGATGAAAGTGTAAGCTGTCGCGGATTTTCTAATTATAATAATAGTATTTTACATCAAAGCTAAATAAACGAATCCCGCTTGACCAAAATTGTTTTGCGATCAATCGGCGAGAGCAATATTGGTTTTCGGATTAAATGTTTTTCCCCACTTAATGACTGCACTTCCAATTACGCGTTAAAAAAAATACATTTATCTCGAGGGCGGCGTTCTCTTAAATCACGCCGAGAATAAGTCCTTTGCGCAGGATTATCGGTTCCAAAATACCGAGCTCAGCGGCGACACCCTCCCTCGCGACGCGGATCCAATTTGCCCTCTCGCCGAGCGATTTCAACGGGCTGCGGTCGCAGAAGGATTTTTTCTTTGCATCCCCCCCCCCCTCCCGGCGGAACGCCTGAAATTTTTATAAAACGGCGTCTCGTCCTTTATTGTAAAATACGCCGGCGCGCGCGCGGGCCCGACTTCCCCGAAAGCATATTCTTGAAGTTTATGCCCGCCGCGCCAGCTAGTTACACGCGCCGAAATAAGGTTAGCGGCGCCGTGATATGTTGCGCCGGGAGCTGTGCAAATCTCCGCGCGGGGCTGTGTCTCAAGGCTCTGCCGTCGGTGCGAGTTCCTTCGGATTTCGGTGGTGCGCCAGCTTGTTTTATCATTTTAATTTCCGATTGGATTCGAAATGTCAAAGAAATCCGACGCGAAGGTAGAAAGTTACGTTTTGACAATTGAGTTGGAAAAAAAAACGTTGAAGACTGATACTTAATTTTTTAGATCCACAGAATTTAAATTAGCAATCATGGTAGGTTATTATTGGTTTTAATTTGTAAATTATTGTTCGTATCAAGTGGTATATTTATTGGCGCAGTAAAATCACGCGATTGTTTGCTTATTGACAATAAAATATGGTTGTATAATTTGATAACTTGAAATTTATAAAATCTCTGGAACGGTCAAACTCCTATTAAGAGTAATTAAATTATTATGGCAAAAGGTCAGAAACAATTTAGCTAAAGCATTACTGGAAATTGGGCAGAATTCTCCACTAAAATGATTAAAACTCTAGGCAACAGTTATATATCATTTCGTATAAATAATGAACGTTTGCGTGTATGCAATTTTATTAACGAATAAAGCTGTTATAACTGCATTAGTAAGCTGTTAGGTCAAAGTAATAATTATTATTTATCGAACGATTCTGATAAAGCCATTTTGCTTTTAATTCATATTCCTATATTAATCAAATCCTGTTGCCATTATTATTTGTATTTTATTTAAAACCCTTTTCAATAAACATAAATTGTTCTTGCTGAACACTCCATTATAAAAATAGATTAAAAATGAACATTTATTGTTATCAAGTCGTTACTGCTCCAATTATTATCCTTATTTTAAAATATATTTATTACACTGAGAAAAAAGTTTTGTAAAAATTACCATACTGCCTAGTAAGGCCAAACCAGACTGTCAAAACCAAAAAATTACCATATTTTATAGGAAAATTTATCAAACAGAATAGTAAAATTTCTTACATATATAGGAAAATTTACTAAACAGTATAGTAAAATTTCTTATAAAGTATAGTAATTTTTTGGGTTTTGATAGTCCGCGGTGACTTTACTAGCCAGTATGGCAATTTTTACAAGATTATTTGTAATTTTTACTATATTTCTCCTCTCAGTGTAGAAAAAAAATATCAGCTTGCTCAGAGTGAATGCTTTTTCGTACCTTTCGCCCGGACTTAAAAAATAAATATAAAATTATTATTGCATCGTTATGAGCAGAGATTAAAAAGTTGCCAAAAAATTCACCCTTCAAAAAACCAACGAGCCCAAACACAGCGGCAGCATCGCGATCCCAAACGAGAGTGAATAATTCACAGTATTTTTTCGGCATTGAAAATAGTCCCTTTCGATAAAAGTCGAAGCCTCGGAGCGGCGGAGTGCAGCATTCTGAAAATTCGTGCCCCGCCGCGGAGCCGCGTTCGCCCGCAGTCGTCCGAAATAAAAGGCCGGCCGAGGGGAGCGAAAGACAGGGAGACAAAAACGCCCGGGCGTTTTCACGCTGCCTGCGTGACGCACGCTAAAACGACAGTTAAAAATTATTAATTCCAACAAGAAAAGCAAGAGACGGAGCGAGGCTGACGGAGACAGAGAAGCATAAAACAAAAAAGCGAGCAAAGAAAAAGCTCGCCATTCTCATCCCCTCCCGGCGGAGGGACGAAACGGGGCGCAAAGAAAGGCTGCTGCCCGGCTAATTCGCGGTGCGCCGCAGCTCATAAAAATTCAACGGCCCTCGCGGAAAAACTCGTACGCCGCGCATTTAAAAACGCGAAACAAAACGCGCCGCTCGCGCGCGCATAGTGGCCTCTTAAACGCGACGGCGTGGGTGATGCTGAAAAAGGAAAAAAAAAAAAAAAAAACAGAAAAAAAGAACGGGGAAAGGGAGCGGGGGGAATCGCGCTGCGAATCAACCATAAACTCGCGGGGCCGCGGCGATACGACCCGCCGGCCGCGCTGAAAACGTCCGTTTCGCGCGGCGGTCAAAGCGCTTGCGAGGGGCCGTTGCGGCTCTCTTTTATTTCGCCATCGCGATTTCGCGCTCGATAATGATCGACTTTCGCGCCCCCCCGCCTTCGGTCCCCCGACTCTCTCTCTCTCTCTCGCCCTTTTTGTTGCGCTTCTTCGCGTTACGCCTTGCGCCCGAGTGGAAATCGTTTGATTTTGTGCTCGAGATTTTAGGGCCGTTTTATGGCCTATCTATCGCGGATGAGCTCTTTGTTTGTAATGAGAAAAAATTCAATCGAACGCGATTACTGATCGATTGCGGTGCTGGAATTTTTTAAGGTTCGTGGGAATCCTAAACTTTTCATGATGCGCGAGAAAACGATTTTATCGCATTGTCGACCGGTACTTTATCTAACATTAAACGGAGGCGAGGTTATTCTTAATTTATAAGAATTCTACAAGTCGTCTCCCTTCACCTGCTTTTATCAACCAACCTCAGCGAGCTCGCCAGACCGCACTCCAACGTACTCCAGCTTTGATCGGTAAATCAAACAAGGCCAGCGTGAATTAATCACCGCGATCTGCTCAATCTGAAAAGTCCCGCTCTCCGGGAAGTCTCCCGCCACTCGTCTCTGCCCGTCCTCCGGCGCATACGAAAGAACGGCGCTGGAATCTCGGGGAGCTCTGGTCTCTCGACTTATACACCTCCCGGGCGTTATCTTCGGCTCGCAGCCGCCGCCGGCTGAGTCGGGCGCGCGAAAAATGTCTCGGTATAAATATAAAAATGCAGAGCTCGGAAGAAGGGCCGCGGCGCCGGCAGCCTCGGCACGTGTCTCACAAATCATCGAGGCCGCGCAGTGACGAGGCTCCTGGGACATTCCGAGTGTCCCGCGCGGCGTGTTTCCATACCCCCGCACGCGCGCGCGCACACACACAGAGCGTTTCTGTGTCTCTGTGGCGCGTTTGCTGCTTCGCCGCTTTGGGATTATTCTCAGTGCCCTCTCTCTCTCTCTCTCTCTCTCTCTCACTTCAGGGCGCATTTGTTGTGCGAGCGCCGGCGCATGCATGCGGCAGACGTGCCCGCGGTGATGCATTGCCGAGGAGTGTATTGTAACCGAGCGAGTGAGAGAGAGAGAGAGAGAGAGGAGCGTTACACTGGAAGCAGGGGAGCAGCAGTAATAATCATGTCATAACATACAATCCAGCGCTTTCCGCGCGCCACCACCCCATAATTATTGCCGGCCTACGCGGCCGCTTGAAAGAGCACCACCCCGGCAGGCTCTCATAGCTCGCGAGCTCAGCTGCCGCGTGTAGTCTCTCTCTCTCTCGCTCTGTATAGGTACGTGCTCGCGGCTCGATTTTTCGCTCTCCGACCGAGCGGCGCCTGTGCCGCGGCTTTGTTTTTGGGGCCGCGTTAACGCGCGGCTCTCGTGTTTTTAGCTTGTATGATTTTGAGAGCTGGATTTTAATTGTCGGCACTTTGTTCCCGGCCAAGTGACAACGGAAGCGGAGGATGAGTTTATTCGTTACGCGGCGCGCTGCCGATGAGTTAGATTATTTTTGCGCGCTTAAATTTACGGTCCTTTTCAATTGCTGGCTCGCTCATTTTCGCCGCGAGAGAACGGAGGAGAATGACGAAAGGAAGCTCCGGCTTCAATGGCGGCCGAAATGAAATTAGATCGATTCTGCTGGCGTAAAAAGCGAATTAAATGTTTCATTCGCATAAATATGTACTTCGATCTAAGTTGATTCCCATACATAAAGCAAAAGTTTTCGACGAAGCTTTATTAACTGAAAGTGAAGAATGAGCCGAGTGGCAACAAATTTTCTGCATTCCAATAAAAATCAGTTTCTTCAACGTAACGGCTATTATTTCACGATGAAAATCCCTCAAAGTAATCGCCTTCGCGCCCTAAAGACAAGCCACTCTCTCCCTCTTCCACCGAGGCGAATACATCGCCCCTCGCAAGCAAGAGAGACGGCGAGACGGAGACTCAAGGCGGAGAGACAGAGAGAGAGGGAGAGGGACGATATTGAAAAGGAATAAATCAGAATAACGGTAAGACGTGAGCGGAAAAACTAGAGGATGCCAAAAATAAAATCGCATCCGAAGAAGCAGAGGAGCGGCCCGTAAGACAAACGGAGCAAAAGAACGAAGACGAACGGGCGCAGATGGGGCAGGAGAGGAGAGGAGGCGCGAGAGAGCCGTTAATGAGTTTTTTGGGGGTCGACGTGCCAGACGTACCGGCACTGCGACGCCGGGGACAAGAGGCAGAGCGATCGGCGCGAATTAGAGGGCGCCCTGATTCTGTGTGTGCGTGCGCCTGAAACGGAGAGGCGAGAGAGAGAGAGATCGATTTGCAGTTTTAAATTTAAATAAACGCCGATAAAAGGACCACTTTCCCTCCCCCCCCCCTCCCCCCCGCCGTGGAAGAGCGACGACGAGCGAGGAGGCGTTCATTTCGCTGCTTTTCACCTTGTCGACTCGCGCACTGCAAGGAGAGACCTTTTGTGCCGGGAGATCGACAGATGAGACGATGATTTTTTTTCTCGCCCCGAGAGCGGAGCTATCTGCGAGGCGTCTAAGTGATCGCTTTGAATAACGTTTTAAATTGATAAATGAAATTAAAAAAAAATGCCGGGAAAACCGAGAGATTGATTTAGTTAATTTATTTCGGGACGGATTTTGAAAATCGGGGCGGCGTTTATTAAAAAGTCGGACTAGACGATAAATAGATTGACTTGTATTTCGATTTACTTGTCGAGTGGATTGTCATTAAGCAGTTTGGGTTGATTTATCTACCGTTTATATAACACCGACCTCGAATGTCTGACTTTAATTACATTTTCCTTTTTTCTATTAATTATGATATTAATCTCATACAGTTTTTATTACTAATTTGAAGATTCATTGTTACTATTATGAAATTAAATTTCGTGATTAAATTAAAAATTATGCGGAAATATTCATAACTTTAATGGATTAAAACTAAAAAAATATCAAGCTTAAAAAATTCAACTAAGATATAATATATAGAAGAATAAATTTGAAAATGGAGTTTTTTCGTCAAATGTAAGTAAAATATTGATAGCATTTTAATTCCCCGAAACTTAAATCAAGATTTCATGGCGAAAAGTACATTTTACGGGAATCACAATTAATAATGCAATGGCTCGCGGCGAATTTTATTTAATTTTTGAAAAGTACAAGTGCCATCGCCACGGGAATGTATTCCCTTTTTGAAAATTCCAAGTTTAAAGTTCCCAAGCACTCGAAACATTCCGAAACATAGATTGTTTTTATTTAAACCGAAATCCCGTTAAAAACTTTACTCCAATTTTCGCCGTTTAAGCAGCAAACGTTTGCTTTATCGAGCGAAATTACATAATTTCCGCCGCAGTCAACGTCTACTTTTGGACCCTTTTCCAAAAAAAAAAAGGAAGAGCCCCGGCAAATAGCCGATCGATTGTAATTTTTTTAGCAGCCGCGAGTGAAACAAAAATTTTACCACTTCAGCCATCGAGCGGACGCGAGAAAAAGGGAATTGGAGGCATCGCGAAAACTCGAAAAATCTCTTTATACTGATATTGGAAAATAACGCGGAATTTTTTTTTCCCGTCTCTCCCTCTCTCGCTTTCACTCTCTTCCTCTCTCTCTCTCTCTCTCTTTCTCTCTCTCGCTCCGGTAATATCCTCCCGTTTGGTATTGCTGGCGCGTCCGAGGCAAGTTCCAATTTCCTCGGTATTAAACAATTAAATTACAATCGGTTTAGCGAGACGCGCGCGACGCGTTCGTTTTTCTCTCCCTCTTTCTCTCTCTCTTTTCTGTCTCTCATTTCGCTCCGGCGTAGATAGAGAAAGAGAAGAGAGAGAGAGAGAGAGAAATCAACGCGATTGCCACGAAAAAAAGCGCGTGCGACAGGAGAGGACGGGACGGGCGAGTTTTCTATTGGAAAAGCCGAGGAGCCGAAGGAACGAGCGAACGTGACCGTTTTGAGTGACGCCGATTACAAGTGCTTTCGGCTCACGGATTTCTCCGCGCGAGTTTATTCGAATGGCTTCGTCGCGTGAATTCGCAGGGGGGGGGGGTCAATGGGCCACTGCCGCTGATGGCAAATCAATTTCGGATCTTTGATCGTCGCTGATTGCTCCGAAGGAACGGCTAGTGTATTCGTTTCGAGGCATGCGAATAAATAATTAAGCTCGAGCGCTCTCGTCGAATATCAATCATTTGCTTTGCTGATTTCGCCTGAAAAATTATCCCTTCATCGGAGGTCGTCGAGAAATCCGGCGGAGCTTTCCTTAAAAACTCACTTCTTAACTACTTTGTAACTCGATATTCATACGCGGTCCCAATAAAAAATGAACTCCCTCTCGTCGAGGCACGCCTGTGAAATCCGCAACGGGGCGGACGAAAAAAAAAAATTGGAAAATTAACTGTAACTTTTAAAACAGCCGCTCGCGTACGATCCAGCGCGGTTTAAGGACGCAAAAAGACGAGGGCGCGGAGGCGAGAAGAGAGCAGCGATAACTTTACGCGCGGAGAGAGAGAGAGAGAGAGAGAGAGGTTGAAAAAAGGGGGAGCAGAGCGAGAGATAAAGTGAACACGCGAGGGACACCTTCGGCAAGTGGAGAGGATCGCAAACTTTGGTAATTCCGCGAGTCTCGGCTCCGGGCGCGGGAGAGCGGGCTGCTCGCGCGCAGGTGGCTTAATTTTTGCCGTAACACGTCTGTCGGCAGCCGCCAGTAAAGCGAGATACGGCACGGATTTTTCTCGTTGCTGATTTTAATAACAGATTGCCGCTGCTGCTGGGGCAGGGAAGGGGGGGAGGGCGGGAACGACCGGAAGATATAGGAAAATAGAGGGAGAGAGTTACGTAGCGTAGCAGGAGGAAGGGAACCTGAGTCACTGCTTATACGTGACCCTGGAAGCCCTGGCACCGACCGGCCTTCTTCTCCCCCCGCTCGAATCTTCTCTCCTCTTTACTTTTCTCTCCGTCTGATATCCAGGGCCCCTCTCGCGGGCAAATAAATTAAAAGGATTTCTTATTGCGAGCCTAAGACGAGGAATAGATGAAGATGGAAAATGGCCCGTTTCATTTTCCCCTCTTTGTCCGTCCCGTTCTCTTTTCATTTCGCCCACTTCGCAATTCAAGAGCGGCGCGAGCATATTGTAGCGTCGTAATTTCGCTGCGGCTCTCGAGTGCGTGGCCTTGCGAGGGAGGAATAATTGCGTTTGATTCATTCGAACGGCGCTGGAATTAAGTATGATGCTAAGTGCCGGACTGCGTTTGAGTTTAGGTATTGAAATTCATACGACGGCGGTGGAGATTTAGGGCGCAACGAGAGCTACCTCCCCGGAAATAGCAGCGGAGACTAAAATTAAATATCGATTCGGTGATTATGTATTTATTTCGTGACCGATTTTGAGGCTTTGATCGATTGTAATTTTTAAAAGGCTTTTGAACGAAATTTCGATGGTTTTTTTTCGGAGAAATTGTAAGCGTTTGCATGAATAAACAACGAATTCCGATTATTAATCTTTAAATTTACCGAACAGTGTGCTGTTTTCCTAAAAATTAGTTTTTAATTCCGTCTGTTGTTTATTATTTAATAATTGATGGATCCAGTTTTGCGCTTTGATGAAATTTTGCAAACAAACATGCAGACTTCAATATTAAAAAATTTTGTAAATATTTGAAAAGCATTCGACGTTTTGTACAAGTATTGCTACATAATTCTTGTGTGCCATTTAAAAAATTCGTTTAAAAAAGTCGAATGTCCCTATTAAAGTATTACCATTGTTTTTAGCGAGCAAGTTTTCAAAATTTTTTCTTAAAGCGACGGGCTCACGATGAAAGCGCGCCCGCGAGTATTTTGCACACTGCAAAGCAATATTACACTCATGATCCTTTATGGAGATGGCTCTTAAACGGCGCGCACTTTTTCCGCGCGGCTCTTTATTGTTTCTCCACGCAAAGCCGTAATGTCATCGGCGCGAGAGTAGAGCGGCGCGGGGGGGAGGGGGAGGGAGGTCGTGCCATTCGGACGGCTGTAATCTGTCGGCAGGTTTAATTAATTAATCTCCGCTCGGCCATTGGATTAAAAATACAACGAAAACGCTGTCCTCGGCGTAAAACGCTTTCTATGACCCTCGCGCTTACGTTTATTTAATTTTTATCGAATTAATTCTTTCGGAATAGCGCTTTATTCCGCCGTCGAGCTCTATCCCCCCCCCCCGACGCCCCTTCCGCTCTCTGACAGCGGCGAAGCTTTTTCGCTTTAATTATTTTCGGGGCGTAATTCTGATTGGGAATTTAAAAATGTTTCCAAGAAATAAATTGAAATTAAATTTTGCCACTCGGTGGTTCGGCGAAATCTGAAACGCTCGGTGGTCCGTTCGCAAAATCAAAGTTAGTTCGCGATGTACGTCAATGCGATATTTTATAAATCAAATATTATCGAGCTCGCATTCGATATTTTGTTAAACACGCCAAACTGTAATTAATTTTTAGAATGTTTGCAGAATTTCGGCGAATATAAATTGTATTTTTCTATATAGGTATCAATGCGTAATAAGTTTGCGGTAATATCAGTATCTTTAAATATTATTTTTGCCGAAACTGAACATAATCCAAAAAATTTTCATTATAAGATTTTCCATTCAACCGAGACTTTCTTTACACAATGCTTCTTTCTTAATTTGCAATCATACGCGGCAGCAATTGCTTCATAAAAGGGGCTCAATAACTGCTTTAGGACTTCTCGTAAAATAGCAATCTTTAGAAAAGCGAAATCAAAGAAAGACCGCGCGGATAACGTAGCAGTTAAAGAAGCAGAAACGAGGGAAAACCCGTCGGAAGCGGCGAAGAGGTGGGGTGGGTGGGGGGCAAAAAAAAGTACAGCAGAGAGAGAGAGAGAGAGAGAGAAAGGCTTGCAGCTCGGCTTTGATCTCGAGATAACTACAAAACAGCGCTCGGCGCGAGCCAATTGAAAAAGCGGCGCGCGCGTATGTACGCGAGCGTGTGTGGCGGGCGGGGGGGGGGAGCGCGTGCCGCTTGGCGGGCGTCGCGCTGCTCGGAAGTGTCGCCCGAGTGACAATAGCAGCGCCGGCAGTGAAAACGGTAATGGCGTGTTACAGTTGGCTCGAGCTTACTTTTATGTCCCCGCGGCTTTTCCACTTTCTCCGTGCCTCCCTCTCGCTCTGCATCGGCTATCTGTCTCTCCGCCGCGGCCCCCCCTATAAAAGTCTTGAAAGGAGAATGCGAAGGAGAGAGAGAGAGGGAGGGAGGGAGGGGCGGCGGAGCGAAGGTGACGAGAAGCGGCGCAGAGGCGGATGGAGAGGAGGAGAGAGAAAAAAAGAGAGCGAGGTGAGGAGATGCGGTAAAATAGACAATGAGCAGAAAGCTTTGTCGCTTATACGCCGGGCTTTTTGTGGGCTATTAAACCGCGTGCACGTGCGAACGGCCGCTTTTATTACTCGCCGTCCGTGATCGTTGTCTCATTCCTTGAGTTTTACTTTTATGTTTCAATTAGTTGTATCTACTTTTTTAATTTCTTTCCGGGGGTGACGCTATTTTTTTCGATTTATTGCGCGAGCGGGTTTCTAGTTTTTAGCTCTCGTGCAATTATTGTCTAATGTTCTGTTCTTGGAGGAAAGAAGTTCTGCTGCGTTTCCTTTGTTGCATAAATGTAGCGATATTTTTAACTTTTAAATAGATTTTAAACAAATACTTTTAAGTTTACTACGCCGCGTGAAGTTCGAACGACTGTTGTTTTTGCGAGCGTGTTTTTCTGGCTTTTGTTTTCCCGTCCTCTTCATTGGATTTGCATAGATTGCATTTTCAAAATACCATAATATTCTGGAAATTTCCCTTTATTATTTACGACTGCACAAATACTTTTCAACAAACGGCAATCGACGATAGCGAATCGAAATTTTTGTATAAATATTTATGTACTTACATAAATAAATAGAGAACGTGATGCGATTATTGCATAACAATGCGTAGTCAATGCCGTAACAATATTTATTTAACGCCGCTCATTTGATTATCGCAAAAAGTCATTCGACGCAATTGTTTGCTTTTGCTGCGCGTGCAAATAAAATGCTCGTTATTGCACTCGCACAACGCTTCAACGCACTTCAGAAGCGCGACTGATAAAGAAGCACATTTTCCTCGGCGCGAAAAAACCGCGGCAGGTTCGAAAAATGAAATTGAGAAAAACAGGCGCGAGGAGGCGGGGGGGGGGGGCAAAGTGGCGGAACCAAAAATTAAGCTCCGCGGGCGCGCCGCAAGAGCTCGAGCGTTTAACCCTCGCGCTCGTTCAAGCTTCCCGTCGAGCGCTCTCGTCCCTTCAAGAAGCCGGGAGTGCGCCGGAGTAGAGCGAGAGCGAGTCGAGAGTATTTGCCGAGAAAGCCGGCGGCCTCGCTCCTCGAGCATCAAAGCCCCCGTCGACGGTTTATTCTGCGGGGATAAACGGCCCGGCGCCCGGTTCATTCATATATATATATATATATATATATGTGTGTGGGTGTGTGTTGACGCGTATATATACTCACAGTCGACGGACACCTTGATCTGCTTGCTGACCGACGGAGGCACGCCGTTGCTCGCGATGCAGAGGTAGTTGCCCATGTCGAGCCTCGAGATGCGCGTCATCTCCAGCGTGCTGCCCACCCACTCCATCACTGGAAATCAAACGAGCGTGGCGATTTCAGGTCTTTCGGGCTTTCGGGAAGGAATGCGGAAAGTGGATTTTTATTAAATTTTACAGCTCTGGCGAGACGGAATAATTTCGATACTGCGGCTGCAATTAGAGAGCGCTTAGCTGCAAGTGCTGTCGATGCAAATTCGCTTAGGTAGCAAATGAATACTTTATTGAAACGTAACAGCATTATAATTTTAGGTATTTTTTTATTCTTTGTTGGAATTAACGCAATTCACGCACATAAAGCCCAATTATTATTATGATGAAATTAGTATTATGACTAAGTGCGTGCAGTATATAGCTTTTAGTGTATTCCGTTTGCAGCAGGATATAATACAAATATTGGTAGCATCAAATGTAAACGCTATGAGAGTAACTTTATCTCACATGACTTCCCTTGTTAATAAAGTCAGTCCCAGGTATAATGAAGCACTTGATTAATGTTGCTTTATCATGTTACATCATATGAATACTGCAAAAGTCAGAGGCAGTAATAATTACTAGAAAATAATCCTGATGATAAAGTAATATTAAAATCCATTAAAAAGACTCGAAATAACGATGATGTTATATTTACAAGTCCGTCCATTAAATTCATTTCTGATGCTTTACAATTACGAATGATTTATCTGCATTTTATTATTTTTTCGCATCAATTCATTTACGTCGCGCCGAAGTCTTTTAACGATTCCAGTACCAATATGGAACTAAAACTAGCACCGGCTCATTCGCATACCGCGTAATAAATGCATCCCCCAACATCACCCCCTCGAGGGCAGCGGGGGATCCCGTAAATTCTCACAATCGATAGACGCGAGAGAGCAAGGAATACAGGGATCGGCTTAGCCTCCGCCACTACTCACCAGACAGGGTCTTGTTGATCGAGATTTTATTGTTGTCGTCCCTCTTCCAGCGAATGCTGGGCTGCGGACTGCCGCTCGCCTTGCACGTGAGCGTCACGTTGGCGCCTTCGCGCACTATGGCGTCCGACGAGCTCTGCGAGTCGTCGATATTGGGCGGCACTGCAACAGAACGGAAGGAGCGTCGCTGTTAAGTGAGGCGTCGGCGAATAAAATACGGAATTTACGTTGCTTCGGGTGAATGCCTTTTTTTTTCTTTTTCTTTTTTTTTTTTAATCTACAACTTTATTAGTAGAGGGGAATGCTGCTCGTTAAATGATTTCGCGCCTTTCACCTCTACTTTCGCCCCGAGGAAGAGTGAAAAATGCACTTTATAAGAGGAAGCTTTCACTGTAACGGGGCGAAGAATTCCTCCGATTCTTAAAACCAAAGAGGAGCCGCTGCAGCGCGGGAGGGCGAGAAAGTGGCAGCTCGGGGAGGGTAGCGAAAGCGGAGGGATGAAGAAGGGTTGCGAGAGACAGTGGCGCGCACACACGTCATTACCCGGTTCGTTCCTCCCCGGGAGAGGGACTGCGATGGAATTTGCATCTGAAAGCGCGCTCGGGGGGAAGGAGTGCGAGCTAAAGGCGAGAGAGAGAAAGGAGAAGCGCCGCGCGGAAAAGTCGTCGCGCTCGGTGGAGATGTGCCGACTGTGCACTGCTGTCGATGCCGCGCGCTCCGCACCGAGGAATGCGAGAGAGCTGCGCGCTCTCCCTTCTGATCATTTGCATTTGCGTTCCAGCTGCCTGCGCTCGCTGTGTTTCGCGCGTCTTGAGGGCTCGATTCGCAGGTTAGGTAGTCGATTCGCGGTGAGCATCGGGGGTTGAGATTTTTTTTTTTTGTTGAAGGTACGAAATGAATTACGGAAATAAGCTATGTGGGGAAATGATTGTTGATTTGGAAATTCTCCGCTGATGAAATTTAATTATGCACAAGCAATTACATTATAGAGGAGACCTGTTTTACTTTCAGGTTACTGCTACGAATGTTAAAATTATGCACGAGTGAAACGGGTAATCAGAAATCAATATTTAGTTATACTATAAATACACTTGGCAAAGTGGAAAATAGACGATAACCGACGAGTTGATTTATATACACGTGGAAAGCGCTCGGATAATCCTATTTATTTAAGCTTTTATAAAGCGAAGAAAATAACAGGATAATCCGAGAATTGGCAGGCTCGGAAAGTGGAAAAAAGTGTCAATTAATGGACGCGGACGGAAAAATTCATTAGAAAGTTTAGCCGCTCCTCCGCGAGGGGGAGTCCTCTCCTTTCATACAACAATAAACGACCGAAAGTGCATTCGCGAATTTCGCCTCGCGAAGAGACGGATAATTTTCCAACCTCCTAAATAAACAAGGCCAAATGGCATCTTTTATTCCCGGCCGAATGATTGACGCGCCGCGGTCGCGTTGATAACGGACGAGGCGCCGCGGGCGTTGCGAAAACATTCCATTATAAAGTAACAATAATAGCGGGGGGAGGGAGCCAGCTAACGGCATAAAATCGGACCGAGAGAGAGAGAGCTAAATTAATGAGAGGAGGTGTGTAGCGGGAGGCATCGCCAAATCAGTAATGCGTCAATACTCGAAGCGAGCCCCGGCGCATAAATTGAAATCGATAGGGCCGGCCGTATGTGTATATAACGCGCGTAACTCCTCGTATTAGGGAGAGCTTGTCAGGCTCAAATGAAAGGCCAGACGACAGCGGGCAGAGCGTATTAGAGAAAATCAGTTGGACAACTGACAGGTGTCCGGCACTCCGATCCTCCGTAATACGTCCATCTCCAGGGCGTTTGCGAAAAAGCGGGGTGCGCCCGCGCGGCCGCTGCGAAAAAATTATTTGTCTCCGAGCGCGCGGACATTGACGCGCCTGACGCCGCGTTTATTTGCGACCGGTGCCTGGATTTTTGTGTTTTTTTTTTCTTTCCCAGGATGCGTGGATTTCGCGACGAGGCGGAATCTTGGTTGTAATACACCTGACAGGTGTTGGCGGGATCGACTTGGTGCTGCTGCTTATTGTTCCGCTTTTGCGACGTCCCCGACAGATTTTTCTGTTGACGGGCGCTGAAATCGATGCCTGGGGATTCGAAGGGAACGTGTTTCAGGGCTTAATTCATTTCGAGCCGCGAATAAAGAGGAAAGGCGGTCTCGTTTTTTTTTTTTTAATTAATGTGATTGCCACTGCGGATGTAGTCTCTTTAACGTAATTATGCTCGCTTTTCGCTTGAATATACACTTGCCTCTGCTTTATTGAATCAGAAACGTGTAATCCTTGCATCGGCGAATTGACACTTTAGAATTTTTATTCAATTAAAAAGCTCCCTGTCAATGGCCACTCATTTAAATTAGACTTTTTAATTGAAATACCTTTTAAAAAAATTATCGTTTTGTTTCAGTTATTTTTTCCAGATCGGGCTATACGTTCCCTCCTCGTAAAGCCGCCTCTCTTCCCAAAATATTAATCTTCAAACGATCGGCCGTCCGAAGTCTATTCTTGGAATTTTGATCGTTCTCGTGGATACGTGCAATTACACTGAGAAAAGAATTTAGTTGAGTTAACTGATACTTTAATACTTCAATGATCCCTGGGAGATATAATACAGAAATTCGAAGAGATTTATTTTTCTTTGATAAGTTTGAATTAATATAAATTTAAATTCAATCAACATGCTTAGCCTGTTAAAACAACAGACCTGCACTGTAGAATCAGTTATGTTCATCCTACCAATTTAAGTAACAGTTCAGTTGCGAATAGCTAATGGTAAAATTCCATTGATTCAATCAAATTCTTTTCTCTGCACGGAGAGAAATTACCTATTAAAAATTACTAGAGTCTATTGTAATCTTCTGACAGACTGCCCAAAGTGGACTTTT
>JAWWEM010000010.1:13546083-13567073 GCA_035582935.1 Ormyrus thymus | reverse complement strand
AAGTGGACTTTTTACAAGATTTTTAACAAATTTTACTAGGTACTATAGTAATTTTTCGCATGTAAATCATAAAAATTGCAATAGTTCTCATAAAAATTACTATACTACCTAGTAAAATTTATTAAAAATCTTATAAAAAGTACACTTTGGACAGTCTGTCAGAAGATTACAATAGACTCTAGTAATTTTTAATAGGAAATTTCTCTCCGTGTGTGTAATTAATCTGAAATTTAATCTTGATTCTTTCACCCGGTACGCTTTACAATTTTCGCAAAAACCCCGTCCCGCCTGAAAGCCGAGCATCCGCGTAAGCCGGTCATAATTTGCAGCGCGCGATCGGCTTCCCGCTCGCGTCTGCCAAACGATCGGGGCGTCTCAAACGTTCGCGCGCGCAAAGGATCAATGTCTCCGTCGGGCGTAATTTCTGCCTGGCTCCTCCGGCGCCGCTCGCTCACGAGCTCTCGCGGCCTACGCACACGGCGCGCAAGTCAGCAAAGAAGGAATTGCTCGTTTTACCGGTCTTGGGCAAATATCGTTTGAGTTATCGCAGTGCAAACGCAGTCGCGAGCGCCTGGCAAACGTGTCTCCCGTAATCGTTACACACGGGGGGGGGGCGCAGGCATAATGCGTCGCCTTTTCCCTCTCGCTCGCTCTCCGTCGGCACACAAGCGAGCGCGTCACTCCCCCGCCGCCTGCTAATATCGTCGACGGCGGCGCGCTCGCGCGACGAGTCGTCTGGCAAGAGGCTCGAACGGATAGCCGGGCTCTAGAGCCGCGTTTTACTTCGAGCCGTGTAATATTCCGCGACGGAGGAGGAAGGAGAGGAAAAGAGCCGACGGCGAGAGCTGCTTACCGGGGAACGTGCCGCGTCGGTTGGCAACTAATAGCTCAAGATTCATTTGTGCCGTCTGTTTTTTCACTTTTTTGCGCGCGCGCTTCCCGTTCGAGCCTTTATTGGGATTCGTCAGAATTTCGAGGGAAATGAAACCCCGAGTGAATTTTCGTTGGTCGTTTATTTTAATAGTGACGAAACTTTCCTTTGATGAATGAGCACGAGGGGCAGTCCATAAGTTTTTAAGATTGCTAAGATTGAATTGACCTAAAATTTTCAAAGTTTCAGCTTTAAAGGGCTAAATTTATTTCGGCGATTTCAGTTGTACAGAGTCGAAAGATCAAACTTCTTCGAAGTCGGACGATTGTTTTATTAAAAAAAAAAAAAAAAAATAACGATGAAACGAATTTCAGATGAAAGCGTCATCAAAAAAAGCTTATTCGCGCAGGAAGAGCATTTGTTGCCAATAAAATTACTATTCCGTAGGAAAGCGAAGGCGCGCGCGGAAAATCCATACAAATCAATTTGCCAGATAAGCCGAACGACGGCCAGCTGTTGGGGAGGGGGAGAGCCAACGGGATCCGGGAAAGATTGTCAGGCCTGGGCAATAAGTGAGTCAGAGCCGGGAAATGGAGATGGACCTTTGCGAGCGGCGTGTCCTATGAATTACCGCAGGTGTTCGCCGATATCCCGCATTAATGCTAATGCGTGGGTGTTGCCGAATTGTTCGGCAAGCGCAGATTGAACGGAGCTCTGCGCGCGTCTCTCTCTCTCCCTTCCTCCCTTACGGTCGGGGAGGCCTCCGCGTGTTATACTGCAGCCGCACGGACTGTTAATGCATTATTCAGGCGGAACGCGCCGCCTGTTGTGCTACGCCGTGTCGCGCGTTAACTTGCCCTAAACTCCGCGACTCCGGCGTGCGTATAAGCGCGCGCATCCGCGGCGGCGGAGCCAAGACGGCGCGAGCGAGAGCCGTTGTCATCGAGGAGTCGCGACGGGGGCGAAGCCGTCGACGCGCGCCGGGAGCTCCTTCTTTTCGCCGAGCGAACAGCGCGTATGTATGTATGCAGTAAGGCGCGATTAAAGCCCCCCGAGCCGCTCCGCCGGAAACGCGGGAATAAGGAGCGGAATATTCGATATGCAGATTCCGCGGCTGCTGCGGCGTCTGTCTTCCCGCCAACCCCCCCCCCCCCCCTCGGGACGGGGCAGGTCGAAACGCAGGGCGCTAATATTTTTTCGCGAGGGAGTTATTGGTAAATAATGAATTCTCGGGAGAAGTTTTTAATGAAACAGGCTGCTCAGCCGGGATGTGAAAGTTCCAATTTTGTTTACCGCGCCTCGAACTGCGCGGAGTTGCCCTAAGAATATTCTGTAATGAAATAGCAGCGTTTCTTATTGCGTATAATGCAATTTTTAATTACCCTCGGCGGTGCGCTCGAGTTTTTCCTTTCAGAAAGATCGTTGATTTAATTAAAATTCTGCATACCGCTCGAAGTGATACCTTTGCAGAATTCAAGCTCTAAATCTTACAAACGCATATCCGATGACACGCGTCTCGCGTCGATGTAGCTGAAATTTTTAATAATAGCTTCGCGAACGACGCTCGACGCGGCGTACGGAGATTCAGACGTCGAAAATTCGCCGACTGTGAAATCGTGGATTTTAATTTGAGCAAGGTCAGAGAGAAGCTGCACGCAGAGGAAGGCAGCGAGGCGCGGCGAGATCGTGCTCCGGCGCCGGCTACTAAGAAGTTTTACGTCGTTTGTCAAAGTGGGCCGAGTTCAATGGGAGAGCGAGAAATATCGACGAACTCAAGCGGCTCATAATCAGAACGTAAGTCCTTGCCAAGGAAGCGGCACTACTGTGGAAACTCTATATGTAATGAGACATTAAACTATCGATCGCAGCGCCCCCCCGCCCCTCGATCTTTCTTCCTTTTTTCTTTCAATTCATCTACCTTCTTTACGATTCCGGCGGGCTTTGCATGGGGAAATGTTCGACTCCTAATTGGCCACTTCAGAGGAGACACGAGGACAGAGGAGCCCGGGAAGCACCGTTTGAATCCACCGATGAATGCCAACAAAATCTACGGCGGTATTTTCCTTCCCCACGTCAAATGCTGTACCCGTTTCAAAGGCGCATAAAGCCTATAAGGTCTTCAACTACTGATTCTTGAAAGTGCTTTTTAATTTATTATAATTAAATAAGGGCCGCTGCCTGCGATGTGTGATAGAAAAGAATACGTTGTTAAGTTTTAATTTTAATTTCTGAAATAAATCGGTAAATTATTTTAGAAATTTACCTTCCGACAAATTTTAAGAATTTTTCTTAAGTGCAACTAATTAAAATTTTAATTAGCCCCGCATAAAATGAAAAAGCTATTTACTCTGCATCGATCCTGAATACATAAATAAATACATAATAAATACACATTCGCCTTTTCTGGTAAGTACTATAGAGCCATGAAAGAGTAAACAAAATCAAATTTTTTTTCAAAAAAAAAATAGTCGAGCTACTGAATTCGTTTAGCCGAAATAACTTCCGAGAAGTCAGCCTCGGACGTGGCAGCGGTCAAACTGATAAAACAAAAAAAAAAACAATTTCTTTCCCATTTTCGCAAAGAAAAGAAAAAAAAGTCCAGTTCGAGCACAGAACATTTTAATTAGAAAGCAAGTCCTGCAACTAGACACACGGTACGTTTATAATTAGCAAAAACTGATTCACCGCATTCTTTCGGCGACCGAGCCACGTTATATAATAAAATCCGTCCTTAAAATCTGCCGCTCCTCGCCCGACGTTAATTAATTCGAGAGCAGCGAGAGAGAGAGAGAGAGAGAGAGAGAGAGAGAGGAGCGGCCCGGAGGAAAGCGCAGCGAGCAATGAGCCGCAAGAGGATTTCGAAAAACTCGTTCCGCGAGACGACCGGCTGTACGCGCGCGGACGATGAGCAGACGGGCTGGCAAAGATGCGCGCCCCGCGGCGCTGACGCACTTGTTTAATACGCATTGCATTATATCCGTCTTGTCTTCTTGCGCTATTTTCCCCCCCGCGCGTATATACACTTACGCACTCGGCGGCGGGCGGGGAAAAGAGTTCGCCGCGCCGCTGACTGGCAGTGACAGGCCTCGTCTCGGCTTATTTTAGAAACACTGTTTACAGTGCGATCCTTGCGGCTGACAGTTCATCGGGTCTTGGCGAAACGGATGCGCTCGCTCGCTCTCGCTCCCGCGGCGCTGAACCGCCGCTTTACTGTCAGGCGCTACTCTATCTTTCGCTCGAAAATTCTCGAGTGCTTCTATTGGGGGTCACACTCGGGGGGGTGGGGGAGGACTGCCGGTGGGGAAAAAAAAAAAAAAAAATATGATTGGATACGCCTTCGAGGAGCGACGGTTTTCGTCAAACTCTTTCAAGTCTAAGTTATAGATGGGTTCTCGTTAGAAATTTTTTTGACTCCATAAGTGAATTGGGAATTCTTAGTGCACCGGTCGGTAGTATTCTGAAATGTTATTAAAGTTTTATGGTTTTTGTCTCTAGGGTGGAAATAAGATTAGAAAGGTACATCTTTTTAAACTACGCATGTTTTACATAAAGTCCCGTTAATTTGATACCTCCTAAAAGAGTTCGGCAAATGCGTGCGGCAAATCGATATCTAAACAGCGCGTGCACTGTGCAATCGATTCGAAAGAAAAACACCAAGAAAAAAAGAGTCGCAAACGTCGGCGAAATTGAATGTACAGCCAAGAAAAGAGCACGCCAGCAGTTCCGCCTAACTCGGCATAAACTCCCCCAGCAATCTCTCCTCGCTAATGCACTTTCTCGAGCACTTAATTTCCTCGGCGCGTCGTAATCTCCGTTAAACTCCTCGGAGCAAGAAAAAGAGAGAGAGAGAGAGAGAGCGGCGCGCCGGGTCAGTAGGGGCGGCCATTCATCATGAAGGATGTTCGCGTGGCCGTTCGCGCGCCGCTTTCAGCCGCCCGGCGCGTGTCCTCCCGCCGGCGCGTTTATGTGCACGCGCCTCGCTGCGCCCTGCGTACACGCGCGTATCGAGCCGCGCGCGCGCGCGCGCGCAGAGCCCGAGTGCGTGCGGCGTGTCGTAAAATGTAAATCGCCCCGCGGTCGGAGGGCCTGGGCTACGAATAATTGCGCCCCAGTCGCACATAGGAACGGCATGCATTTAGCGAACATGCGAGTGTGGGGGGTGGGGGAGAGGGAGAAACGCCGCAGCCTCGTCGAAATTCAAATGAGCCGCCGGCCATATCGCGCGCGTATCGCGGAAATGAAATTAAGAAAATTATTACGACGAGGTAAGTGCCGTCTTATGGCGCGGATTAAGCGAGCGTTTCCTCCCGGCTCTTTGCCCCCCTCTCTGCCCTCGCCTCGCGCGGCTCTGCTTTGTTTTGCCGGCGCTGTTTGAATTTTAACGCGTAATTATAGCCGGTGCACTGATATTAGGGCTTTTTACGATATCAGCTTGGCTGTCGGAGGGAAGGCCGTATTTTTTTCTGAAACCTCCGCACTCTTCGCCGCTCGCTTCGTGACCTATCATCCGCGCGGGGGGGATTTCTCCTTTTACTTATCAGTCCGGCAACTGACACTTATGCGGCTGCATTGAAATGTGCTTTTTAAAAGTTCCACTGTATGCAGGATTGTCCGTTTAGAAACGTCATTGCGCCGAGGAAAAATCGTCGAAATTTTAGCAATTTTTTTCGAGCAATAAAGCAGCCCCCCGTATTTACAGTCGAAACGTGCCCGTCTCATTATTACGGACGATAAAAAGAAAAATTTCATAAAAACTGAACGCCCGCTCGCCCGGCGAGGTCTTCGCTACGCGAGCGCTCCGTCAAAGGGCATTCTGCGCATATTTGCGAGCGAATTTCCGCGCGCGGAAAACGGAGTGATCTCGCCTTACGTCACGCGGCGAGTACCATTCCGTCGAAACAAGAAAATAGTCGGGAGTCGGAATCGCGCGGCGGTGGTTCTGACCGCTTGTCTCTTCTTTTAACCGGGGAGCAATCAAGCAAGCGGCGGAAAAACAGAACCATTGCCGGAGAAAATTGCTCGATCCGATCGTCTCCTGTGCCGTTTGTACAATTGCGCCCGAGCCTGCCTTCGTCCTCGGGAGTGCGGGGTTTATTTCGTTTGCGGTAAACATCGGCGAGCCGGGGGAGGAGTGGCCGCTGCCTGCGCGCTCATCTCTTTCTTTATTTCGGCGTCGCGAGAGCCCGGTGACGGCAAACACACAAACGCCGTTTCTTTGGGTAAACATTTTTTTTACGCTCCCTTCTAACGAGCACGACGAAGACCAGAGCCCGAATAAGCGAGAGAGAGAGAGAGAGCGAAAGAGAAACTTTTTTAAAAGTTTCCCCGAGAGCCGGTATATCCGTTCGCCCTTAGAGAGAGCCCCGGCAACATTGTGGCTTCGGGTCCTTAGCCCCGCTAGACAAGAGAAGTCCAATGAAAGTGTCTGCCTGGGGTAAACACGAGAAAGAGGGTGATCTTCTCTTCTTTAAACCTTTCCCCTCAATGACGAGCGCGCGCGCGCGCGGAGTTCTATATAAAAGCGAGAGCCGGAGCGGAGGGGGGAGGGGAGCAGCTCTCTACTCTGCAAGAGTCGAAAAGCGGGCTCGAGAGACAGAGGGCTCCTTCTCGCACCGGTGAAAAAGCTATATACGCGGGGCGTTATGCGATCGGCGCAAGCTTCTCGTCCACTCAGCCGTGCTCGACGTCGGAACGTGTGTGTACGTACGGCTCTCGGTTTCTAAGTAAGTTTTCGCTCTCCCGCTCCGCCCCCCCCCCCCCCCCCCCGCGCCCAAATCGAATAAAAGTCGCGGTTTTACTTTATTTACGGCAACGGGGAGTGGAGGCAGGGCGGGAGGGCGGAAAAATCTAATAGATTTTCGAGCGACGCGAAACGCGCGCTGATGCAATATACTTGCCGCTCCCCCCCCCCCCATCCTCGGCGATGCTGCGACATTGAGTTATAGCACCCGCACGGTATTATGTCGGCTGTCTCTTCTGTTATCGCGCAAAGTGTGCCGTTCTGCGGATGTATTCGAGCCCTACTAGCCCGCTAGTCTTCGTCCTACAAAGCCAGGCACACTTCCAGGCATGCGAGTACGTTGACGAATGTACAAGCGTAGAGAGCGAGAGAGAGCGGTGCGAGCACGCTTATTCGTCTAAGAGAGCGCGAGCCTGCGCGAAGGAAGAAAGAGGGAGGAAAGGAGGAGTCCCGCGGTAACAATTAATCTAGCCCTCTGATTACTCTGGGAGGCTGCGTCTCTCTCCGGCTCCTTTCCTCGCCCCTCGGATGCCTCGCTCGCTCCCTTTGCCTTTAGTTTCACGGTCCCTCGCAGCGTCTGCCTCTATCCGTCGGCGTCCGCGTCTCCGGGCTCTCTTTCCGCGCGCCGGAGACGTCAGAACTCGAGATATTAATATGTTCCGTCGCCGCGGACGTCGCGGAGGAAGAGTCTGTCTGTATAAGCCTCCCCGCGCCCCTTTTCTAATTAAATTATCAGTGTCTCCCCGCTCACTTCGGAACGGGGGAGAGGACGGCGAGAGTCGAATGCGCGGTCAGCGAGAGGCGGATTTGATTATGAGGACAAAGCAATTATTGTTCGGCAATTTTCTACGCTATTATTATTTCATCGGATTAAATGGAAGTGCGCTTGAGTTTTCGGCTTTCGTCGTTATAGAAAATCACTTTGGAATGTTAATTTATTAATCGAGGAAAGGTCAGTTTTATATTATTACGAATTTAAATGTAATTTTAAAGTAAAAATATCTTTTAGCGTTATATATATATTTACAATGAACCATTTATAAAATTGAATGTTCAAAAGTGAAACGATTCATATTTGATATTTATACGCGCCGTCTGACTGAAATAAGTGTTCCTCTACTTGGTAAATAAAATACCCGCGTAAAAATAAATAGTACAGCCAATGTATTGCATATTTCTATTAGCCATATATTGACAATGTATTGGACTTATAATTATCCAATGCGTTTGCAATATTTCTGCTAATGTACATTACCCAGCACATCGCCCATACGTTTGTAATATTTTTACCAATACATGGGACTTACACTTGCAATATATTCGATACTGTTTAGCCACCTTGTTGCAAATATTGTGAATTTTTCTCAAAATAAAGCCTTATCTGGGCTGATTTTAACTGCGAAAAAATAAAAAAAAAATTTCTCGAATCCGTATTTGAACCCAGAGCCTTGGTCTTTCCAGACAAGCTGAAACATTCAGGTCGCTTGTCATTATTATTTTTTTAATTCATTTCAAGTCGCATTCCCCAGTTGGGTATCGGCGACACTTGTCATTATTTCTTATTTAAAATGTCTTTCGCTCAATGTATTTCCAAATGTACAAAATTAGATGATATCGCATCTGTACGATTTCATTATTGATACTCGTATAAGATATCAGTCACATGGCTACTTTTATAAAAAGCTCTCTTGCCCTTAGTTAAACCATAAATTTTAAATTAATGAAAACTCAGTAAATCATTTTAGCTTGTTCGGGCAAATTGAACCAAATTTTTATCCTATTCCGGATTTCAGGACGCCGTAAATTATTTTTACGAATCGACGGCGCAACAATTACGGAACGATTTCGAACGCGACGACGAATCCAGGCTACTATTTTTACTCACCGACGACGTGAAGATATCCGTATTGTGTCTTCGCAGTTGCGGTGTTAATCTGGCACATGTACTTCCCCTTGTCCTCCTCTTGCACGTCGTTGATATGTAGGTACCAAGTCCGGTGCTTGTCGTGCGACACGGATATTCGCGGATTCCTCGTGATAACGTGATTATGGACCGTCAGAATGGCGCTCTGGTCAAACAGCATCCACGCGACCTGAAAAGCCAAAGGGATTTATTAACCACTGCCACTCAGCCTCGGTGCGCGCGACGCTCGCGAGGAAATAAAAGCAATTCTGCCGATGCTTGAGTTATGTTTACTGGCGCGTTAAAATTAGAAAGCCTGTTGTACATTCATTGCTCGCCGAGAGATTTAGTTGCCTGTTGAAAAATCGAGTAATTTAAAGGAGGGATTTTAATGAAAGTTTGACGCAGACGTGTATATTTATAAAAAGCAGAGAAGGAGGTAAAATTTGGACGAGCTGGATGTTCGTTTATCTTTGATCAAACTAACGATCCGGTAGACCAACAAACATAAAACTCGGCCTCTAACGAGAAGCGCACTGCCAGGCAAAGTAAAAAAGTCCACATTTCTTAAAGCCGCCGCGGTAATTGAAAGAAAAACAGCTAAGCCTTTAAGAAGATATCGTTCGTTACAAAAGGATTTCATTTGCTTACAGCGGCCTCCCGTCCGCCGGCCCGAGCGGCGAGAGAGCGCATCGCGGATCATTCCCTCGCCCTCTCTCCCCCTCGAGGATTCCCCCGCCGAGTGCGATTGCACTTTTCGCGTAACGAATTTACTCCGCTCGCACCTCCCTCCGGCCTTTTCTCTCTCTCTCTCTCTCCCCCTCGCAGCATCTATCTGGAGAGGCTTCTTACGTGCGGACTGGCGGCTGCAGCGACGGCTATCTCTTCTCGCATCGCGGCTGCGATCTATACGCGGCCTCGTACGCGTCGCCTTTGCACGTCCGCCGAGGGAGGCTTTTCCGCTCCCGGGAAGGGCTGAATTATCTTTGTCGGCCTTCGAATTGATAATTATTGAGCTTTCACGGTTGCAGGTTCGCGGGGCGGAGGGAGTGAGAGTTTTTTAAACATTTGGTTTGCATTCGAAATTCATACTCGTTCGTCCGAGTTTAAGCTTGATGTGACTTGAAAATTTAAACTTTCTAATTTGGTTTTTGCCTGGTGCTACGTGCAATGTTAATATCGGTTGAATATATTTCTGTCGGTGATAAAGTGACGAATGTAAATTGTCAGGTACTGCTGAATATTATCTACTTATTGTTTATTAACAATGATTTTCGAAAGTTTACGATGTTATTTTCGTATACTTTTCATTCGCAGAGCAATGGCGCAAGGAAAAGTTAAAAAAAATGTTACCGTTTTATTATACGAGTTTTACTAAAACTTTTTTCATATTTAGATTAGAAAAATATTTCGTGCAAAGCCTCGGCAATGTTTCGCTAAGAAAAACAGAAAAAGAGCATCCATTAACATCCAAGAAACACCAACAAAAGATCCGGGCAAACAAAACGCTCCGATCTACATCTTTATTAAATCCTGGCAAAACAGTCCGTCCTACATAACTAATTCAGATCGTAAAAGTTTTACAACCCTTGGCATACACTCGTCGCCGGCTGGCGTTATAACCGCGAACGTATAGTAAAGTTGAGGGCGCGCACCGACGAGCCGCGAAATTTCTTTGAATCGATCAAAGCCGCGAGAGAGAAAGAGAGAGAGAGAGAGAGAGAGAGAGAGACGGATAAAGAAAGAGAGGGACGTAACGGCCATTCATAAAGCTCCGCTGCACGCCGCAGAAGTTTGCGCGCGCGCAACATCCGGATATATCTGTTGTCCCTGCCTCCCCTGCGCAGCCGCTCCGAAAACAGTTTGTCCCCGAAAAGTTTCTCGAAATTCGAGGCGAGGCAGTGCGGGGGGAGGGGGGGGGGTGGGGAGAGCGCGAGTCGCGCAGCCATGAAATATTTATGTTTTTCGGGGAGCCCGTCGCTTGAGCGCAGAACCGCGGAAACGGGGAGATGGAGATGGAAACATTTTGATAACGCGACGGCGGAACAAGCCGGGAGTATAATGCGGCTAGACGGGCTCGTCTCGCTAAACGATTCGCTAATTTTTGCGGCTTTTCCTCGAGCGAGTGAAGTCACTTGTTGGTTACTTCAATTGTATACGTGATCGTTTAGAAATCATGCTAAATGTATAATTAATAATAATGGATAGATAGTAAATTGCTGCTAAAATTATTTAAAACTTTACTTTTATTAGACTTGTCTTCAGTCTTCAGAAGTCGGACTAAATTTGATCATTACCACTGACTAACATTGGACGCGGGTGTATTTGAAATTAAGGCATGTTTAATTAACCATTATTGCCTTTATTACGACCCACGCGTCTATCAAAAAACGACTGCTTCAACAACGCCAGCCGCGGTCAAACGTATTATCTTCAATTCGCAAAGACGCGGCCGCGGCGTCGGAGAACGAGGCCGAGCTGCCTCAGCCGGCGGCCGGGTTCGCCGCGCCGGGAAATCGCCTCCGCGCAACTTTTCCGAGCGCCGGCCGCGTGTTTTCGCGCTGCGGCGGCGCGCCGATCGAATTTCCCCAGCGTCGGGATCTCGCAGCGGGAAAAAGTGTCGATGGCACGTCGGAGCCTCGCGCGCATATAAAGTGCGCGGAAGTAAGATGGATGTCGAGTCCCTCTCTCTCTCTCTCTCTCTCTCTCTGCCTCCGTCTCAGGGGCGAAGGAGACTCGCAAGCTGGGGCGCATTGATTCGTCGCGAGGACGAGAGTTACAGCTTTGTTTACTACGCTCGCTCGCTCGGCGCTCTCTCAGTCAGCGCCGTCCAGTCTGGCTCTGGCCCCTCCACCGGCAGCGGCTCTCGCTGCCTGCGCCCTCTTATCTCTCGAGAGCCGCCGCGCGCCCCGGGATATCTTTTCATCGCGAGGATTCCCCTTTAACTTTCGCCGTCTCGCTCCTTCTCTTGGTCTAGTTCCGCGTTGGAGGAAGATCCGCGCGCGTCTTGCTTTCAATCTTTCTCTTATACTGTATCTGCTATTCTTATCTCTTTATGTTTCGCTGTAAGTTCCCCCCTCCCCTCTCTGTCTCTCTTGCTCTGTCTGGCTTTGCTTGCGCGAGCGCGTGCTCGTTATTCACGGTCCAGAAAGATTGCTAGCTGCCTGCGCTAAATATTTTTCGCCGTTGGATGGGGAGTTTTGTGTCTGCTTAATTGTATTGCTGTCTGCTTGTGCTGCCAATGCTGGGATATTCGTTTTAGGTATGTCTGATAGTAAAGTGGGAGTTAATGTGCGAGAGGATGGGAATGAAAAAGCTTGTATTGTTTATGATTAATTTTTATCGAATCCGATGAATGTGGATTAGTTTTCGACGTACAGGACCTTCCCATCGCGTTCAATGAATTATTGTAAAGTAATTCCGCCATCTCTTTCGCAAAAATTCCTTACATTTGATTATTCAAAACTAATACTATGTACAAGATTGAAAAAATGTCTGCTTATTAAAAAAGATATATGCATTTTATGATTTATTGCTATACGGATGCAACCGTCACATTTCACTCTTTATTAACAAGTCAATAAATATGGACTTGAATGCTATAAGCAAAATTTCATTAATATCTCCGATGCGGAATTCGATTTCACAGTATTTCAATATGTATGTGCTTAGCATAGCACGATAATATTTAACATACTCTGCTACTGTTTACACTGCTATTGCACGCAGTTACCCTTCGAACGAAATAATTGTAGCTTAATAATCGTTAAACAACAATAAAACCCGCATAAAAATCTTTTTACAAAAATCGCATCAATGTCCCACCGCTCATCAGCCAATACACTGCAAGCCCTCCTCCCCCGTCGCCGCACTTCCCTCGGCAATTCGAGCTCGCCCGGCTCGCCGCATCCTTTTCTCGGCGCATCGCGTCGCCGCCTTTCCCGAGCCGTAATTCTCCCCCGGGCGGAACCGCAAGCGAGCCTTCGCGAACGCCTCGCGGCAGGCAGCTCGCGTTATCTAGCGAGCATTAAGCACGATTTACAAGCCGCGCGGCCGCGCGGGCCCGGCGAAGTTTGCGCAAACACGCGGAGACGCCCGGCACGTGCGAGGGCCGCGTGCCGCCGCGCGAATTATGAAGGGCGCGTGAATTCGCGCGGACTACGGAGTAAACGGAGGCGAGAGCACTCTTTTCTCGCGCCGAAAATCGATTCGGCTCGGATGCTTTCGGCGGTCGCTGCGTCTGGGAGTGGGAATTTCAAGCTGGGGTGGGGAGGGTTTTTGGATGACGATGCGATGTTGGTTCAAAGTTAAATAAACATCGGGATGAATCACGAGGCTGCAGTAATTTCTTGAAATTTTTATGAGCTAATTGTGTGATTACTTAATGGTTTGAAAAGAATCTGTGATTGGAAATAATGAATGGATTACATATTTTAAAAAGTAGAGAGTGAAAACGATTTTAAATTAAAGGTTCGATTTTAATTTAAAGGTTTCAATGAAAAGTATTTACAATTCAAAGTATATTAAAAATAAAATATAAAAATAAAATTTCAAACGGCTTTTAACATACAAAATGAATACAAAATAAACACGCTACTCTTTCACCTTTCAACCTCTTTCAACTCTCCCATGGAAAAAGAAAATAATCCCGTCGATCAATTAAGCGAACAGTCAAATGCGAGAAAGCCTGACTCGGCGTTATTCCGCGCGGCGACCTCGCAAATCCTTCGGAATCTTTTCCCAGCCGAAAAGATAAGCCGCTAATTGTCGGAGGAAGTGCAGCGTCATCGGGCGGCAGCGCGACGGCGATTCGCGCGATTAGAGATTACGCCCGAAAGCCTATTAAGCTAAACATCGGCGTCCGCGGCTGCAATTAAGCAACAGCACGAGTTCATCAAGCCGACCGCAGTGCTTATGTCGCAAGAGTTATACAAGCGAGCGGCGGCGGCGGCGGCGGCGCAGGAGGAGCAGCGGCGGCGGCTCACAAAGGGCTTTTCGAACCAGCGCGCCGGACAAAGCGACCGCGAAACTACCGCCGGCGCCCCGATACGTACTTACGTGCGAGAGCGTATTTTACCCCGCCGCGAGTGCGAAGCGCCGAGCGGAATTTCATTTTACGCGGACTTGCTGCCGGCGAATGTATACCGGCCGGATTACTTTGTGGGATTTTTTCGAGTGCGGACGGTCTGTGAATTCGAGTTTGTATCGCTGGGTTCATTGAGAGAAAGCAGTCGCGGCAGACTCTCGCTTTGGAGTGCTTTTTTGTGCACTTGCACGCTGCGTCTGGCGATGTTTGCTTAGAAAATTTAGCGTCTCGTATATAAAAATATTATGCTCGGCTGCACTGTCGTTTTTCTGTGTAATATTCACTGTTGGATTTGGTTGTAATAATACTGAAATTTAAAATATTTTGACGAGTTCTCGGAAAATGTAGCCCGCAGTGGCCTCAATTTTTAGGGTGATTGAAATGTTTTACAATACACATTTATGCCATTTTATTTATTATATTACTGCCATTACTTATTATTCTTCATAATTTTGTACCTTACTCTCCTACGAAATTGAATTAAATATAACAGATTCATAAAAGCTGCGAATAATTATTAATTTTGTTGCGTTTAACGTCCCAAAAAATATTTCATTGCATTTTGAAGTTGAAAATCCTTTTAAAGAATCTTCTAATTAACCCGCTTAATCACCCGCACGAATGTAATTTCCAATTTCGAAAAAAACACTGGGCGCCAAGCGAAAAAGGGCCAATCGTTCACAGCGAGCCAACTCGCACAGCTCGGCGCCAACGTCGCATCAGAGCGAAGCGAGACAGGAGCCGCAGCGGCCAGAGGGGGCGACGGAAGCAGGAGCAGCCGGCGGAAGTTGGGGATGCGCGCGCGCGCGCATTCCGGCTAAACGTATTACAAGCACTTAGCCCGCAAGCTGTCGAGTCCTCCCAGCCTCTAGACGTTCCCACTTAATTGGCATACGATGCGCGCACGCGGCCCGCGCCGAAGCACACTAATATGGGCCCCCGCGACCACTAAACGCTAAAAGCACACGACGCCTCCTTCCCGTCTCCCCGCCGCTCTTTAGCTGCCGCCGGGACGAAAGAGGGAGGGAGAGAAGTTGTGTGACAACCGCGCGATCGACGCGCAATTTGCCTTAACCGGTGTATAGCCTAGTCCGCCTGGCCTTTAGCGGGAGCTGTTTGCCTTATCCGCTGTGAGGACGAGGTCGAAAGGAGCCGAGATTGCCGATGGAGTCAATCGTTTACTGCTCGATACGATTAGCTCGAGGATAAGATAAGATCGAGAGATTTTGATCTTGAGATTGAATTCGGGGTGTATTTTGAAATGTGACGCGTAAATTTAGTGAAGTTGAGAAGTAAAACTGACAATGAGGCAGAATAAAATAATCGCTTGTCGCTAAACGATATTTGCGGGTTTCTTTGTTACTCGGAGCAGACGAATTTTCAAGGTTTTTTCGTAATTCCGTACATTAAATCATTGAATTAATCAATTAGCCCTTTTCGGGAAGAAAAACAGCATTAAAAGTTCGTATTTCAAGCCTCAATCGCCCTCAATTATCGATTCGAACCCTCCAAATGCGAGGTGCGGACGAAGTCGCCCTCCTGGATTCGAGTAACTCGAATTTACGGTTTGCCCGTGAATATATATGGGAACGCTCGGCAGCCACGTAGGGAGGAAGGAAGCTCTATTCACGAATAAGTTTTGGCGAGAGTTGCGCGTCGGTTATGCGCGGATTTTCTCGTCCGGGGCGATGAAAGGCGCGGAGAGAGACGCCTCTCTCTCTCTCTCCCCGACTGACACGCGCGTAAAAGTGGATCGGGATCTTCTCCCGAAAAGATCGAGTTCGCGTCGATTGGTTGTACTTTGCGCCCTCTTTTTACACCAACTTCTTCTTCGGCAGGGGCGTCGAAAGTTCGCGACGGCGACGGCGGCCAGGACGAGTGGATAGGATTGTTTACGCGCGTACAGGCTTTTATTCACTGCTCGCGCGCCGCGACTCTGCGGATCTCGCCCTCCCTTAAATGGCCGAACTTTTCGCGGTCTCGCGAATCTGCTCGATCTTTGATATTTTGATGAACGCGCTTTTGTCGCCCCGCCTCGGCCGGGCTCGTATTTTCGCGGGCCCGCTGAAACGTGAAATATGGCCTTGTTTATGCGGCCTCGCCGCCGGCTTTTTCGCCGGGAATTTACAGTGCGCGGCAGCGGCGCGGCTGCAACTTTGTTATTATTAAATGGCAATAGCGATTCACGAGCTCGCGATAGTTCCCTGAGAAGTTAGCGCTATGAGGTCCTAATACGGTTGATCCTTAACGAAGTTAAAATGCAGTTTTCGGCGGACAAGCCCCGTTGTAACTGCTTTAAACGTACGTCAGGAGTGTTTTAAAGTTGCCAAGTGTTCCCTTGCGGCGAGCGTTAAGCTGCATCAAGGCGAGAGACTAATTTATTTTTCTAAGCGGCCTCAATTTCGAAATTAAATCCGTCCTCATGTTTACCCGTACGAAATGAAGTTTTCGGGAGAGAGGCGTCGGGAAAGAAGGCGCGCGGCGAAATTAATTACTGTCAGCAGTTGCGCAATAAAGATTCCGGTAGGTCTTGCAAGGAAATCCTCTCGATGCGGCGCGACGAATAATTTAATTAAAAAGGAGGACTAGAAAATCGGCTTCGAGAGAATCGGTCCTCGCCGTTCCCCGGGAACGAGCTACGTGACGTTGTCCAAGCTGGCAAAATGCTAAACGAGCCAGAGCGAGGAGAAAAAAAGGCGAGCGAGCGAAGCGTGTAAGAAAGGCAGGGAAAGATCGGCGGGGAGGGGGGGGAAGAGAGAGAGAGAGAGGAGATAGAGGGGCGGGAGGAGGGAGAATGAACGTACTCGACGAACAATGAAGGAAGCTCTCTCTTGCTATTTCTATATTTACGCCCGTCAACGCATCGTTCACTCAACCAACAAAGCACGAGTTTCAGTAACAGAAGCCCCTCAACGAAGAAACAGATTCAATTTAAAAATCATTTGCTAAGTGCTACCGTCGGTCGGGACATAGTTGACCTTTTTTTGTCGCACTTCGCCAGTTTCTCTCGCTCTCTCTCGTTCTCTCTCTCTCTCGCTCCTCCTTTACTTTCTATTATTTGCTACGCTGTTGCTTCCCTTTTATATCTCAACTCTGTTTTATTCGAGAGCTCAAGAAAAACAGCTTGCGAAGAGACCACGTCCCTCTTGCTTTTCTCTCGTACTGTCCCATTTTTTTTTCTCTTCATCCTCGATTATTTGTATAAGTTTTACTCTCCATAATTTTTTTTTTTTTTTTTTTTAATTTCATTTCTTCCTCGCTGCGCGACATCGCTGCTCATCCCTTCGCCGTTTTAATTGACTCTCGGTCGAAAAGTAAAAAAAATACTTTTATTTGTCCGGACAATATTTCGTTATTTACGAATTAGCACACTTCTTAAATTCAATTGTTAAAAAAGAGAGAGAAAAAAAGAACAAAGTTCGCATGCGCAAACGCAACGAGCGCCAAAGCTCTGCGCAGCAGTCGGCGCGTGCTCATAATTCCACCGGGCATTATCCAAAACCGTTTAATTTCGCCGGGCGAGCCCGGCCAGAGTAACCCGAAATTTAATTAACCGCAAAAAAGCACCGCTAAGAGAGGGCGCATCCGGAAAAAGACTCGGTAATAAGCTCTCTGTTTTCGCTCCCAACCCGCGGCCGCTCGCTCGCTCCTCCTCGGCCGGCTTTCTCGCTTTGCCGGTTACTCTTTTTCCGAGACTCGTATCCGCGGCCGGCGTTACTCTTCACGCGCCGACGAGCAGCGGCGGCGCGCAGCTTTGCCTTTATCACTCTTTGTCGGGGCGGCTTCGAGCCTCGAAAGCGAACGTGTCGCTCTCGACCCCCCCACCAGGGATGACAAAAAAAGGCTTTACGGCGAGGAGTAATGAGAGGATAAAAGAATTTCGCGCGACTAATAAAATATAAAAGTTCGGTTTCACTGTGCTCGCCCGTTTCCCTTTTATGATTTTCGCAAATTAATTCTGTTAGGGGTAACGGTCTCGCGGTTTCACGCGCTGCTCGTTCCCGTTTCACTGCCGTCTTCCGGCAATTTGAGCAGTTTTTCCGGCAAAAGGTCTTTCAAATAGTTTTTAACCAGATTCTCGATGCTGCTTTGTTTGATGAAAAAATTTTCTGCTTCCATGAATTTGACGACGCGCGTCTAATAATTAAGTGTAAAGTGTTTTTGTAACATTTTTCGCTTGTATTTCCTGATGTTTGGGATCACTTTTCAAGTAAACATAAGAGATAAATAACTTTATAAAACTTGAAAAACATTCATCAGATTTTTTCCCGGAAAATAATATAAAAAGCTCAGAATTTACGAAGTGTTTTTTTGGCAAAAAAAAAAAAAAATAAAAAAATAAAAAAACAGCGTATTTTCCGAATCCGGTTTGAATTTACACGCCAAATTACAGACTCGCGGATGAATCACCCCGGATCTTTGAGCACTTTGCGCTGAAAACAAGTCGGCCACCTCCATCAAAGCCCGGCTGAAAACGCGTCGCGCACTCTCCTCTCCGCAGAAATAATCCGAAAAAGCTCGGGAAGAGGGGGGGAGGGGGGGGCTTTCGAAATCGACGGCCGAATTATCGTTTCCTCCGCTGCCGGGCCGAGTTTGCCGAGTCAATCGGCTAAGAGTCCGGTCGTTAGACGGCGACGCGCGGAGAGAGGATAGGTGCCGGGCCGGGGCGCCCTCGGCGCCTTTGAAGTCAGCGGCGAGTCGGGCATTAACCGAGGCGAAATTCGGGCGCGCGGACGTGGCTCTACCCGCCCCTCCGATGTTTGGCAAACATCAAGCGGCAAGGGGGCAAAAGCGGCGCGGGAGAATACGCACACGCCGTACGTCTCTGCTTAATCCCGGAATCGCGATGTTTGATGGTCGCGTTCGCGGCCGGCTCGGAATGGGGGAGAGATACAAAGCTATCGGGGGGAGGGGGGGAGGAGGCGAGAGATCGACCGAGGGAGGGAGAAAGAGTGAGAAATGAGGCTACGATTCACTGCTCCCGAGTCGAACGGCTTGTTTGTCCGGGTGAATTGCCTGTTTGTCCGAACATTTTCTCCTCATATCTCAATCTTCGCCCTCCGTTTATCGTATATTCTTCTGATTTAATGCTCCTGCGATACGTTCGAATAGCAGACATTCGTGTACACCGTGCTTTCAGTTATCGCGCTAAGCATTAGTTGACGGATTTACGAGCAACAAGCGGAACACAGAACATTTTCGAAAAGCGCAAAGGTTGTTCAGTTTTCCCGAAGCAAACCGACATCGCGCCAGTCATGCGGAATCAAAAGGCACGAAGCGAATCGCGACATTCGATCCTGATAAGCATCAATCGCAATGCTTGACGAGCGAGAAGCTCCAGGGTGTAAACACGCGTGTCGGGTAAAGTGCAATGTAAAAAGTCTCTCATAAAAAGTCGATCGATCACCGGGCCACGCGCACGGCAGCAGCGGCGGCGGCGGCGGCGGCGGCCGGCATTCAATCTGGCCTTTTTCGGCGGCGCGACAAAAAAGGAGCGCGAAGCCCCGGGCGAAACGGGCGATGACAATGCGGTCGTTCATTTTAATTTGCCGAAATAAAAGTTTAGGCTTGTTATTGAACGATTCATCTATCCGCGCGGGGGAGCGAGAGAAAGGCCGGCCGATCGGCGCGCACGGGACTGGATATGCGCGCGCGGAGCCGCGCGGAGTAGAGTAATTGGATAGCCGCGAGGTGAGGTACTAACGACGATAACGAATGATTTCATTGTTTAAATGGATTTGCTTGTCGAACGCGCGGCCAGTTGCGCGAGACAGCCGCGCAAAACTACTCGATCGTGTCGGTAGGAGGAGGGGTGGGGGGGGCCTTTTTTCTCTCGCGGATTGCTCAATCACCAAATGGCGAATTCATGCTGAACGCGACTAAAGCCCCTCCGCGCTTTGCGCCATACTTTGCGCGCGCTCCGTCATCGAGATCGGGCTTGAAAATCCGCCGCCAGGTGTGGGACGTCGCATCGATCCCGAGCGTTTCGATGGATATAAACGTGCGGGGTTTTGAAATGCTCCGACCGGCGGATAACGAATTAACGGCGCTGGCATAATTGAGCAAGGCTGCCGCGTTGTCGCCGGCGGAGATTTAAATTGCGTCGAAACAATGCTGCCAAAGTGGATTTTCCCTCTGGCGGACGGTCGATTCAGAAATCTAATAATGCGACGTAAAGACGAGAATTAAAAATTTCATCGACCGGAAGCGAGCGGCGGCGGCGTTAACGTTGCTCAACGAACTTTTATAATGCCGCCTGAAATCTATCAAGCTTTTGGCCGCCCGATAAACGAGTAAATCGCTGCGATCCAGATATAAAATGAATGCCAGCCGAGCGCAATTAATAGAAAAAGCAATTAACCGAGTACACGAGCAGGGAGCCTCCAAATGAATTCCCGTCATTATTCAGGCCAGGATCGACCACGTAGTATTAGGCAACACGTTGCATCGTCCCCCCCGCCCCCGCCACCCTACATACTCGCGACGCCTCGTATCCGAGAATTCGGCAGCCCCTGCCCGTACGCACGCGCTGCAGCGAGAGCGTCGGGGGGGTATAGCCATCGCAGAGCCGGGGAATAGCCACTGCGCCCGTTAGCCGTTCGGTTTAGTTCCGCAGCATCTGGCAGGACGAAGAAGTACGTGCAGACTCCGGGGCCTCGATAAGGACGAGAGCGAGCCGACGGCGAAAGGGTCGCCTGGTTACGGTGTACGTTTCCCCAGTCGGAGCACGCGCGGCGTAATTGTGACGGTCGCGGCAGCGAGATAGAGAGAGAGGGAGAGAAAGAGAGAGGCCTTGCTTAGCGAGAGAGAGAGAGAGAGAGAGAGTCGGTAAGGTCGACGACGTCGGACGGCGAATCGGGGGGTGGAGGAGGCTCATTAAACCACCCCTGACGACCCACACGGCATACAGGATCAGCAATAAAATCATCCTCCGATCATCCGCCGGCGCTGAAAGCAAACGAGCCCCCCGAGGAGGGAGGGAGCGCCGGAAGCAAGACTGCAGACCCACCTTTCAAAATTAAATCCTGCGAGCTCGTTCACGGCCGCTGGCCTACTGCGAATCGTACAAATGTACGTTAATGGCGTTCGCCGGCCGGGCGCGCGAGCGTTCGGGTTATGGTTTTTAATTAAGCAATTGATGTTGCTTCGCGGATGCAGGCTTGTAACGCGCGCTAAGCGCCGTGTAAATGGCAGAGGGCGTAAAATATTAGCCGGCGCGTTATTTGTTAAATCCTCTGATTATTCGTCTTTGGACAGTATTTTTTTGAGGAAAGTCAATTGTTTTGTAATTGGTGCGAAACTTGAATATTTATTCGGCAAGGTGCGTTTTATACACATAAGAATCGTACACGTAAACATTGTACACAATTTAACATGGGTGAAATTTATA
>JAWWEM010000010.1:13511349-13522673 GCA_035582935.1 Ormyrus thymus | reverse complement strand
TTGGCAAGAGAGATGCTCTCAATTTTAAACTCTTCGGTTTTCCCGGCCTTTATTAGCATGTTTCTCCTCTCTCTCTCGGCGTTCTTTCGCCTCTCAAGGGCAGCGCTGCTTCGTCTTACTCTCCTTCCTACGTCGGCGAGCTTAAATTACACTTAGACGCACGTAGTAGGGGGAGAAAAAAAGGCAAGGGAGAAAGAGGCCAATGACGGCGGCGAGGTAGGCAAGAGGCGAGTCTTAATACATGCAAAGGAGGAGACTCTGACTTCTCATCAAGAAACTTCATGGGGCCGAGAGTGAAGGAAGGGAGGGACGAGAAAGAGTGGAAGGATGACAAATTTCAAGCTTGCGGCATATGAGACACGGGGATTTCGCAGACGTTATAACGAATGACGTAAAGCGGCGGCGCCACGAGGCGCTCTCGAAATCGCGAAATTATTCCGTCCTTTTTATTTTTACCGAAAGCTGCCGCTCTGTTGTACGATCATGATGAAATGCATTTTAAAATTGCCTCCTTTTTCGGCCGTATTTACTTTCAGTCGAGAATTTCTCCTTTTTTTTTCTAAATGTGCTCATATAAAAAGGGAAGTTTTTAACAAAAAAACAAAAAAAAAAACAAAGAACACACCTGACTCCGTCGACCTTTATGAGTTAATTTTGTCGTGTTTGCATTTCAGAAACTGTTTTTCGGTGAAAAAATGTTGTAATGAAAATTCTATTTATTTTTTGCGTTGTTTCTTAAAGTCTGCTGTTGGTAATTTTAAATAAACCGCAATAAAATATTTTGAGCGGCTTTTTTTAACAAACTGAGAAATTCAAGACTAGATACCAAATATTTTTCCTAAAAAAAAAATGACAAATCTGTATTATTAAATTCTATATGAATAAAAATAATCTGATACTAAAAATTGGATTTGATAAATTGCGACAAACTATTATTACTTGAAAAAAACTAAATTACCCATTCGATTTCATTCGATTTTGTTATTGACAAAAATAAAAGTTTTATATTTATCAATAAAATTATTTTATACCCTCCTGAAACTTTTGAATTTTTTTCGATTCATATTAAAAAAAAATAAATTATTGTCTTCTAAAATTTTGAATGACCAAACCAATTCATTACTTTTAAAATATTCGTAAATGCGACAGAAAAAATCTCCACAACACCTCCAAAAAACCATATTTATCACCCTAGCTGGCCGATCAAGCCCGAATATCCATACTGCAAACGAGGTCAGTTAATCGCGAGCTGGCACCCCCTAACATCGAAGCGAGGAACTTGTCGCGCAGCAATAATTTCCGCTCTCCTTACAACTGCAAACAACGCAGCGAATAAAAGGCCGCGGCAATAAAAAAGGTGCCGGAGACGAAATAAAAGTGGCGGGGCTTTAATCGCATTAAGAGAGATAGGACACGCTCGGAAATTTTTCCGCACGCGAAAGCAAGACGGCTCTTCGACAGAGAGAGAGAGAGAGAGAGCCCCGGAGTTTTTACGGGCGCGGCCTGCTCGTTACGGCCGCTAAAGATATCCGCGCGTTTTTATTAAAATTTTTGCCCCCGCGTCCCGTTACAGCCCGCGCGCAATTATATACGAGGCCGCGCGCTTTGCGCCGACGGGCGCCGCCGTCTCGTTAAGTCGCGAGGCCCGGCCGGCTGCAAAAAGCGCGGGATCGCGCATACCGGCGTTCCCCGGCCCCGCGACGCGCCGCGTTTTTTTCCTCCGCGACGCGGCGCCGAGCCCCTCGGGGAAAAAATAGCCGAGCGCGCAACCAATTCAATAATATACCGCTCTCTCTCTTTCTCTCTCGCGCGCGCGCGCCCTGGAATACGCATGTGCACGCCTTTTTTAGCCTCGGAGCCCAATGCGTTTTTGCTTCTTCGGACGGTTTTTTCATTTCAGTCGCGAAATTTTTTCATTCAGACTTTTTAACGGAGGAGGCTCAAGTTCCGCGCTTGAAAGATCTGCTTTCGAAGAGTCCGATAGGGCTGAAGGAAGTTTTCCCTCAAATTTTCGTGAATTTTTAATCTTCTCCACTTATTTCGAAATGAATCTGATGCAGTTCGATGCGGCGCATAATTACACGACATGACGTAATTGTAGATAAATGATTTGAGCCCGAGTTGTTTAAAACTAAACGTATAATTTCAGTTTGAATTTTACTTTGAACCCTATGGAATATAACATACCTTTTCATTAAGCCGGATAAATACAATGGAAGCGAACTCTTAATTAAGGATATCTTTGTTAAATTGACTAATTGCTTAATCAAAGCAAGTAATCTGGTTTTAGCTGAAGTGTAAATATTCATTATATGACAAAAGAACTTTTGTCCATTTGATCATTGTGCATCGCTTACGAATTCAATTACCGCACGTTCCATTCTGTTTCTGTTCTTGTTTGTTTATATAGATTAATTAACAACTGCTCATTTGAAATTTCAAAATATAATTAGTCAAAAAAATTATATTAATTACATTTTTAAAGGTGTTCCTTTTCATTTAAATGTGGTTGCTCCCTGGTAGAAATTGGATTCTATTCTTAGAGGCGTTTGGATCAAAAAATTAGGCTAGGACTTTTAGCATTAACGTGCAAAAATGGATCCCTACTTAATAATAAATTAAAAAAATCACAAAATGCATTATTAATTATTTTTCTAATACTTTTGTGGGCTTAAGTAGAAAAGCTGTTGAAAATGACGTTTAAAGACATTTGAAATTTGAGATTATTTGAGATTAAGTCGACCGCTTACAATTAGTCAAATAAAATTTTCACTGCGAATACAATTAACCAAAGTAGAAACCTCAGCCTGAGACTACATCTTGAAAAAAATGTTCGCTCAGCTCGAAACTTATTATCAAGCGCCGAATGTCAAACGGTCAAAAAGCTCCAAAGTCTCGCCTCGGCCTGAAAAAACGGCGAGCGAATTAAAATCCAAATTTACTCCGCGCCCGCAATGACACAGTCCGCACTGCATAACCGCGGAAGCAGCTGCAGTGCCGAAAAATATGAACAAGGGAGCAAACCCACCCCCCGCAGCCGCAGGAGACACGGAGAGCCGGCGTCGTCGTCCACGTCGCGCACTCGCATCTTTTATTCATCCGTCCGCTAATTAAAGGTAAACTCCTGTTTCGTCACGCGCGGGGAGGGGGGAGGATACCCGCGGCGTTCGAATTGCCAGGGCGAGAAATGCTCCCGGAGCCGAGGAGGACGTCGCCGCGCGCGCGCGCGCGTCCCGGCTCTGCGCGTGTTTGTGTGTGTGTGTGCGCGCGCGCGCGCGCTGAGAAAGAGGGAGGGCGCGAGAGAGATCCGTTGTTTGGAGAGCTTCTTACAAATTAGCCGTGAATATTCATGCGTCGACAGCACGTAAAACCCGCAGGTGCCGCCGCTGCGACGACGCGCTCTCTCTCTCTCTCTCTCCCTCTGTACATGTATACACGTAGCTGCGCTTCTCTCTGCCCCTCTCCTCCGGCCTCGGCGCCGCTCCTCGGAGAGGAGGAAGAAACGTTAGGCGAGGACGTTAAGGGGATTCTTTGGCCTGAAAACCCTATTAAATACTGATATAGTGAAATATATGCGAGCTTCTTCCGAGGGTAGTTGACCGGCCAAATTTTCTCTTGCGGGGAGCTCTAGTTAAATAAGTCGGGCTCCTCCGATTTTTACGAGGAGAGTTTCAGGAACGACGGCGAGGGCCGCCGGGATGATATTAGCTTTTACACCTGCTCCGCTCCCGGCGAGTCCGTGAATTTATGAAAGTTTAAGTACCGTTGACGTTTAAAATGTATTACGCGATCGTATATAATTGAGAGGAACCGCTTCGTATTAAAAGTTACATATTTATGACGCGACATTTATCATTGCTGCGATCAACTAAAAAAAGGGAGTCTTGTACGTAGTTTATATATAAAAGGCTTGAGCTTATTTTTAGTTGATTAATTAATATTCCGTTAAAATCGCCGGGCAATTTGATTATTTTCCTTTTCAATGCTATTTTCGCCGTTCTCGAAAGTTAACCTGGTATTCACCTATTGATTTTTACAAAAATAAAGGCTCCGGAAGTTTGACTAAAAAAACCAAATAATCGAAACAAAAAGAATCCATTCCACAAAATACAAGCGGCGGTGTAAAATTTTATTTTTACTGACCCAAAAGGCGCTTTTACCGTGACTTAAATTCACACTTTAGAAAAGCACACAAAGCCGCTAAATACGCATCGGCGGATCTCGCCCGCTTAAAAAGAAATCCGGCAAAAGTAAAACAATAAAACAAGAAATTACAATGGGCGGCCCGCGTCGAAAAACGCGCGACCGTATCGATGCAGCATTGTTTTGCGCGACGGAACAATGATCCCGACGTGCGACGAAAGCGGCTGAAAGACCGCAGTCATCCGTGGGCCGGGATGGCTCCCGCGGCAAAGCGGGAAAAAAAAGCAAAAAAAAAAAAAAAAAAAAGAAGAGAAAGGAACGCATCGGCATGCGAAACTGCGCTTTGACACGTCGAAACTAGCGATGCAAGATGCATGAAACTCTCCGGATCCAGTTTGCGCGATCGAGCAGACCGAGGGAAGTGCTCGATTTCTCGACAAAAAGCCGCGAGCGGCATCTACTTCCGTCCCTCTTCCTCTCTCTCTCTCTCTCTATCTCTCTCTTTGAATCGAGGGCTGCGCTGCAAGCTGGGCGACTGGGTATTATGGAGACAAATCGAAAAAATACAGGGGAAAATAGAAGGAAAGAGGCTCAGCCATTATCGGCTAACCGCGGTCGAGTTTCTTGCTCTTCCTCGTTCTTCCGTCGCCGTTCGCGGCGCAGTTTGTCTGTTTGCCGGTACTCTAGAATATAAAAAATGCACCTGCTCGATGCATTAGTATTTGTGGAAAAATACACGAGCTTTCGCGAATACAGGGTGACCTACTTTAATTCCCTAATTTCTTTACCTCTTCAATGAAGTCTCTTTTTTTTTACACTCGAAACGACAACAATACGCCGAAAAAAGAATAGCTCAATTACTTAAAAGCATTTGCTCGATCCCTAACGCTCGAGCAATGCGCGCGTAATTAAAAGAAGACTAAAAAATTTGTTTAGATAAAAGGCGCAGGGAATAACGAAAAACAAAAAGATCGGGCGGCGCGGCGAGAGGCTAAAGCCAGCCCCGGAAAATGAAAATGATACACCCCGTAAAGGTAAACACTCCATAACTCTTCTCGGCCCCGTCTGCGATATTAAAGGGTTTAATCACCGAGTTAGGTGGAAAGAGAGAGGGGCATAAAAATGCGCAGGGAAAGATAGAGTTTCGCGAGAGAGAGAGAGAGAAAGCGCGTCGACGCACGTGGAGTGATGCACGTGGAGGGAGGAGAGAGAGAGAGAGAGAGTGCCGGCGTACGTATACACAGCGCGCGGCGAGGAAGCGCAACGGCGAAGCTGTTCCCGCGGGACGCGCGGCGCATAGCTCGTAAATCTCTCTCCTCCTGTCGGCCGCCGCCGGCCGGAGAGCGCATCCGAGCTGTGCCGGCGTCGCTCGGAAAAATCTAAATTGGCCTGCCGAATTTGAATTTTTAGCTGGTTGGCGCGCCGCTTGCTTTGGGGAAGATTTTTACTCGTTAGAAGTAGCGACGGTGTAAAAGTATTGGGGGAGGGGGGAGGGTCAGTTCGATAATCGAGTGGTCGTATTTGCGTTCGGAACTTTTGCTTTGTGAGACGTTAACTACGGCGGGCAATGAATTACTATTTTAGCCGCGGTGTCTGGAACTTCTATTGTTCGTATTTCTATGCAGGATCTGCGCACGTTTCTAGGTAAATGCGATATTTTATTAAAATCCGCGCGCGCTCGTCGATAAATTTTGACATCCAGTTGAAAATCTAAAATTTTCATAAATACACACTTACGCATTTTAAAATATTCGGCTATTATTACGAACTTTTACCTTAATCGTCTATTCGAGCATGAAAAAATGAAGGACAGAGAGGAGGGAAAAAAAGATGGCGCGATGAAGGGGGGGGGAGGGGTTTAAAAGCGCGAACGATTGGATAGTCCGCTACGGGCGCATGTAAAACAAATAGCTGCGAGACGTGGCTGACGTGACGCGTAAATATGATGTACAAAGTGGTACCGAAAAAGAGATTTTACGAAGGACGGAACATCGATAATGGACAAGCGTTATTACGAAATCCATCATTTTGCGCGCGAGAGAGAACTTTTTTCGTTTTTTTCGATGTGCCGGCAAAATCGGCAGGAAAATTTGCGCCGCCCGGCATCGGGATTGTTCTACGAGCGAGCGGTAGATTCTTTTTTCAGCCGCAGCCGCAAGTACTGTAAAAAAAAACTCGAGTGAACATTATTCCTGCTTAAAAGGAACGGGGGAAGCCCGCCTTCGCGTGAAGGACATTGTTAATAAATTGAAATAGAATGCTTCGGCGGTTTGCAGGAGAGGTTTAGCGAAAGTAGCTAAATTTTCCATGAAAATGAAAATCGCCCGGGCTAAAATCTCCGATTTCCCGATTCATTCCCTTGTTAAAATTGACAAGCAGCCGAGCAAGGCACTCCCCGGCGACTTAACGAACGATAAGAAATCCCCCGCGAGTTTCCTTCTGCCGCTCTGATCTTTGCATTGGTCTTGCGCGGCGGGGAGACAGAGAGAGAGAAAAACGAGGAGAGCGATAATTGGTTTTGCGAGAGGAGGAAGGAGAGCGTTTCTGCGTCGCGCAGTTCTTTTATCTCGGACGTCCGCGCTGACGAGGTCTCGTTATAATGCCTTTCACTGAATCTCCCCTGTCTCTATCCTCATTAGGGGCGACTTAAACGCCAGATGCGGCGAGCGGAGGTATCCTATTTTCGTCGATTGCACGCCTCCAATTAGTGGGTGGCGCTGTAGCCGTGGAGGCGCGCGAGCGAGCGAGCCTCCCCTGATCGGTTCAATCTCCGCTGAAAAGAGAAAGGGGCGCAGACAGGGAAGAGTTATCGCGGAAATGTAGCGAACTTGATGCGAGGACTGCGGGGCTCTTTTTGCTCGCGCGCCGTCGCCGGGGTGTGCGCGGGTGCTTTGTTAAAGTAAGCAATTCAGTGAAACGCTTTGGACTTGCTTGAGTATTCGCAGGCAGTCTTGATTGGTGTCGAATGAAGTGGTACGATTTACATGTAAACATTTTCTGGAGTTCGTCAATGTCGGCGAGGCCTCTGGGAGTCTAAAAACTGCTTGCGCGCGATTCCGGTGGATTACGTGCGTTTTAAAAGGGCAAAGTGAAAGAAATATTCAGAGTAATGTAGTCCGGTTATTTAAATATTTTAAGTATTTTTCAAACGTACGACAAACTGTTTACGTAAAAGAATATAGTTTGTTTAAATCCATTGGCAAGTAATCTAACATCAATACTTGTTAGCGCGAAATTTGCGGAGAAATAAATCGCGCGCAGATGAAAAACTTTATAGTCAAAATATACTGTGCGGCACGGAAATGAGTACATATCAAATATCGCGGAATGATGCATGGCTTCGTTTCAACTACACAGTTTTTCCGCGGCTTACTTTTACGTCGCGCATGTCAAAGTTTTAAAGCACACATTTTTTTACTTTAAGAAAAATAATATACAAAACGTGAAATGGAGTATACATTTCTGTTATAAATTACTCAAATTATTAATTACTGTCAATAGTGTACGAACACAATTTCTGTACTCATTCTGTCAAAAGTTATAATTTCTGTACTCATTCTGTCAAAAGTTATAAATTTCTTATTCTAATAAAACAAACTCAATTCTCGATAATACAGCAAACTAATAAATGATGAAAAGGCGCAGTAATAGCTAATACTTTTTAATAAAGTACCTTCGAAATTATAAAAGAGACCAAGAGGGCAAGAAGCAGCAATATTTATTTCTATTTTGCAATATTTCCCAACGAGCCCGCGCCAATGTCGCCGCGTGCCTTTTTCCACCCTCCCAATTCTTCCCGAAAAAGAGTCAACAGCGGCAGCGGCGTAAGTAATTGAAAAGCTCGAGACCGCGGGAGCATTTCCGTTCCCGGCAAGTGCTCCGGGAAGTCGGATCAAAGAAACGCAAATACCGCGCGCCCGGGCGGCGTTTAATTTCTCCGCCGCGCAGGCGCGCGGCCAGTCGGGAATTTTCAACGGACAGGAGGACCGATCCCGAAGACAGAGACGAAGGCAGCGGCCGCCGGTGTCCGGCGGCCGGGCGCAATCAACTGCCGAATCGATTCCCGAGTAATGAATCGAGCGGGCCGCGCGCGCCGTCGGACTTTGCAGGCGCGCCCCTCGGCCGGAGTGCTTGCCGAAGACTCGGCGTGTTTGCCGGCCGGGTAGTTGAATTTTGAAATGCGTTTGCGGCCGGAGCGGGAAAACGAGTTTGGGGGAATGCGGGGAACTGATGAAACTCGGGGGATTACTTTTGTAACTGATAAAGCCGCAGCCCGATTATCCGATTAATCGACGAGCCTTTAGCGTATTGGTAATTTATGTATGATGCGAGATTGAAATTGATAAAGTTCTTGAAAAGAGTTTTCGTGCTTACTTGTAAATATTGCCAAGTTTTATTTGAGTTTTTATTTGATACTCAAATACTGTCGCTTATTGCGGATTAAACGGTTTTTTCATCAAACATACGAAAGATCAAAGATTTAAATTTTATAGAGTGCAAAAGTATAAACGTCAAATAGCTTTTCGAATTTTCCAGTCGGTAGGAATTTTACGAAACGGCACAATTCCGAAAATGCCGAGTTTCCTCTTTTTTTGTTTGCTTAAAAAAGCCCGAATATCATACGGGAAACATTTGGAGTCTGCCCACCCATCCTCGAAAGCTCGAAACTACGCGTGCGCCCCGGCGTTCATCCGACGAAACATCCATCGCCGACGATGCGGCGAAGAAGGCAAAAGGATACGTCGAGCCGGCCGCTCTCTCGAATCCCTGCAATCGCAGCTTAATAATCCGACCTATTAACGCAGCCAAGGCAACAGCCAGTATTGTCTTGCGGGCGGCTTGTATCCCCGGTAAACACAGACCGCAAAGCCCGGGCGCGGTTCCTCTTTCCTCCTTCCTCCGCTCCGTGTATATGCACGCGAAAGCAGCTCCTCCCCCCTCTCTCTCTCCTCCTCCTGCTCCTCGCAGGCAGCGGCGGGGCTGCAATCAGCGAAGCTCGCGGCCGGACGATAGCATCGACTCGTCGGAGCTAAATATTTGATTGCGGCGAGAAGCCGACGTTTCGAGCGCGGCCCCGAGTGTGTGCCGGAAAATCGCGCTAAATTGAGAATGCAATAGAGCCGTCGCCGGGATTAAAGTTGATTGAATTAGAAACCCCCGGCGAGCTGGAAAAAAAAAGAACAGGGAAGAGCGACTGATTTCCATCTGTTTACTCGTTGCTCTCGCGGTTCGGAGGAGAAGGGATTTTAATCTTTTAGTCGAGCCGGGAGGGAGTTTGTCCGTTAGGCTTTTCCCGGCCGTTTGCGGCGACATCTTGATCTTCCCTCGTATTGAAATATACGGAAAAGTTACATTTAAACGAAAGGAAACGTGGAATTCCTTGGGAAGCTGATTCGGTATTCCGAAATTTCGGGCTCCTCCGAATATAACCGTGGCAACTTTACCCCCCGCTTTGTGTAAATCAATTCGAGGGAGCTCCGAGAGGGCGTGAATTTACCCTGATTTCGGGCTTTATTTTGTGTGAGTGCGCCCGTGGATTTGCAGCTTCGGAGATTTTTCAAGCTTTAAACATTTAAATCTGTATTCTCGGTTTGCTTCGGTTCGCCGCCTGACCGAATCAACTTTTTTCTACTTATTCCCAAGCCGCCGGCTTTACGAGAGTCTAATCTCCTTCTCAACTCTTGTACGTTTGTTTAAAAAATATTTTCCCAGCACCCAGGCTTTTACAGCACCTCGTTACATGTTAATGAGAATAAACTCTAATCTCCCCCCACCACCCCGCTGCCGAAATACGTGAGTCTACTGCGGAAAGAAAGATTAAGGCGAAGAATGCAGAATACAAAGCAATTCGTTATCCATAAATATTTACTCGCCTCCACATCGGAACTCATATCTCGGTACAGCTGGGTGGCGGCTCTCTCTCTCTCTCTCTCCTCCGGCGCGCATACCAAGTGCCAAAGAGCAATCCGAACTCTCGGGCGCGAATCCTCCGCCTTATCAGCGGCGGATCGACGTATTCCGCCCGGAGGGTCGGCGCGCTTTAAACCTTATCGGATTACGTGCCCGGATAAAGTATTCGCGCAGGCCGCGATAAAAGGCGTAATTCGCCCCCGCCGCGTCCTTATCGTCGGGCCAGGTTTGTGTGTTTAAGCCCCTCGAACGGGGGGGGAGGAGGAGTGAGGACGGCGGGGCAGCAGTTTGCGGAGGATTCGCGCGCAGCGCCCTGCGCTTATGTCTTCAGGTGGCCGGCTCTCAAATGGAATGTAAACGCGGGGGGACGCGAGGCAGTTTCAATTTTGACGCTTAGCCGACGAGCCTCTGACGCGACGTCACCCCCGGCCCCCCCCCGAATTAGCGTCTACGCCGAGCGAGACGGACGTTGACGGGACTTTATGGCTCGCAGCTTTTCCGGAGTTGTATGTCGCGCAGCTTTGTCCCGGAGCTTCGCGCTGAATTTAGATTCTTCGCCGAGAATTGGAACGAGGCATTATTTTAATATGTATGATGGTGGTTGAGTAAGCAAGTTCAATTTTACCAACGGTTGAGAAGCATTTTCAGACTGCGATCGCCTCCTCGCATTTGCAGCTATTTAAAGCGAGTTTAATTTGCCGAAGGACTTGTAAAAGTCAAGTCGGAATTTTAGAAGCCCCGGCGACACGTATTAAGCGCATTATCATGCAGAATTCGAGAAGACCGCGGAGAGGGAAATTGCGTTACCTAATTCGCTACAATTTCCTTAGATTTAATCTTTTTGCTGTTTCTCGCTTTTATACAAATGCACCGACGCGGAACGGCCTTGAAATTCGTAAACGAGTTCAACGAGAACTGCAGTGACGGCAATTTACAAATTTAACTTTGGACAGAACTTTTTCCTTCGTTTTATCGCGCTAGTTCGAATAATTGCGACGGTAAAATAGACAAGCATTGCTTTCTTTTTCTTTACATTTCAATAATTAAATTTATTTTCAAACTGAATTCTCATCTAAGCAATTGTCGAGGTCTCTCTAACGCGAGAAAAGGAAGAAAATTGCAACGTCGATAAGAACGAGAGGCGAAAAATCCAAAAAGGGTGTCACTGTGGAAATGTCAGAACGAAATAAGCTTTATATATTTTAAGAAACTGCCCTGAATATAAATTCTACTATCATTAAAACCGGAACCGGAAATATCTCGCTTAAATT
>JAWWEM010000010.1:13498742-13511249 GCA_035582935.1 Ormyrus thymus | reverse complement strand
TAAATTGTTGTTCCTCTTTTTAAAAATATTCACCTGTGGATATTTTCACCATTATCCATCAATCAAACAAGCTTTAATTTCCCGAAAGGTTCTTCAACCTCATAAATCTAAATGAAAAAAGCCCCAGTTTCCTTCCTTATAAACAAAGCTTCGAGCAGAGATCAATTTTTCATAACCTTCAATGCCCCGCAGCAAATACTCGGAAAAGTCTCGGGAGGCAGCGCTCTTAGAGCGGAGCAAACAAAGCGGCAGTATCGTCCTCGTGTCACTCGAGCGTCCAAGCGCGTCCAAGCAAATCGCCGCCCCTCCCTCGTCGCGAATCCGACGATAGATTCGTTACACGGGAGTCCGAATACATGCAGGTCGCGCTACTTTGCCCCTCTCTCTCCTCGGGATATCGCACGCCGGTGCGGTACACACCGCCGGCTCCGGCCCCCCGTACGTGAGCCGGTCGTCGTTGGCTCCGTATAGGCGCAGCGGTGACCGGGTAATAGGGAAGCTGAGTAGAGGGAGGAACGGCTACTCAGTATGCATTGCGGCCTTCTGCTGCAGGGGGTAATACCGCACCCGGTATATGATATGCTCCGTCTGCGTGCGCGATATACTCGTGTACGCGGACGACGACGACGCCGCCGGCTGCGCGCATGAGCACACACCGACGAGCGGCGCCGGGAGCACGTGTACGCGCCGACGACGACGACGACGCCCTACGAGCCGAGCATACGAAGATGCATTACGCGGAGGACGGAGCAAGAGCGGCTGCTTAGAAAAGGAGCCTTTTTAGATGCGGTGCGCGGCCGCTGATCGAAATTAAAAGCCGCGATAGTTGAATGATAGGAGCTTATGGAGTGGATACGCGCCGTTGGCTTGCCGGGAGGGAGGAGGTTTACGCGTCTGCCGGAAGGGATTGCGCGGTACGATATGACACTTCGGATTATTGTAAGCAATTTGGGATTTCTATCTCGTTTTTATTTTAGAACTTATTATTGCTATGCTTTACTTATTCAAAATTACTGTTCAACATTTACGAGATTAATTATTTTTGCTCAACGACCTACTTCTATTAGTTTCGAAATTCTAAAATAGTGCACTTCTACTACTTAAATAATAAAATACATCTTGTAATTCTGATCATATTATTCTCGTTTTCATTCAATACTTGCTCTCTTTGTGACTTCTAACTTCAAGTCCCTTATTAGCTTCGCGAATTGCGTAATTTTATTTAATTCATCTCTATTTATCTTGTTGCAATTGAGCAAAGAGCTTGCGATTATTTTAAATCTAAATCTTTGCTTATCAATTACAAATCATATCACATTGTAAAATATGACAAACGAAAATTGCATGTAAAAATTTCATCTTTCATATAAAATATAATATATCCGTTCGCCTACCGACTAACTCGGTACCGGTACAAGTCCGACGACAAAAAATTTACGACATCTTCCCCTTCAGCTCGCTTATTAGCTTAACCGTCAGTCGCTTAATTTTATCGTTTCGTCACTTCCAGGGAGCCGGCAAACCCGGCCGGGACAAAGATTCCCAGCGCGCGCACTGCGCGGCCCGCTAACGAAGGCGCGTAGATTTTCGTTATTTCGGAACGGCGGAGCGCGCCAAGATTTATGGGCGGCGCACGAGGGGGTCGGCCCGCGCGTGCTTTCTCATTCTTCCCGCACGCTCTCTCGCGCGCGCGCGCTCCCGGGCCGCCTTTTCGGCGGGCTATTTTGGCGCGCGCGGTTCGTAAAAGCGCCGCTGATTGCGGAGACCTTGAGGAGGGCCGAAAAAGAGAGCCCGAGGGCGAGTAAAGTCGAGCGGGACCGACGGCGCCGCGCCGCTGCACGAGCTTGATTAGTCTAATTTTGGCCGGAAACGCGATTAGCTCTAATTAGAGCGCGTGCACTATTTCATTCTGCTTTCTTATGGCGTTTAGCTTTATTAAGCAAGGGAATTTATTAAACGAGCTGCGGTACGGATTCTTGGGAGTGATAATTGTGCCTTGGCACTGTGACCCGTATTTATTAACTTTTATTAACGTCGCGCGCTTTTTTCGAACGACTTGCGGATTTCTCATATGCTATTCTTGGCTCACGAATTTCTTAGCGTGGTGTTCTATTATTGGAGCACATTTTTGAAGTGCAGATTTTAATTATTGGTTTTCTAAAAATAATTTGGTAAGTAATATTTTCAATTTTCAGAATTAATACACAATTTTAAACAAAAATTGACTAAAGAAAACTTATTTAGTGCCCTAATTTTTATAAACGTAAAAATAATAAGATTACAGAGTTTTCTTAGAGGCAAAAAGAAGTTTTTATAGAATAAAAAATAAATTTTTAAGAGCCACCTTGAAATCATTAATTATTACTGCTTCCATATTGAAAAACTGAATTATCAAGAATCATCTCCGCCGTTTCTTCCGATCCTCAGAATACTCTGACGAAATTCCTCGACAATCCGGACAAGCAACGAAGCGCGCTTACTAATCATTAAACAAAAAAAACACAGAGCCAGAAAAGCAAGCGGGCCCGCCCGAAATTAATCCCATTAACGGACCCGCGCAAATTATTCAATCGGCCCGACCGAAGGCAGACCGCACCTGTGGAGGGGAAAGTTTCGCGAAGCTGTTGCAGACGCCGGCTTTGCCGGGGCCGATTGGCCGCCGCGTCACTCGGCCGCAATTCACCGCGGAGAAACAAACACGACCCGACTGCAAGACGCTCCTCGCACGCCTCGCGCATAGACAATCCCGAGCGAGAGGGAGAGAGACAGAGGGCCAGATTACCTAATCAGCGTTAATCCGAAAAGCAATCAAATTCTCGGGCAGGTTGCGCCGGCTCTCTCGCCCGGCGTCTCTGCGCCGAAAGGGCCCCGAAAAGCGGGAGGGTTCCGCGCCCGCCTAGTCCTGTTAAATTCGATTTGATCCATTAATGCGTATTGTCCGGGTAATGACCGGCCCGATCAGGCTTGATTTCTATATATACGGCTTTGAAGCTTTCCCTCTCCCTCCCCGACATCCCTCTCTCTCTCTCTCTCTCTCTCTCTCTCGAGCTTTGTCTGCTCGGCGTGGTGCTACACGTAGTCCCCCTGACAAGTCGCTGTTTGGACGCTGATTGGGTTATTTTTAATGCACCGGGAGAATTTTTATCACGTTTCTGTCGCGGGTTATCTAATTAGTCCTTACTCTCGGCATTAATTATAATACGCTTGAATTTCATTTTCGCGTCACCGATATCTTTGACTTCGACTCTTTCGTATAGGAATAAATTTTAATTTTAATTTAGGTGAATTTGGCTTCCATTAGTTATCCCATTAGTAGTTTTCATAATTAATTGTCATTTGAGAAGGATAAATCGATGTTATTACTTAAAAGGTCGATGAAATATTAAAATCGCCCATTTGCGTGCAGCAAAGAAGGCTTTGAAACAATGGAAAAGGAAGGCTCCTTTGTCGATATCGAGCGGACGGCACATAATCAATTTCCCCCCCGCTTCCCCGTCGCATTGAAATCACGGCAAACGTCGGATGATGTTTCTCTCTCTCAGGAGTCGTCCGGATGCAGCTTTCACCGCCGCACGAGCTGCACAAAAGGCCACCGAAAACCGGTCTCGCGAGTGCCGCCTGCCTCTCCCTCCTTTTCAGCTTTCAATTGCGACTGTACGCAATTAGTGAGATTGTTCGCGTAATCGTGTCAAAGGAGATTAGCCCCCCGTTTGCCGCAAACAATCCGAAGAAAGCGAACCTATAGAGGGCGGCCCGTTATAAGCGTCTACTCGTATAACTATCGTAATAATACCCGAGGAATTGCACCGCGAGAGAGAGAGAAAGTAAGCTCTCTCGTCTCCTTCCATCTCCTTTGAGATTTCCTCCTCCCCTCCTCTCTCTCTCTCTCTCTCTCTCGGCGCACGTACTCGCCTTTTTTCATCCTCCCGTATACATTTTCTCTCCCTTCTGCTGCCTCGTGTCGGGATAACAAGGCAAAAAAGTATATTAATTGCGAGCCGTGTTGCGCGATGTTATTAAATTCTTATGGAAATGGGGGAGCGCGAGCGAGGGAGTAAGAAAGCGGCGGGCTAAAAAGGAAGAAGCGCGCAAGAAAGAGTGAGATAAAGGATGCGCGCTCGAGACGGCAAGAAAGAAAAGCAGGGGGGAGGGGGAGAGGGGGGGCCCCGCTCAGACCTTACTCATAAAGTTGGCTATTGTGTTATAAAATCTAAATAATTTCAACTTCTCCGCGGAGTAGAACCGCAGCCGAGCTCTCTCTCTCTCTCTCCCTCTCTCTCTCCTCTCGAATCTGAGGCAGCTCTCGACGAGGAGCGAAAGTCGAGCGAAAAAGGAAGGAATTGGCTTTGGCTCTGTGTGTATAACGAAGGGGCAAGCCGCGAAGCGGGGAACTTAAGCGGAGCGGAAGAGAGCCTGGCAATCAGATATTCAAATTATGTTTACTAAATCAGTACCTCGCCGATCTTAGCCCCTCTGCGTGAATATATATATACGGCCCGTTTTTTCATCCGCTCTCCCCGTCGTTTGCTCTTAACGGGACGAGCTGTATCATTCGCGCGACGGATTTTAACTATCATCCCCAGAGCAATTGTGTGCTCTTCTCATAACTTTCCCGCCGCGTTTGTCTTGCCGGGGTATAAACACCTAAACGTAAAAACTCGCACTTTCTAGGTCAAGTCGCTAATTAGTTTTGGCGCGGCGTGCTTGCGTACTTTTCCGCCGGGATTATCAGCGCGGCGGCGGTTTGTTATCTAAATGAATTTTTAAACTGATAAAATTACGAGAGAGGCACACTAAATATCATTTCGCTCGAAATATGCTTAAGGTCTTTTCTGCGTTAATGTACATTCCGCTTATAATTTTTAGCCTTTTACTATTATAATGCCTTTAACAAAGTCCCAATTTCCAGAATTAAATTTTTCCCTGAAATTTTTATTGCCTCCATACCTCAGAGCTCGAAACTGTTTAATAACGGAACGCTTTTCAATACAGCGATCCCCCGAAAATATGAAAAATCTCATTTTTTCCCCAAAGCTGTTTCGAGAAGCGTATTTATTCAGTTTGCCGCGTCACCCCGAGCCAGAAAGCGAGAGAGAGAGAGAGAGAGAGAGATGGAGCGCAGGAAAACGCGCAAGAGAGCTTAGGCGGTGTGTCGGTAAGTAGATGAGGTGCGGCTCGGGTCAGCCTCTTTGCGCGCGCGAGAATTTGAAATCCCCTCGAGGGGGGGACGTTGGAAGCTACCCCGACGACGGCGGATCAGCGGAGCAGCGGCGGCTCTAACTCTCGGACTTATAAATATGATAATGCGCGAATGAGGGAGAGAGAGAGAGAGAGAGAGGGATATACAGGATGTACGAAATACGGCGCTGCTCTCGCCTGTGATCTCTTCCCTTTTTCGGCGTTGACTTCTGGCCGGGCCGCTCTCCTCCGATATTGGAAATCCAAAAGCGCGACGCGACGACTATTGAACTTTTTCCGCGGGCGCGAGAAGAGCGCGGGGGGAAGGAGATTCCTTTATTCCGCGGGAGGGAAACTATTCATGGAATTTATAAAACGAATCGACGATCGAATGCCGACTCGTTTTCGGCTCCTCTCGTGTCCTTTGGCGCCTTTTTCCCCCGGCCTCCTCCCTTTTTTTCTTCGCTCCTTTGAAGGAGGCCGAGGAGCCGGGGAATATATATTCCGACGGCTTGTCGTCGGGGGACTTTAGCGATTTGCTGAGCTTTGATCTTGCGCCGCTTGTGAAACCAGCGGGGAGTCGCGTATGGATGGAGTATTAATTTAACGATTTGCTGTTTTGTCAGAGATGGCGCGCCCGTCGCTTCATTAAATTAATAGAATTGAATATCGCTGTCGGGATTGACGACATTTCGATCTCACTGACACCGGATATTAATGTTGAATTGATATTAAAAAAATGTCCCGCGTCGCTTCGTCGCGCGGATAGACAACTTGTTTCTCTAAAATATAGGAGCGATCGGCTTTCTAAATATTTCACTGCAATTTTGCAAAAAAACTTTAAACCAGCTCCTTTTGCCCGCATCGCCAAAAACGTGCACCGATCCAACGTATACGCAGGTAGCGAGTGGCACAGAGAGAAACAGAGAGAGCGAGAGAGAGAGAGAGAGAGAGAGAGAGAGAGATCTGCAGGATGCTTTGAACAGGCCAATGACACGACAAATATAAACGCCATCTCCATTTGAATAATTAGCCGGCGTCGTCCTCGCGTTCGCTTTAATTATGCCAAGTAGCGCGGCGACGAGCCGCGCCGCAGCTCTGCACATCGGGGGCAGAGAAGGGGGTTTATTCACTCGAAATTCATTGAGAGCTCAGCCGGGATATCTGCCGAGGCGCTCGCGAAATAGCTTTAATGAGCCCCGGATTGTGGCTCCGGCTTAGAACCGATCTTTGGGGAATCTCGCGCGATGCTCGATAATTTGCCCCGCACAATGCGCCGCTATTACGCTCTCGGGCAAAGGGACGATCGGCTACCTCGGCAGACGCGCATTCCGGGCGTTTCGGTGGCCGCGGCGTCGATCTTTAAATTCAATATTAATCCAGCATCGATGGAGAAGCGGTTTATTTTTCTGCGTATAATTAGGCAAGATGGAGGTAAAGGGTCAAGGGAAAGCGAATGAAGGAAGCGGTCACAAACACATCGAATACTGGCATGGTTAAAGACTAATTGAAATTTATATTGCTTGAGTTTTTAAGTCACGAGGATAAACGATACATTCATTCTCGAACAAGCTCCGAGTGAAAAGCTTCGTTTCCTCAATTGATCAACATTTTCAATTAAATCGTTCAATTAAAAAGCTGGCTAAATACATACAATCAGCGAACTACAGCCCGTAATATACTTAGCCGAAATCAATTTTTTCCTCTTTTTAATCTGGACAAGAAGCGTCGCGCACAATACACAGAGACTGAGAGAGGGAGAGAGAGAGGAATGTCGCGCTTCGCAGCGGATGCGAGCTCGGGCTCGCATGATATATAAGACCGGCGCGTTATGCGCCGCGGCTAATCCTTCCTTTTGCAGCGCGCATTTCAATTTCATTAGTCCAGCTTACACCCTCTGGGTCTCGTAATATTCCTGCGTACGAAGCGCGCGCGCGCGCTTTTGTATGTATGTATGTATATGCGCAACTATACGTGCGTCCATCTCCCTCTCTGCCTCTGGCTGCCCTCCCCCCCCCTCCTCTTTCCCCCCTCAACGGTTCTCTGCTTATTCAAGCGCGTAATTCACAACGGGAAGCTGCTCACCGACCGGAAACGCATACACCGAGTCCGACCATTGTTATGAGCCTCCGTGCCAGGTTTTCGCGCCAACTCCCTCGCTCTTGCCGGCTCTTAATATTGCTCTCTCTCTCTCTCTCTCCGAGGCCGGCTCATACGCTTGTTTTACCACCTATACCCGCCTCCCCGCTTTCGCTCTTCACTCTGCGCTCGCTGACTTTTCTTTCTTTTGCTCCTTTCAGCCGCCGCCGCCGCCGCAGCCCCCTCTTTGTACTTTTTGCGCTTTCTTCCCCCCCCCTTTAGCCAGGTGGTACTGATCTTTTACAAGTTTTGCGGCTTGCGCTTTTTTACCTCCGTCCCCCTGCCGCCCGCGCCGCGCATCGATCTGTTTTGTTTCGCGCTTTTTCCGCTCCTTTTACTCGATCGCTTCCTACTTTACTCGCGATCGACTTGTTTACTTTCTTCGCTCGGAAAAAAGTTTGACCGCCTTATTCTTTAATTTAATGCGGGCAGTCGAATGCCTTGCTTAGCATTTCCTACGTTTTTAAAAATCTTATTAATTAGTATACTTTTTAGCAGAACAATTATTGACTCTTATCGCTTACGCTCTGATGTAAAAGCTCTGTTCCAGCAAGTATAGCTTACCTGCAACACAATGAGAATATTTACGATTATTCATGTATTAATTTACGAAACATACAAATTCAATAAAGTATTATGAATAATTCCGTTGAAAAAATATTACAGAATATTCAGCAGCTTTATCATACTTTCATTCTTCATAATTCACACATCCGAGCTTCGAGAAACCAATCGATTATTTCCGCGGAGCATTTATTATCTCGAAAGTAGGTCCCAATTAGACACGTAAAATGCGAGAGCCGGCAAACGTTTAATCCTGAATTCACGAGGAAGGCAGATCGAAAAATAAACGTCATCGAAACCGCGCTCTCGCACGGAAAAAACGCGAATCAGCGCTTCCCGTCCCTCTCAGGCAAAGGTCTTCGTCGCCCCGGCGCATCTGCCGCGCGAATTCAATTAGCGCATCGCCCCTCAATCACAATAATTAGCTGGAAAAAGAGGATTTTTTAATTAATCGCCCTGCCGGCGGAGGCTGTTTTTGCCGAGCGAACGAGCGTCACGTCAGAATGTAAATTCAAGAATCCTTTGATCAACAGCCAGGCGAAAACTATTTTAATTAACTTTCTCCCACGCGTCCTCCTCCCCTCCGCCTACCCCCCCCCCCCCCCTCTCTCTCTCGGAGTATGTGCCGCGCGCTCCCCCCGGCCGGAAAAAAAGTAATAAAATAAAAAACAAACCAAAAGAAAAAAAAGACAGCTAAGCGCGCGCCAAAGGAACGAAAAGAAAGAATACATACGCGCGCGCAGATGGCCGCGCGGCCGCGTTCCCCAAAGGTTCGCGGAACGGCCAAAGCGGAGTCGGATATTTCCGTCGCGCGTATCTGGCGCGCAGCTGCCGGCCCGTCGAGTGGTCTGTTGATACACTCGGCGTTTCTTCGTTTGCGCGCCCGGTGTTTTTCCTGCCGGCGCGCCGAGGCGCCGCTCCTCACATTTTTTACGGGAGGCGCCTCGCGGAGGTCAACCGGCGCTTTTTTTTTCTCGCCGTCTCTCTCTCTCTCTCTCTCTCTCTCTCCGTCCCCCGTCGGTAAATAAAGTCATGCACTTTTCGGATTTCGCAATAAAATGTCCGGTTTCCTCTTTTAATTTTAAGTCGCCGGCGGAATTCTAATTAAGGCGCAAAATAAATAAATCTGCAGCTCGCCGCGCGAAATGCGTGCGCACGTCAGCTGGAATCAATTTTCGAGCCCCGCCGGGCGGAAAAAAGCTTTTCAACCTTAACTAAACGAGGAGCGGAATCAATCTCATAACAAGTAAGCACGCGAACGACGAGCCATTTATCTCGCGATTCCTTTCGTTTACAAAGCACCCATTTATTTTCGGCAGCGTCGCCGCCGTTCCGCGAGGCACTGTAATTGGGAAGCGACTCTCGAGAATAACGCGAAAGCGAAGAGAGAGAGAGAGAGAGAGAGAGAGAGAGAGAGAGATCGATCGGCCGAGGCTAAGAAGCGCGGAGCGAAAATATTTAGATCGCACGGGGAAGAGGGAAAGTGCAACGACCAGAATAGAATGCGACCGTTACGCGCGGCCGGAGAGTCGCCCTCGGCAAAATAGAATCCGATTCGGCGCTCGGCTCGTCGCCCGTAATGCACTTTGGTATAATCAAACGGGTGTCGCCGAGAAGCGAGATGTTTCGGAGCGCTTTTCAGTTGGATTTATAAAGCTATTGAAATTTAAGGATAAACTAATTTCACCCGCGGATATTACCGCGAGAATTTTTGATCCTTCCAGTGCGATAAAAGGCGCTTGCGATTGGACTAGTTTACGGACTGCTGCGTCATGAAACGAGAGGTGTGCAATGGTTACTTAAATCAATTAATGCGTCTGCGTCTCACTACATCTCAATATGAATTACGAGAAATTACAAATATAATCTTCTGTCTGCGTACATTTCTGTCTATGTACAATCAAAATTAAAAAAGGCGAAGCTTTACCGAGATTCATATGAATATCAGGAGGTAAAAATTTTCAAAAAATTTTTCTTGGTACTTGACAAAGGGAGCAAATGATTTTCTTCGTAACATCCACCTGAAATTGTATTATTTAAAATTCATTTAATGTAAAACTTCACGTTAAATTACATTTCTTTCATATTGCATAAACTCGTGATAAGTGAAACAAACCACGAATAATTAATAAAAGACTCGAATTAAATAAACTCGACGAACAAAACGGCACGAATTATATTTTGCTTTCCGCATGCGAGATTCAAATAAAATAGCTTCCTTTGACGTTTCGCGAAGTGCCCCGCGTTCATGAAAAAAAGTACAACGTAATTAGAAATTATAAAACGCTCTCGCGCCGTATCAAAAAAAAAAAAATAATAAAAGGCTCGCGCGAGCAAGCACAACGGTGCGATTCTTTTTTTTTTACAAAATAGCCCCTCCCCATTATAATGCTGCTGCCAGCTATGTGATACCTTCCACCTTTGTATTCAAGCGTAACCAGCGAACGTTAGCTCGACTCCTCGGGGCGCTGCTCGCTCAAAGTTCAAGGTGGCCCCCGAGGCGCTTCTCAAACTTATAATACGATTCGGCGGCCGCGCCGAGAAAAGGACGAAAAAACCAACCGGCCCGGCAGCCGGAGAAGAAAGAAGGGTGGAGGGGGTGGGAGCACGGGACCGAAAAAGCGTCATTTATACAGGCGTCGCGCCGCTGTTGTACAGCGACGATGCCGGCGCGGAATGAACTCTCCATAATTAAACGCGGACACGGCGAATTAAAACGATAAATACCGGAGTGCCCTCGACCGCTGCGCGTGTACGTCCGTGTGCGCGTGCGTGCGCGTGTGTGCACGCGCGCGGCTGCGCGCCTGAGAAGACGCGGCGACTGCGCATGCGGCCCGCTATTTTGCGAGCGCGAGCGCGTCCGTGTCCCTTTGTTTGGCCTTTTAAATTTATTAGCGCGCCGAGCGGCCGCCGTCTGACGAGAGCTTGAATTCGAGATCGGTACTCGCGAAGATTTGTGGCTCCCGTCTCGCGCGGCTGCTATTTTTGGAGAAGCCTTTGCGTCTCGTCGGTGTGATGCTCCATTGTCACTTCGGCCCGGTAGTATCGATAGTTATTTTTTTTTTTTTTATTGTGGGCTACTTTACTTTATTTTATTAGACTAGTATAATCCAGTTATGGCACTTCGAAACTGGTGATTTTTTAGCGTTATGGGAGACGTTGAATATTTTATTATTGACATCGCAGTTAATATTTGATAAGTATACCATTGACGATTGGACGTTGGAGTCACGGAAATAAATGTAAAATCTCAAGTAAGGGCATTAAAATTGTAATATTGTTTTTTATAGAAGAATAAGTTATGCCGCTGTAAATTGAATTTTACACTTTGATGAATTTTTAAAAACTTTATTGTTATTGACATAGCGACGTGTATTTTTTTTAAATAAAAGCGCGTTGGTATTTACGACATACATATTTATGAATAGTTACGCGTTAAAATGCGATCCCATAAACAAATTAACTTTCAAAATAACGTTCGAAAGATAATATACTTTTCACATCATCTTGGACACACTGAACACAGAAATGAATGAGACCCAATTAAATTTGCTACGTTCAAAGTACAAAATATTACCATTTCCGTTTCATTCTGCATTAAAATAAATCAAGCCGAGATCAAAGAAGAGAGCAGCCCGGGCATTACACGATCGCACATCCGTCCGACAAAGGTCTAGAAAATAGCTTTCCCTTTCCCTTCTTGTATACATATATCGGATTATCAGTCGGCATGCTCGCTCACTCTCTCTCTCTCTCTCTGTCTCTCCTATGCCTGATCGTTAGCCTCTATCGGCGCCTCGACTTTAGGTCATTAATTGCTGCTTTCCATTCAATTATCGATTGGACGGCTCTTGAACGGCCTCGTTCTCGCAAGCCCCCAGCAACGCGGGGGAGAACGCGGCACCTTGTGTGTCTCGCAAGCCCATCACCGGGGAGCTTGAAAAGCCAGAGTATATATATATATATATATATATTCATATATATATATGTATGTATGTATATATAAGCGGGATAACGCGAATCGCAGCGGACGAGGCTTTGGGATTCCGAAGCGGGTCACTCATTGTCACGGATCTCTGCCCCGGCGAATCCTTCGGCTTACGCATACGGCGATAATGCAAGAGACTTCGGGATCCCCCTTTCCCGTAACCCGTACGCGCGCATAAATGTCGACACGGTTGCGCATCGGAATTACTACTGTCGAGGGGAGAGGCGAGGGGCGGGGGCGGGGGGGTTCGCCGCCTCTCCGATGTAAGGTGAATGGAGGCGCCGGTCGATCGCTCGTTTGTCAGCCGCATACCGACGCCCCCGGGGCTGGCATTGATGCTGCCGCGATCGCTGCTCCGCGATCCCCGCTATATACGCACGCGATATGCAAGCGCGGCCGGGGAGCTCGCATTCCGGCGCACTGTAAGCAGCTCCTCTCCCCCCCCTCGTTCTTACGCGGTGCGCGCGGCAAGAACGAGAACGAGCTGGCTCGCGTCGGGTTATTGTTCGAGAGCTCTCGCTTTTTCGGCTATTGTTTCTTGGACTCCGAACGAAGATTTATCGACCGAGCGCTCGAACCACTTCATCAAGACGACCATAACTCGAGCATCATTCAATTTCCGCGCGGCTAACCCGTAA
>JAWWEM010000010.1:13485111-13495488 GCA_035582935.1 Ormyrus thymus | reverse complement strand
TAATATTTCGTTTTCTCTTACGCGGCTGTTAACTTATTGTTAACTTTAATGCAAAGGTCAGTAGTGAATTTATAATGCGACTGAAACTTACTTTTGTCTATCTTGGAGCACTGTTCTTTGGGAATGTATAATTTGAAAATTATGCTTTATTTCGTATTTAAATAAGTAGCAATATATATATGGACCTGTCGAATCGACTTCTCTTACAAGACACAAGAAAAGTTATTATAAGAAATGGATAAATTTTCGTTAATTAAAATAATAATTAAAATCACTCCTGTAAAAATTATTGACATCAAATAATGTACTTAAATTGTTTACTCGTATTTATTACAGTTTTTCAAAATCAAAATGCTGAACTAATAAACTAGAGAAAAAGTATGACTTTCCATCTTGTACAATAAAAAGATTGTATCGACTAAAATTAAACGTAACACCGCCACTTTAGTTATTTCGTTAACGTTACATTTAGGGTTGAAAAAGCTGAGTCACAATCAAGACTTTGAAACCTCTATCCAATAATGGGCATACATCTTCATCGTTTAATCAGTAAAGTCTAATCTTAGTACTATATCCAGTAACATAAAATATAACTTTTAAGTAAATCGTTCAGTGACTAGGAGGTTTATAATTCTTGCATATCATCCATTGATCCTTCCGATAGGGAACGAATTAAATAAGTAATCTTTCGAAATATATGAAAATGGAGCTTACGCTAATAAAAACCTCGATTAATCAAACTGAAGTTATTTTGTAAGAATCTCTGTATCTACTTTAGATTATAAAAGATTTTCATTTCCACTGAATTAAAACGATCCTTTCCTTATTAAATTTATTCATTTACACCATTCATTATTTTCGCTCATCATCCCCATTTAATTAAAATTAAAACAGATCATACCAATAACTTTCCGAAATAATTTTTCTACTTTCCGGCTTCTCTTATCGTTTCACAAGTTTCCCCCGAAGCAGACCCGAGGCAGAGCGGCGCGTCCCGCCGCTCAATCGAGGCCGCGCATCGAGCTCGTATCGGCCGCGACTCCCCGGTGATTTCTATGATTCTTCCGACGCCTGATTTAGCCCGAGCGAAATTAGAGCCGAGATTACCTGGCCGCGCGCGTTAAATCGTCGCGGGCGGGCCGCGTCCGTCACTGCCAGGCCGCATAAGCGTACACGTATGCGCGCGCGAGATACACGCAGCGTTCGCGCGCTCGTCGTCGGGGCAAACACAGTCGGCGACTCTGCCGTAATGGAACCCCGATAGAGAGGAAGAGAGAGAGAGAGAGAGAGGGGGAGAGAGTCGGGCGTTTATCGTAATACTGATCGCGATAAACCGCTCTCGATATTCGAGTTCGTCCAGCCGGCCGGCCTCGATTGACCGGCTGGCGCCAACACCGCGTGCGCCGTCGTGGGATGTAGTACGACAGGAGCATCCCCCTCCCACCCCTCCTCCCTCCGGAAATGGCCCATAAAATTGCCAACGACTCGCAAATCCTATGGCCGCCGTTGCCGGTCTTCCGAATTTTAGCCGCGTCGCGTCCCGGCCCTCCGCTCCGGGATTTATTCGCCCGGTCCTCCGGCGCGCGCGCGCGCGCGTATCTCCTCTCTTTAGCCTCTATCGGCGCGGCGTGCGCGCGACGCTCCCTTACGGTGATGGATCCCCGCTGGCAACGGCCGGAGATTGTTTTCTAACGTAAATCGCGGAGCGCGGACCGCCGATGCCGGGGCTCGGGATTTTTTGACGGTTGTAAAGCATCGACGCTCGGGCCCGATGGGTTCGCGCGCGTTATTTCGCTGCGCTGCTGCACTTTCGCGGACGGAGCGCGACGCTGTGCTCTCGATGCTTGACGAGAGATCGATCAAGATTGAAGAGTCGATGAATAAATAGTGGGGTTCTGCAGTATTAGCGGCGAAAGCTAGAGCTACGGCGATTCGGTATTAAAAATCGGAAGAGGATGAAAAATACGAGTTTGGTACATATTGATCTTTGAAAGTTTGCTGTTTATAAGTCAACATTTATAAATCTGTTTATCGAGTTTTCTTATCAAACATTTTGATAAGTATTTAATAATAACCATTGAAAGAAAATCCTTCTGAATAATTTGAATAATATGTTACGCAAGATCTAAGATTGCAAATTTCTCAAACAATTTATCAAATATGAACAAAAAAGTAGCATACATTGCATGTTACAGATTGGTCGTACATTGAACATTCTTTGAAAATGATAAAAGGTTTATTCGCTTATATCATATGAAAAAGGTTTATTGTTTTCAAATAATCCCAGTAAAACAGGTAATGAATCAGTACAAATTTTTATTTTTTTTTTTTTACCCAAATTCATGCTGGTAAATTAATGAACAGTAAGACCTAATAATAAATAGTAGTCATTAATATTAGTAGCAGGTTTAAGATGAGCAAAATTAAAAGCATATACGAACTAAAATCACATGTTTGCTTATAAACCTCAGTCATATTTACGAGTTAATATTTTTCCACCTGACTTTATTGACCTTTAATAACACATTGAAATAAAAATAAACTGAATTCGTTTTAAATATTTAATACGCATTTTAAAATATTATTCTTTTTTTTAAAATAAAAATATAATAACATCGTAAAGACATGCAGTTTAAATTTCAAAATGTTCGAATAATTTTTAAAAACTTATTGTAATAAACCTTTAAAGGCTTCAAATTTTTTTTTTTTTTTGCAATAGAGCAAACTTCGTTTTTTTTGTATTTGATCAATAAGATTTGTAAAAATATTCATATATCGTGAACAGTGAATGTAAATAAAAGTGAAATGAAAGACTGCAAAAATACGTTTCGTGTTTTCAATGTATATTATTATTATTATTCTCATATTATTTCCACAATATTCTCATAAAATTGTCTTTTAATGCTTTGAAGTTAAATTGCAGCATTTATTGGCTCATTAAGGAGCATTTTTTTGGCAATTTTTTAAAAAATGGTCAATTTTTGCTCTAACAATGTTTTCAATTTCTACCAGGTATGGTTTATATGGTTTGTAAATTGAAAGAAAGCATTTTCCATTAGATTCATAGACACTTTGATTAATTAAAATAATAGTTTTCGTTTTTAAAATATTACTTTTTAGTTAATCAATAACATAGCTTAATGACTTTATAATAACTTTTTTCGTTTCTTATAAAATTCAATAAACTTTCTGTGCAACTGCTTTAAATTTCAACTTTTTAATAAATATAAAAAAAAATGCTGTAAAAATAGCTTTCTACATACTTATTAAGCCCCAAGCACTGGGAATTGAACTGCCTTTTCAATCCTACCTAATTACTTTACGCAGATTGGATTCACACGTACTTCAAATTCGAGTAAATGTACAATGTTAATTAAGTGGATATTGCTGTACAAAGAGACCCTGTAATAGAACTGCTTTTGAGCGTAATTACCAATCATTCGGAAAAATTGATAAAAAGTTTAACAATCTTAAATCCCTCAATTCATTTAAAATGTGACGAAAATAGATTTTTCAATACGTCAATTTTCAATCGACAAATAATCAAAATCTTCCAGTTAAAAACCGAACTAACATTCATTCCGCGAAAGCAGGAAACCGACATTTCCTGCTTTCGCGCCGAGCAATTGACAAGAAAATAATCTCCCCACATCCGCGCCGCAAAACATCTCGCTGGAACAAAGCAGCGGAGAGCAGAAAACGAGTGTACTTGCCGGTAGTGTATGCCGCGGCGACGTTCCCCGACGCCGCGAACAGCGCGACGAGCCACGTGCCCGTGAAGAGTGCCATGATCGCAGCGGACAGCCGTCTCCTGCAGGGCAGCCCCTTGGCGGTCCTCGTCTCGCCGACGAGCCACGTGGCTGCTGCCGCCGCTGCCCCGGGCTTCGGCTTCCTGTCCGATCGGCTGCAGCCGAACGGCTTCTCGCTCGAGCCTATGACGTTCCTGTTGTGATCGAAGCGGCGCCGATCCATCGGGTTCTCGTCGAGCTGCTTGCTTTCTGGCTTTATTGGTAGACCTGAGGGACCGATCGTAATCGGGGCGAATGGCTGCGAGGGTTAGGCTAGAATCTTGTAGAAGATGATGTTGCGATCGGACATTCTCGCAGCAGCGATTCGGTGGCGGGTGATCTTCTTCGAGATGCTTTGTCGAAAGTACTGTCCTTTGGTATCAGGCCGACACTTTGCAAATCAGCGAGTCTTGCGCAAAAATCTGCTTCGCTGCGCGGTAAATTATCTACTTGCTGATAGTTTTGCCTGCGATTTCGACAGGAATCGTCAGCACTCGAGGTCCTCTATCTCTTCTCCGCTCTGCGTAAATGCAATATAAACGCACTACTACTTCCCGTATACAACACCCAGTCGGTCGCACCTCGAAAGTGCCTCGGGAGGAATGTCACATGTCCGCGAGAGTCGCCGACTCGCCGTCACTCGGCCCGTCGATTGTCCCTCAAAGGCAAAGTCGCTACTGCGCCCCTCGGCCGCGCGTCGATCGGCGGGGTGAAGATCGCGTGCGTGTCGCGCGCGTGCACGCTTCGTTCGCGGACGCTCGGCGTCGACTGTCGGCCAGTTGGCTGCTGCCGCTGCACGGGAACGGGGCTCTGCCGCTCGCCGCGGCTATCACCGTCTGCGCGCGCGTGAAAATCGTCGGGCTCTCTCGCTCGGCGCCCCCGCCGCTGCGGTCGCGGGCCAATCGTCGCGCGGCCGAAGGCGCCGCCCCCCCGAGTCGGCGGGGGCGGTGCCAGCGGATTAAGATTTTCGACTTTGCGCCGAGCGGTGCAGACCGCGGGCACGCTCCGCTCTGTCCGAGGCGCGGAGAGCGCCTGTCTCTCTCTCTCTCGCCGTGAGACGGAGAGGAAACGGCCACGAATGGCTAATTTCAATCTGCGGGCCAGGAGCCATCTACGCGAGAGGACAATTTCGACCGCCAAGCGCGGCGACGCGCTGTTTGCCTAAGGAGCCGCTTCTGCGGCGGCGATTGATTCCGACGGTGGGCCGCTGCCGCCACCGGCGAAGAGGAGGGAGTGAGGGAAGGGTGGAACTTTATTGAGTCGTTGGCGAGGATCCTGGAGCTGAATTTTTCGGGCATTTTTTGATTTTTTCTCTTTTTTTTCTGTTTTTTTTTCTTTTTTTGAGCTTGCGACTTTTGTGGAACGTTTTTCGGACTCGTCGAATTTTTGGTCGAAATATTATAAGAGGATTATTGAGCCGGTTTATTTTGCGCTTCGGAATTTACTTTTATTCATTCTCTTTGATTAGAACAATATTTTTATTTTTGAAGGGTACTTCAGTCAAATATTTATGAAAAGATCAAACTCTTATAAATTATATGAAAATTGCCCTTTGAAGTGCAAAAAAGGCTTAAAATTAGCTAAAAACTCATTAAAGATTCTATCAGGGTGTCCTTTTTTGAGAATTGGAGATTTAGGCTAGATCTAGCAAGAAAGTAGTACAATACAACAGTTTTAGTGAGAAGATGACGAAAAATCCGCAATAGTGGTTGTCTTTGAGTATTATTAAACTGATCAATACAATATTAATTATATTTAGTATTCCAATAATCAAATAATGTAATAAACTAATGGCAATCTGTAATAGAAAAGTTAATAATTTATTTATTAAAATGTCAACTTTCTTAAATTGAAATATAATTTTCAACTCATAATTTATTAATTCCATTGTAGTATCAATTAATTCTAAATAAATTGTATTAGTAAAAGTTCAAATGTTTTTGCAATACATGATTAATAGGATAAATTACTTCTAAAATTGTTGCTATTATTGAATTTTAATTGTAAATAATTTTAAGTATCTTTGTAGAGACTATCATAAAAATAAAAGATGTTATCTTTTTAATGACCAAGAAAACAAATTGAAACAACTTTGTCCCAACTTCAATTTCTCGTTATCTCCGACTTGGCGGAAAGAATTATGCACTTGTTTACGAACATAAAAGAAATTAGGCTGTTGGCTTACAAGTGTAGTTACAACTTTTATATCTTCTTCGATAAAAAGTAGTAGACACATTGTTTCCTCGAAAAAAGAATATTTAATTAAAAATAGTACGCAAAAATTTATCAAATTTCCAAAATAGTTCCCAATTGTATCAAATGATTTTATTTTAACGCCCATCTTTGCACGATTACCAATTTAAACTGCCACCGAAGCCTCCCGACGTGTCTTGCGGCTTAATCTTTCAGGGCGCATTTGCCAAAGTGCCGTAGTAATATCCCGGGCTGTCCGTCAAACGCAATAAATCACGAAACATTTGGCGCTCATCGCGCCTGCGGAAAAACAACGAGAGAGCCAAATGAAAAAAGAAAAAAATACCGTTCCCCCGAATCCTGGTAATCCTTAGAAAAGCCAGGCTAAAGCGTACAGGCATGTCCATTGAAATAATACGCGAGAGCTCCGCCCTAACCAACCTATATCGAAAAGGCGCTGCGCAAAAGATATAACCTGTGTATACATATATATTATAAATCTACGTATACACGCGCGTATATATGTAGGTGAAATCGTAACTAACTGAGAAGCAAGGCGGACGGGAGAGAGAGAGAGAGAGAGAGAGAGAGAGAGAGAGAGAGAGAGCGAAGGGTGCGGCTTTCATTTGGCTGATGTAAGTTTGAAGCTTCACGGATTTGACGGGCTCGTCCCGTCCGCTCGCGTAGATAGCCCCAAGCGGAAGTAAGGCAAATCCGACAACTCTGCCTGCGCATTTCTACCTCTCTCTCTCTCTCTCTCATTCGCTTTTCCCAGGAAACTTCCGGTGTACTTCACCAATCAGAATAGAATAAGAGAAAGATGGAGATAAAGAGAAAGGCTGAGAAAACTTAAGAAAAATCGTTGAGTTAAGACCTTCACATCACAGTAATACGAGGAAATGTTTGCTATGGCTTTAACGACGTAAAAGTTCCCTTTTTTGGTTCATCACAGGCTTTTATTAATTTCCGGTAAAATTTTCATTTATATATAGAAAGCGCTAAATTTTCGCCGACTGCCCAAGTACATTCCTATAGGAAAATCATACTTTCTCGTCCAACGCTCAATACATTCTCCCGGTGCTTCAATTACAAAAAGCACCGCGTCATTGAGCAGCTTACCTCCCGACGAAATAAAGCACCGAGCCAACCTGCACTCGAATTTCGGCGCAAAACTCGGGAAATTAGCGCAAATCCTCGGCTCCTCGCGCCGGGCCGCTCGAGCTCAAGGAAACTCGATAGTTTTCAATCTCGAGCGCGGGGGCGGCAGCGGTGCAGCGGCGCGCCGCGCGACAATGCGCGCGCGGGCCGAAGCCTTGTCCTCGGGGTGTATTACTTGTCTCCGGGCCTCGAGGCCGCACCTGCGGCCCGGGGAGATTGACGTTTCGCTTATCGCCCGGGGAATTTTCCTCGGTTACAATTAAGCCTCGGCGCTATCTGCCCTCGTTAGCGCTCTCTGCTCTCGATGGAGATTGTCGGCGAAGTTATGGCGCGACCGACGCCGCCGCCGCCGCCGCCGCGGCTCTTTCCTCGATAAGGAGAGACGCGACGGCGAACTAATTTTTACGAGCCGAGCTCCACGGGCTTCGATGATGCCGCCACTTATGCCCCCCGCCGTGTAATGGCCGGGAACTTTCCGCAAAAGCGCAGGAGCAGCCGTGGCTCCTGATACGCCGAGATGGAAATCGTAATTTAACCGGCCTTTATCTCCGGGAGGAGAGTCTTACTTATTTTCCGCCTGTTGTATGCGGGGAGGGGGATCGGACAGATTTTCGGGATAGGGAACTTTGAAAAATAAAAGGATCGTTAAAGGGAATTGATCGTCGCTTGAGAGCGGAATGAGCTTCGAGAATTTATTTAACTGCCTTATAACAAACTCTTAAAAGTAATTATTTAGAACATTTTTTTTTGCAGAAATAGTATTCGAATACGTCTGCGTTCCCTGTGGTACATCTTAACAAGATTCAAATTGTAAATTGTAACAAGCGTTTATTACACCGAACGATGTGTGCATCGGATAGCGTAAATGGAAATAATAGAAATCCAATTTCACGTCATTATTTTGAAATATTTGCAATTTCGTCGCTACAAATGTATTAAAATTTTGACGTGCCTTTTGCTTCGACGGCTGAAGGGGAAGAAAGCTTCGCGAGGGCTTGAAATTGTGGATTTTCGGCGGTATGTCGACAACTGCTTCCTTTTTTCTTATTAAAAGAATGACTTACTGTCCATAATTCAAATGGCAATTAAAACAAAACAATTACAAATAAAGCCAACCAAAATAAACATTTACAGTAATCAAGATTAAATTAGTAAAGAATTGTATTTAAACGAATCATACAAATACCATCCAAACAATAATGTTTGCATTTCGTCAGCTTGTATTTACGAGCACAGATGAGCAAGTTTTGAGCGGTGAAATCTTATCATGACCGAAAGGTAATTACAGGCAGCGTAGAGTTCTACCCTCATTCGCTAAACAGACAAAACGGGTAAATATTGCAGACGGACCGCGCGCTTCATTTCCAATACACCGAAAATTGTTTACTGAAACGTACTTGAGATAATTTCCCCTCCTCCGTCTAGCGGTGAAAATGTTTCGTTCCCGCTTCTGTATACGTACGTAGAATTCGCGCAGACAAGGAGGAGCGCTGAAAGGTGCTATCGACTCTCGAGCAGGCAGCCAGTCAAGCAAAACCCCGCAAAACCGAGTAAACCAATGAACGGAATAAGGAAGCCGGGCGGCAGGGACAAAATGAGACAGATAGCGAACACAATCGTACTTTGGACTGCATTCAATTAACAAGTCAATAACCGATACAATACTCGCGGCTCGAGCAAAACTGCCTACGCGCCCGTACTTAGAAAATCGCGGATTGAAAAAAATCGAGAGAGAGAGAGAGAAGCGAGCGACGTCGCAAAAAGAAAGCAGGAGGTAGCGGGGACCATTCAAACAATGAGACAATCCGAATGTAATTGCGCCGTCCCAATCCCATTGAATACCAATTCATTTTGCGGCCCGCCTCGTCCGCCCATTGTCTCTCGCGAGCTTCTTCCCGGCGCGGCCGTGTATATCTCCTCCTCCCGTTCGCGAAAACGTTCAAACTTCTTTGCGGCGGGGGAAATTATGCGCGACTTGTTGTCGGGCACAAAGGCGCTTATAAAATTTACATTACAGGAGCCGGAGATCCGCCGAGTGCGCCGCCGCGATTGCCTCTCCTGGGCCGGCGAGCGCCTGACGATTTTGTGCGCTCGTTGGTCGTATTAGCCGCGGGAGCGCGAAATTTTATTGCAATTAGTGGCAGGATATATGTGGCTTAAGTATTCAACGCTGAGACCAGACGAAAAACAAATTTTTCTCAAGTCAACAAGTAGCCATAGAGAAGTATCGGTCAGTCGGTAGCAAGTACCTTAAAAATTAGCTAAGATTATTCAGATTATTCAATTGTTTTTGTATGCTACACTGAGAAAAATAACAAAGTAAATATTACTATTTTTTGTGGTAACCGAAGGACAGACTCAAATTATGGACAACTTTGCAATAATAATAGAAAAAATTAATATTTCGAATAGAAAAATTATTACAACCGTTTTAAAAATTACTATGTTACATAGTAATTTTTTCTATTATTATCGTAAAATTTTCCACAATTTGAGCCTGTCCCACGGTTACCACAAAAAATAGTAATTTTTATTTTGTCATTCTTCTCAGTGTATCTATCACGAAGCAAACTCTCAAAATTCGTCTCTCCCCAAAAAAAAAGAAACATCTTAAAGCTCCCTCTAAAAAAGTCGTTCGCGCCGGGCGAGAAACATCGACGCGTAATCCAGGCGGGACGGAAAAACGCGACTGTCTCGCCTCTGCCTCGCTCATATGCAAAGCGGCATCCCTCGCCAGAATCTTCTTCCTGATACACGACGCGCGCCTACGCGGGCCGCGTTTTTGCCCGCGCGGCGGGCGGAGCCGCGCTTGTAAATCTATACGTAAAAGCCGGCCGTTTAGCGCGCCGAGATTGTAATTGCGGATTTACAGCCGGGCGACACGCGTATATCCCGCGAATGATTAACGAGCCGTCTGCCCCCGCGGGGAGCCGAAAGAACTCTCTCTCTCTCTCTCCGAAAAGTCCTCGGGACGCGAGGGGTTATAAAGGGGGGAATTATGATAATGCTCCTCCCCCCCATTCCCTCCCGTCGCGAAAGCGCGTTACGCGCGTTGACACCTACCCCTAAAGCGCTAATTCCTCTGGCCGAACTTTTCGAGCCGATGCGTTTTTAAGAGCCCGGTTCTCCCGGGAGAGGCGGGGAGAGGCCGCCGCGCGGGGATATATACGTACGTTTGCGTCAGGTTTGATAAGCGCTGAGGAATTGCATCGCGAGATGTTTTTTTTTCTCCCTCGCT
>JAWWEM010000010.1:13450046-13466909 GCA_035582935.1 Ormyrus thymus | reverse complement strand
GGCAAGCCACACTACCGACTGAGCGCGGAGTACGCGACACCAGCGCCACCTTGGTGCACGCCTACTCCAGCGTTACAAGCTGTTTATTTCAGCTGCAATCGCACCCCGTGCACATCAGCCGCAGCCCGACAAAGCGGTATTTTTTTTTCGGCGCCAAGCATTTCCACTACACTCTGCCAGCGACGGGGGGGGGGTTTAGATCGGCATAACCCAGTTTGAAGGAGAGCAGAGACGAGGGTGATTGCGCGGGGAGTAAGAGAGAGAGAGAGAGAGAGGGCACCGAGTCCTATCAAACGCGCCTCATTCCGCATAGCGTCGACGCGAGTCGGGCCCTCTCTATTCCGCGCGCGGAGAGCCGGCTCCCCCTCTCGCTCGCTCACAATCACTCGATCCGCCGGCGGTGATTTCGTGCAAACATTTGCCGATGACCGTCGGCTCGCCCGGCCCTTCGAAACCACCCCGAATGAAGAGGAGTAAAAGGCCAAAAGGAGACAGGGGGCGGGGAGGGGGAGAAACTCGCTCGGAAACAATGAAGGGGAGAGGATCGCGGATGTACATGGCGGCGTCGTGTATGTGTACTTGTACATCGGGCGAGAGGAGGGGAGAGAGAGAGAGAGACTCGTGGCCGGAATACAAACTCCTTTAATACAATCAATTATTTCTCACGGAGGAACATTCTCTCCTTCTGTTTTACTTTCGGACGGCGAGACGGCGGACGAGGGGCTGGCTGTGCCGCCCGAGCACGGAGGATCGCGAGGGAGAGGCGCGGCGTTGCCGAACCCTTACGGATATACGTAGGAGCCGGGAGAGATCGGTCCTCGATCTTTCTCTCGCTTATACTGATTTTACTTTATTGGCTCTGCCCACACGGCCGTCAGGTGCCTCTCTGGCTATAGTTACTGACGAAGGTGCGCTCTTTACGTTTATACGTGTAAGTGGGCTCCCGAGCGCCGCGGATACGGGAATCAACTGGAATATTTAGCTTCGGGGTGTAATCTGGCAAATTTAATAGAGGGCTTCCACGGCCGCGAGAGCGGGGACGGGATGATTTCGCGATCCTCGGAGCTTCTTTTATCGGGGGATGAGTGTTTATGACGACGGTCTGTTTATTTTGGGTTCTTTCCTTTGATTTCGAATGTAAATAAATTAAAGTACTTTTTGCAATATTATACTTGTTTGCAGATTCGGCCGAAAGCTCATTAGACGTGGATAAGCGCGCGACTGCACAATTACGCATTGTTCAACGTGGATTTTAACAAAACATTCGATTATCTACTTACGTCAGTTATTCGTATACGCCTCCGGAGTGAATATTATCGAAATCATTAGAGTGCAATTGTTCCCCATTGTTCCGGCCGCGGAGCATTAATCCCGTTCTTTCTCCCTTTAATAAATTTGAATAAAAGGACGATCGTAGTTTTGCGCCGTGGGCCCGCCCCGGAGTTCGATATTAGTTGGGGCGGACGACTAGTTCGACGGCCGGTGATGTAGTTCGCGCTCCTTCATTGTCCCCGCGTAATTGTTGGACAAAAGCAAACTTGTCTCATTCAGGCGGATCCGAGGCCGGCGTTCGCTTCTTCGGGGGATTCGCTGCCTTTCCCAATGACTATCTGCGGGCCCAGCGGCCGGGGCGCGGAGCGCCACGGCTGTATTGTCGTCGGTTCGACGTATGTTTTGACTGCCGGACGCGCCAATTAATTTTCAAAGTTTCCCGGGGCTTTTCTGGCGGGGCCTCCTTTCATTAAAATCGTTTGCTTTGTTTTTTTTTCATACTGCTCGGGAGCTTAACCTCTTCGTCGGTTGCATAATACTAAAGCCCTTTTTCGTGATTCCGTTTCAATCTACTAGATATAGGAAAATAGAATAAGAAACCTTCGAAAAAGCAGAATTTTTCGCAAAACCGGGGCCAATCCTATTAAAGTTTTATGAAAAAAAAAAGCCTCGCCCCGAAACTCGAAATCCTCTCCGCGGCTGATAACCGAAAACTTCTAATTTCCCGGCGCGGCGTCTCCGGCGGATTCCCGCCGTACGATTAGCGGTGCAGCTCGAGGCCGGCGCGAAATTAAGATTTAACGCACGAGCGAAGGCGCGCGCGCGCGCGAGCTTTTTTCCCGCCCCGCGCGCGAGCTCGTACAATAGGGGGTGAGAGGCGGCGCATTTTATTTTTTGATAAATTGCCGGCCGGCGTTAATCGGCTCTGGCGGCGCGGGTCAGTCCCGCGTCTGCCCCTGGGGGGTCTCTCTGCCGCTGGCTCGCGAAACGATGCGCGCGCGAGCGCCCGATGCAATGCAGAAAGAGGGGCCGCAGCGCCAGGTTGTTGTCCGAGGTTTTATTTTAAAGCGATCAGGAGCTGCGCGTTAATTCCGCGGAAAGGCGGACGGGAGCGAATCGGCGAGCGGACAATTTTTGGATTGTGGGAAATATTGGTTTAGTTGCGGGAGAGCCTCGTCGTTTTACTTTGGAGCGCGGAATTGGAAAAAAAAATTGATCTTGATCGTGGCGGGGTTTCTGTGCGAAAGCTTTCTGTAGAATTTATTTAACGTAAAAATTGTTCTTTCGCAGCGATCCATTGCATTTCAAATTCATCAACGTGAACTTGTTTTCCCTCGGATCTGTTTCTCTGAATTATTGGCAGGTCTTAATCTCACGGCGGTAACCGCGCTGTCGGCTTCCTTTTTAATTCTTTTGATGAAAAAGAAAGCAAATATTAATTTGAAATGCGCGCCAGGTTTCCTTTTGCGATGTAAAATAATTTTCTAGAAAAATATCAACAATTCCTCGTGTCTCGAGTCGAATCCAACAAAAGAATAATCGCATCGACTCTCGTGCGCCGAGCAAAAGAATTGCATTAGAGCGATGCAATTTAAAAGTCAACATCCGCATCAAAGAACTCCCCCTTTTTGAAATCCCGCGCAGTCCGCCGTCGATCTCCACATTTCATTTTCTTGCATCGAGTTACTCACCGCAGCAGCCGGCACATGTACACAGAGCGCAATAACGCATTTGCGCGCGCACCAATGAGAAAGACAGAGAGAGAGATAGAGAGAGAAAAAAGTATCCTTGTTAGCCGGCCCAAGCGCGGCAAGCCATGAATATTTAAACGTTATTCCGGGCGGCGAGTCATTGCGAGATCCGAATGAAATTTAGAGGAAGAAAAAGGCGGGGACGCGCGCGGGGACGGCCGAAGGCCCGGGGAGCAGCAGGGCGGCAGGCTGCGCAGGCCGCGATATAATCAGGAAAGAATTGGATGACTTTTTTCTGATTATTCGAGTCCGCGCGACCGACGCGCGCGACGGCCGGGCGACGGCGGCGGGCTTCATTTCCTAGTTGGAAATTGCGTCGCGGAAATCCATTTTGACCGGACGCCGCTCCAATTCGCCGACATATCCACGCGCCGTTCGCTCCTAATATAAAGTATATCGGCCGAACGGGAACGACTAAGCAGGAGAGTTGAAAACTCGGAATGACGACGGGGACCGACGGGGGAGAACACGAAGGATATGAATCGTGCCTGGATTTAATTATTTTGTTATCTCGCCGTTGTGGACAGTTCTTTGCTGATCGGGTGATGTGATTTCGTAAACGCGGAGATCAAACAAGATGCGTGCTTTGCTTGAATATAGAGCTTATAAAAACGAAGGTTGTAAAGGTATATGCAGAGCAAATATTACTTTTTATTTTACGAAAAACCTTTATCAAGAAATGAAAATCAGCCGATGGCAGTGATTGCTAAGGACAATTACATTGTCTCTAATTTCCGAATGTTACTCAACTTGATTTATTTACAAATGTTGGTGAACTTAAAAACGTTCCCATAATTGAAATGTACTGCGAAAGAGATAGTCTTCTTTCTTACATTTCAACCGCAGCGTAAAACTTTCTTCGAGTTGAACGAATTGATCGAACAACTTCACGCTAATTAATCTGAAGATTTTCAAAACTTCCCACCACGTCATAACTTCTCTTCAAACATCAAAGCTGCCCAGATTCTTAAATCTTTGTAATCCAGAAACTGCGCGCCAAAGCCTTTCATCGCCGCCTTCTCAACTCGCCATCAACAAGTTCTTTTCAAACCATCAAGCTCAACATTTTTCACTTCACCGCGAAATTCGCTATTCCGCAAACGCCGCGGCAGCGCTAAACGCCTCGCCTTCGACGCCACATCGATAATCACAGCAGCCCCGCCGAGCCGCGAGAATCTTCGAGAGATCCGCGCGCGCCCCGAGCGCAGCAGACACCGGCACGGCCGTCTCGGGACCAAGTCCTCGAGAGCCGATGATGGGTGCGAGGTCGTTATTCGCTCGAGAGGGCGGCGGCTCGCGGCCGCGATACAAGTGCCGCGTCGGACGGAAGACGCCGCCGGAAAAGGAGCGCAGGGGACGCGAACTTGCTCACACTCGAAACTCGCCGCAAATTGGACGAGCCTGGGCAGCGTTCCCCGTCTCTCTCTCTCTCTCTCTTGCGCGCGCGAGCTTGCGATATAATTGGCATTCGCGGGAGAGGGCGCGCGCGCGCGCAGCCGCGCCGGGTAACGAAGGCTCGTCCGAGGAGGAAAAAACTCGTTAAATTTAAAAGCGCTCCTCAAATATGTATAATAACGGCCGATGCAGCTGCCGGGCGAGAGCCCTGAAGTTTTGCGGATTATGCGCGTGACTGTTCAGCCCGGACGAAGGCCTCCCCGCGTGACAATGATGCATTCGTCGGGGGGGGGGGGGGGCTAAGCGCGAGACGGAGACTGCGCCGCCGGTTGCTTTCTTTTCGCGCGGGGCGCTTTATTTAGATTGATGCCCGGCGAGGATTGGAATGTTTTAATTGCCCTCGCTTCCTATGGGTTACATGCAAATTTTCGAATTGCGAATTTCGCCCGGACCTTTACAGTTGGGAATCTTGTTAAGCGCGCCGTAAAAGGTATAGCGGGTTTGGAATTTAAAAAATTGCGCAGTTTGGGTTATCGCGGCTTTACTATACAAAGATAAGACGCTTCATTGCGCTGAAATTTAACGCTAATCGAAATCTTTTGATATCCGTAGCTGCCGATTTTTATCATCAACTTTTATTAAACAACTCGGTCGTAAAGCGAAATTATTACGCAATGTCTGCTTAAAACTAGCTTTTATTCCCGTTATTCTTCTTCGTAACGACTTAAAAACACATAAAAGGCAGAGCGTAACGAAAGAAATGTAAAAAAACTGCCTTAATACTTGCGCACTTTCGGCTCTCTCTCTCTCTCTCCACCGTCGGCGTAACGGCAGCGAGTTCGGAATGCGCGTGTACACGCGTAAGACCTCGCGCGCAACAGCTGCGACCAATCCCGGGCGCAAAGACGCAAGCCAGCAGCGTCCGCCGCCGTAATTATATAGAATAATATATCAAACTCTTTGACTCGAGCGGCCGCGGAATTCGAAACTTCTGCTACTCGATCTGAAAGAGCGAATCTCGGCTCGTCTTGTAGTTTCTAAAGAAACTTTGACTTATTTTATTATTCACTAGGATCCGGAGAGAAGTATGGCGTTATACTGAGATTATTGAGTTGAAGAACTTTTTTTTTTTGAAGAATTGAAAAATGTGGCTTGCACTAAAAGGTGAATTATTCTTCATAATTTTTGCAACTGTACGTATTTGTAACAGTCAGGGGTCTCGAAGCAGCAGGGTGAAAAACTTTGGGCATAACTGGCAGACCCGAAATAAAAAAGCTATTAAGCTTTTTCGATATAGATTTTGAAAATTCGCGCGAGATTCGGATCTCCCTTCGACGGAGAGAAATTCTCGGCGAAATCTCGGCGTTCGAGTGACGCCAGAGAACCTCATAAACAGGCAGACAGGACGAGTTAAGGAAAACGTCTGGCCGGGCGAGCCGCAGCGGAAGCGCGAAACCAGGTCGATTCGGGAATGGCGTTAGAGGGCAAGCCGCCGTGAAGATGCGAGATTTGATGCCTCTCTCTCTCTCTCTCTCCCTCTGAAAAATGGGAGCAAACGAGCCCGAGCGAAAGAACAGCAAGTAGAACAAGAGCGCGGATTCCTCGGGCGGCGCGAACTACAAGTTCCCGGAGGGAGTCGAGAGAGGGCCAGGCCGCGTAAGTAAGCCGTGACTGGCAGGTTCCTTCATCGGAGAAGCCACCGGAAATGATGCCCGGAGCGAGCGCCGCCCGGCCAGCTCTTGTCCGCGCTGGCCGAGCTCGCGGCCCCGAGCCGAGGGCCAATAGATTCGCCGCGCCGCGAAAATATACTTTAAATATGAAACAGTCAGATGCAGGGGCTCTGCCTTCCAGCTCCCTCCGATCCCCATCGAGATGACTCGAGACAGCGACGTGCCCCCGCTCTCTCTCTCTGTCTCTCTCTCTCTCTCTGTACTTGCTCGACCGCTGCTGCTGCTTCTTCTTGCTTCTTGCTTCTTCTGACTCGCTGCGCGAGGCGGCTCTTTGAAACTTTCGAAACTGCCGAGGTTAACATGACGAACGCGGGGATGCCTGTAAGCATTAGACGGAGCGCGCCGCTTCCCGGGAATATATCTCTCTCGAATTGACTCTACGTCTTGCTGGTTATCTCGCACGTCAGGGGGGCAAGAGCGAGCTTTTTGAATTTGTGCTTATACTCGAGGATACCCTTCCGGGGCACTTTTTTTTTTAGCTCGATACAAATTTTTACGCGTGACAGCTGGAAAGCCCTGTCGATGCGGTCTCCGGTGGAAAGCGCTGGGAAAGAGAGATTTTCGAAAATTTGTCCAAGCACTTAGCCCGCTGAAATATCTCATTTTTCCCTGGGTTTTTCCGAAAAATTCATTTACCCCCCTTCGGGGGGGGGGGGGAGGATTTAAAATTTTAGCCGCTTTGTTCTAGTAAATCTTGTAAATTGCAGCTTGAAACTGTCGAAAATTACAAGTTCCCCGCACGACTGCGCTTTTCCTCAAGCTTTATTACCATTATATGACTCTTCAAAGAACATTTCAAGTTGATTGATTGCTGTACACAAGAAACTTTAAAAAGCTTCGCCGGTTTGGTTTATTTAAATTTCACGCGGCGCGGCGCGAGCCGCATTTTTGGAATTTGAGTGGAGCTCGCGCCCGAGTAATCGATGTTGAACATCTGTTACATGTGGCGCACGTAAAAGCTTCATCTAAAACTTACATCAAAAGCAGTTTAAGTATTTACGTAAAATGTTTTCACCGCGAGCCAAATAAATAGCATAAAGATGCGCAGTTTATGCTACATTTTTATGAAAATTTATCCAACTTTAAATTTAGATTTTACATTCCCCTCCGTGCTCTTTCACTTTATTAATTAAGTTTGATTAGGGCTGTTGGCAGAAGCAAGTCTTATTTTTGTTATATCTCTATTTTCTAAATGAATAATAAACCTAAAAAAGTTAACTTCGCCGTACTGTGAAAAAGTCTGAGTGTTGAACACTTTAAAATAAAACATCCATATTCTGCGAAACGTAAAAATCTGGAACAGAACTCCTCCAAAGCATCTTTTCAATTAACCGCGAGCAATATACACACTCGAAGGGCTCTACATTAAGATTCACGTTCCAATAAGCAAACGAAACCGCTTCGCGCATGAATAAACACCGTCATTACTTTCAGCAGCCACTAAATAACAACGAAAACAACCGCGCAGCCAAGGAAAAAGAGACCTAAGCAATTTTTCCCCGCAAAAAGCCAAGTGCGCACCCTCGACTCCGCCGAGAGAGAAAGAGAGAGAGGCGACACGGCCAAGTAGCTCCTCGAGAGGCGAAGGGAGTCATGGCTTTGCGCTCGTAAATACCCGCGTCCCCGTTGATTGGGACGTGAATCTTCCAGCCGCGAGCCGCGACGACGACAAGGGATCGGCGGGAGAGAGAGAGAGAGAGAGGCGGGCAGGGAAAGGGTCGACCCGATACACTGATTACGCCGCCGCACTTAATTGATTCCCAACCAATTTGGAAGCCCTCGAAGCGACCGTTCTACTTTTCCCCTTCTTTTTCCACGGCTATGCGCCCCCCCCCCTCCCCCCGAAAGCTGCTCCTCTCCCGCTGCCTCCCACTTTTCCGAGTGCCCGCCGCTGACGTCCCGCTTTTTCCTTTTCTTTGCAATAAAGTTACGCCAAGTAGCCCCGGCTCAGGGATATATATGTATACGGGTATAAAGGGGGGGCTTCTTTTTTTCGTACCTTCTATTTTAACGGCCCTTCCTTCTTTTCTTTAATTTTCAGTACCAAAGTTCAGCGGCGAACGGCCTTGGGGCATATTCTATCTTGAGGCTTTCGCGGGGAAAGAAAGTCTTGATTTTAAATTCAATTTGTTGTTAGCCTTTTTGCTGCCCAGCTAAGCTTCAAAGCAGTCTTTGGAGGAGGGGTTTTTCAGCGGTCGCCGTGTGTTTGCGTTATGCCGAGTCAAAGTTTCAATATTTTATTGTGCTCACAAGAAGAGCCTTGCAAAAGCGCCGCGCAGTCTTTTGTTAAAAATTACTGTAAAAGTCGCTGCGTTTTTCAATTGTCTGCGACAAAGCAGCTTCAGAAATACACGCTGTTTTCGTTCACTTGTTTAATAAAATTCACATTCACAAGTTCGCTTGTAAAGCTAATACAGTACTGATTTAGTTTAGACATTTTCTTATTTACATATATCAATTTACCACCCTGTTAAACCAATTTCGACAAAAAAACTTTTAAACTATACAGAATTTGACAACAACTTTCGAACTAGATGGTTGGGTAAAAGGTTAAAATAAATACTTCGTGATCTTCCACGTCGAATTTCTGATAATAATGTTTTATAACCATAACAAATCTCTCGACGATTTTAGGTTCATCCACAGGCTTTCCATCCATCCACGTTCGAGCGTCTGGAATGTCCTCTTCCTCTACTCCCAATTCATTAGCTCCGACTCTAACTACTTCTTTCATGGAACGCTTTCCATTCTTATTTAACAGTTCCATTGTGTCTTCCGCTGCATCTGTTAACAGTACTAAATTAGCCGCTTCGTCCTGATCAAGACGAGAAAGAAAGCCAGTTTTTCTGCTGTATCTCGAGTAATTTTCAACGGAATCGTATGGGCCTTTGGCGCCTAATTTGGAAGCATGTCCGCGAGGATGTCCAGGCGATCCGTCGGGATGTGACTTTCCATTCTGAGACGAGTCCAGTATTTTTTTAGCATCATCGGGATGCCTACCAGAATAAATTGCGCCACCCAGCATATCTGCATTGATTCATAAAACTTTAATTAATTGCCGGCTAACAGATTCAATTAATTATTTTCGGAATCTCTTTGTAATAAATATTCTTAACTGAAACAGCTTGAGTTTAAACAATTTTTTAAGTTGTTTGTGACTTTTATTAATTAAATATTTTAAATAAATATGAAAATATTTGAGATTAATAAACATTTCGGAAACTCGTTTGCAAAAAGGTTGATAATAGTTGTATGTCTAACCTTTTATCGATGAAGACGAAGTTGAACGGATCAATTTATTTTTACAGAGGTGGTTTTTTATTTTTTTTCTGATTCTAGTCGTCACCAAACGGCGTAATTTATTTGCTTCAATGCCAGTTTGACTAGCCACAACATTAAATAAACAATTATTTCGATGTGCTGCGCTTTCTGCATTCGGTTCCCTCTCATTTCTTAACGTATAATGTCCTACTTGTGGAGAAGTGTTTGTTTTCCTTTCATTGTACTCGACATGAATATTCGGCTTGCCGACATATTTACCAATAGTACGAACTACTTGACCATTTGACCATATTTTAATAGATCTTTTTAAAATCTTGCTTAAATGATGGACATGCAGAAGTCCTGCTGGCTCGTGCAAATTTGTGTTATAATTAGATCGCCTTGTACTGTGCGGTTTATGAATTTTTCCAGAACTTTTTACAAGATAATTTTTGGAACTGCTTTTTAACACTGAAAATTTAGATCTTCGCGCCATTTCACTTAATTGAAAACTTGTTAATTTAATACACAATAAAACTAACTAGAATTTTTCCTACATGTTTAGGTTAAAAATGTTTTACTTTTGTTTATTACCGAAAATAAATGTATATTATGCTTGTCAGCATGTACGTTATATATATATATATATATATATAAACTTGTTACTACTTTTTCCCAAGTAGTTTTTAAAAATTTAAACGCACATTTTATGTAACATAAAAAGTATTAATTCTTTTCCTGCGACAAGATATTTTCAAAAAGTTTATATAGGAAACATGTTCTTGTGCAACTTTTAAATAAAAGCAAAATGAGTGCCCTTTTTAGCTGGGAATATACCTGTCAATACAGAAAAGACATCCTCCAATATATTTAATCCAAATTAAAACGACATGTCAAAATTGCAGACAAGAAAATTAAATTCTGACTTATAAAATATGTTTGACGAGGGCGATAAGCAAATTGAAAGGCAGACTTAAAAAAATGCTATAATCAGCTTGAGCACAGAAATCCAATCACGGAAAACAGTGCAAAGCATTGTAATCATATAAAATCCTTGATTAAATAAAAATTAATTAAATCGAGTCCGACATTCGCTTTAAATAATAAAATTAAGCAGCGCGTCAAAAGCTGTAATGCATGATGAAAACGAGACAGTCGACCGTTCCAATACATTGGCAAAAAAAAAAGCCAGCCGAATCTTTTATTTTCATTAGCGAAGCTCGTAACGAAAAAATTTTTAAAAAAAATGCAAAAAAAGCTGCAGCTCCAGCAGTTCGATGTCCCCCGCCGTACGATCGATAGGTGGTCCATAATACGAGTACTCACCTCGACGGCGAAATCGCAATAAAAATTTTCCTCCCTCCCGGCCACCCCCTCCCCCTCTCTCACTCTCTCTCTCTCTCTCTCGCTCTCCCTTTATTCGCCACGTCATTTTCGATTAATCGACTTTGAAGCATCCTCTTAAAATCACAGCAGCCTAGCGGCCGTTTCGAAAAAAGCGGATTCGTCAAATCCCCAGCCGACGGCCGGAGGAAGGGGGGGCACCCCCGCGCGCGCCTGTATGAAAACAGTCGAAACCGTGCGTGCACGCGCGTACGCCAGAGCGTAAGCTCGTCGATTTTGTTGTTTTTGCAAACTCGCTCCGCAGGGCGATTACACGGGCGGCGCGGGGCGCGGCCGATGGCGCGTCGGCACTAGCCGATCGTTTCCCGACTCTCTCCGCGAATATCGGCGGAACAGCGGGCGCGCTGTCGATTGCGACTGCGACCTTTCGGATAAGGAAGCGCGCGTTTGCTGCTCCTCTTGGGGGGAGTGCGCCGGAATCAAGTGGCGGAAGTGTTTAATTTTTGTGTTTTTTTTTTTGGAGAGAAAGTCATTCCATCGGTAGGAAATTGACAGTCGACGACGAATGAAATTTATTTAACAATTCACTTGGAAAATCTCGTTACTCTTGAAGTGGAGGCACCGCCGAGCTTGGAATTCCCCTAATCACCGCGGCAAGTAAAACGTAATAACGGAGCCACGATCATCATGCAAATAAAAATTCCTTGAATATTAGAATCTTCTACACCGAAGGATCTATATTGCCATCTGTTCCCATAATGCACTCATATGTATGTGAGCGCGGCCGGGATATTTTTATGCAATTTCTGATTCATAATGCATGGGGCTGTGTACAGCGCAGCGCTTGGCCGCCTCGCACTTTATATCCCCGCAGCGGCACTCTCGTGACCCTTATCGGTAATCCTGTCGATTATCCATTCCGTGTAAGAATCTGTTTATCATAAGTCAAATATCGAATATCAATTACGCAGATTTTCGGCCCTCCGGCGAAGAGGCTTTGGGACAAATGGCACTTGTTGTTGATCGGTTCGGCATCAGTGATGCAATGTTGCACTGCACTTTACGGAGATTCTTACTTGAAAGCTTCTCCCACAATCATTTTCAACGTTCAATTACGCACAATTACCAGCAGATTTTCGATTAGCCAATCGTTCAACAAAAATGAGTTCTCGTCTCCCGGAAGGCGAGGCCCTCAAAGCAAAGTTTCATTCATATACGCCCGGGCCAAGTTGTCGCGGCCTAAAGCTCGTTATAAGCATTATGAGACAACAAAGCGAAAAGTTGACGCGCGGCGAATTCCAATCTTGCCGAAGTAAATCAAGTCGAGAGTCTCGGCGAGGCCGCCAGTTACAAGTTGTGAGTTACAACGCATGCTGGGAAGATTGCGGCAGAAGGAAAGAGTGAGAGCCGGAGGAGCGAGATGCCGGAATATATATACCAGAGCGAGAGGGACAAAGTTAAGGAGATAGAAAAGGACGGGGGGAGAAAGCGAAGCCACGCTTGTACAAGCTGTTCTAATGAGATAAGTTAGCCCCGGCGTACTTTACTTTTAATATCCCTCCCATCCCGCTAGTCCTAAACGAGCCAACTTACGCGGTTCGACGTCTCTTTCTGATATTTTATCCGCCCCCCCCCCGCCGCCGCCGCCGCCGCATTGCCCCCCGCACGATCGATCGCGAGCATCTTTCCTCTCTCCTCTTTTGCTGCTAGGGACGATCTGCTCCCTTTGCTTCTGCGATTTATTATCGGGAGCTTTGCATCGCCTCTTTTTTTTTCTTTTTTTTTGCGGCCCTTTCTCCGGCTCTTTGCTCTGACGTCGTTCGAAATACTGATTGTTTAGCTGTTTAAGAGATTGTTAATGTTACTGTTGTGTTAAAGGGCTTACGCGATTGACTATAATATAAAGTAAAGCTAGGACAAGCAGAACCAGACTTTATAAATTATTTTATTTAATTTTCGTTTGAATGTGAAATTTGCCAATCGAAACTGTTCCCCATAGTCTGCGTTTCACGATTCATTTTTGACTTATCAATAAATTAAAATAATATCAATCTTGCGTATGATAGAAATATTATTTATTATTAAAACTATCTTGCATCGTGTATAAAAATACAATGACTAATAGAACATGATTCTACTTAATGGGCGTAAGAGGGAGCCAGAGAGCCGAGAAACTCATAAATTTAATTGCACTTGTAATACTAAATTTCCTCCAAGAATAAAAAAAAATTGATTTTTTTTTATATTCAAGTGTCTTGTTCCCTTAAAGAGAATTATGGAAAAGCAATATCAGCAATGTTGTCCATTTATGCTAAATTTTGCGGACGAGCAAATATCATGCCATAATTAATTAGTTATTGGAAAAAAATGAATAAATTAAAATTCATTGCTTAGTGGTTTTGAAATAAAACGTAACCGTTGATAAAAATAACCAAGTGTCTAGAAAAATCTTGGTTTTCATCCTCCAACAAAGCGTCACTCGTGAAACAATCCATTGCAGCCTTAGCAGACCTATTTTTCAAGGCTGCGGGTCGTCGGGCCAGGAAATCCCGAAGGAATATTTCATCGGCTCGCGAGTTCCTCAGAAGGCGAGAGCGAGAGAGAGAGAGGCGCTAATGCGAATAAATGGTCCGAAATGCCGCAGGGAAAGCACTTCCAGTCGCACAGCACGTATACAGGAATATATATAGGCGAGCTGCCCATTACGGCCGTGAATTAGCCGCATTGTTGGCCTGCTGATGTGGCTAACTGACGAAGGATAATTTAACGCGCGGAAGACGCCCGGCTTTCTAATCCGCGCTTCCTGCAGGAAATTGCTCCCAGTTCGCGCAGCCTGAAAGCCCGCGCCGTAATGCGCCGCGTTTTATCAATAATATCGCGCGAGAAGAAAGAGTCGAGTGATTAAGCGATCGTTAAAATCTCGCTGTTTATGCAAGCCCGCCGAGCTTTGCGCTCCGCGAGTTTATTGTTATTGATGAGGGAGTAGCTTTGATCATGTCTGGTGTTAAAAAGGGTAAGAGAAAGAGAGGAGGAATTGTTCGATGCTCTTTTTTAGAGGAAAAACATTGTTCAAGGTTGAATTAAAATTAATTTCGTTCAAATTCAAGTACCAGACAAGAAGTAATTCAACAGATTATGAGTAGCTGCAGTGTTTGCATGTTTGGAGTATAATGTAAGATTTTACAAAAGATTTTAAACTCTTATTGGCCCTGTTGGAAGTTTTCATTATTATTTGGCCAATTTTTGGCGAATTGTTCGTATATTGGCCAAATTTAGTCAATTATTAGTGAAATAGCTTAAAAAATGGTGAAATTTCCCACAGGGGGGTTATTTTTTTAAATGAAATTCAAAAAAACAAGATAACAATAAACTTCTAATAATACAATGAATCGATAATTTCAGTAACTTAAAAGGTAAAATTTATAGAGATTACTAGATAGATCTGAAATAAAAAATATGAAATGTTAAAGGAAATTAAAGCACAAAACAAAAAAAAAAAATTTAAAACAGTTTGAATTTTAGAAACTAATACAAGATTTCAGAAATCTACTACCTATATTATACGATAAATTTATAATTGTTTAAATTTGGATTTTTTTTAAAAATAATTTCATAATTAATGTCAAATATTTTTTATATTAATAAAGTTTTAAAAATCTATGCTCGTTTTTCAAAACTAGTTTTAACCATTATTGTAAAGGAATAAATATTTATGTAATATTGGCGCAAACCAGATAATCGAGCAGATTATTGAACAAACTAAATTTAATAATATTATTAATTGTTGAGCAATATTCAATCAGCTATTGTGCTTTTTAACTATTATATACGTTTACCGAATAATAGATGTGTTATAACAAGATTTCGTAATAAATGTAATAAATTATGATTTACAAACACCAAAGTCTTGAATTAGTTTAAATTAATGTTAATTTCATTTTATTCAAACAATAAATAAAATGTATAAATATAATTTTTTACCTTTGTTAATATTATTAAAATTAGCAGAAAAATATTTTTGTATAAAGCTCCCGAATAAGGTCAAAATTCTTTCTTAAAACAGAGAAGCCAAAATAAAACGTTTGTGATTGGTTAATTCTTATTGTAAGTACAACGTGATTGGTGATATGACATTACTCGAGATCAAAGATACTGTTTTCAAGAAATACTCTAAAACCAAACGAATCTCGAATGTTGATTTTATGTTAAGGAAAGTTATTTTCACATTCAAACATTATTGATAATTAATATACTGACTATCTTTAAATATTTCACGGTGTAACAAATTTTAAATAAAACATCTTTTCTATTATTTATAATATGAGAAGTTTCGCGAAATCTACATTTTATTTAATATTATTTTTGATACTTCGTATTAAAGTAAACATAATACACAAGTTAAACAATATTTTCAAATAAATATGAAAAAAATTGTGTATTTAAAATAAAAATCGAAAAATTTATGATATTTGGCACAATTTTTGTCACTTTATACTATACAGTACAATTATGCGTTTTTATTATCCACCTTTACATGGAAAATATATTGTCAGGATATAATATGTGTCAGTAACAAAATGAAAAATGCATTTTATTCAGGGCAGTTCGAACGGATGGTGGGGAAAATCCGAAAAAATAGAAGCGCAACCGCAGCTCGGGAATTTCAGCGTTCACGCGTGCAGGCAGGCATACAGCTTAAAACAAATTGCCGACGGCTGAATAGTGCCGAGAGCCATCGATTGTCGCGAATTGAAAAACAATTAGTAAATTGCGGTTCGCATCGCCGCCGCCGCCGCCACCGCTCCATTGAAAAGCTCAACGCTTTTGCTTCAATTTCACTTTTGATGAAATTTCGCGTCGCCAAGTACTGTGCGCGTATCGGAATCGAAAATTCGTTTAATATCCTCATTAATTTATCGTATGCTCCGATCGTTGTTGTGTTGAAATACTTACATTTACAATGCCCCCATTTCTTCGAAATGAAATTTTCATTATTTAATCCCGGAGCCGTTTCTAGAAAATTAATTTACCACATTTTAAAAGTAATTCAAATATTAATTATATTTATCATTCATTCTCTCACTCCTAGATAATCTACTTGAAATTGAAAATGATGTCCTAAGATTTGCCATGAAGCTATTTTTGAGGAACTTATTTCATACTTTACTTTTCTGCCTTATTGGTTTCATATAGGATATGCATACAATTTGACATCAATAAATAATTATTCAGTGAGTAATAATTCAATTTTAGTCTTGTAAAATCGTGAAGATTTTTCATCATCTGTTTGCTGTATAAGAACACCAATATCGTGAAAATAATCTCCGTTGTGACTTACGACTCAAATATTCACAACTCCGTACTTTTGTTCTAGTGAGAAAATACCACACTGAGAGAATTTTTCAATAAAATTTATAATTTAATGCCATGGCTCTTAGTACTTACTGCTGGGCCTCCTCTAAACATTACGCTCGTCACGGTAAAAATGACCGGTACGTACACTGTAAAAAAAAACCTTAAATTTAATGCATGTGCTGGAAGTTTATTTCCTGTAATGCATTAAATTTAATGTATTTACATTGAATTTAATGCATTTTACATTAAGATTACTGTATATGTATTTACATTAATTTTAAATTAATTTTACATTAATTTTAATGTACATGTGCGAAATTCAATGCAAATTCATTATTTTTAATGCTTTGAACTGGAAGTTTATTTCATTTTTTTTACAGTATATATTAAACCCGGAGTTTGAGTTAATATATTAAAAACGGAGTATAAAGTATATTTACATTACAGTTATCTTTTCTTGCAGTCAATGTAAGTAATCGATTAACATACAATATATTAATTTAAAAAAAAAGCATACAATTATTCTATTGAATAATAATATAAGACACGTGGGAGAGCAGCCATGTGACGGCAACGCAAGAAACTGAAAAAATTACCATAATGATCCTCTCTTAAAAAAGAGATGGCCGAATGTTGTGAAGCCTCTGAAACAGTGATGTGATTGGTTCGCTGATTTTAAATTTTATAGATATAGATAGTAGACTAATTTCAGACCGTGAATTTATGTAGAAAAATTTTGATTCCAAATTTTAGGT
>JAWWEM010000010.1:13430557-13441864 GCA_035582935.1 Ormyrus thymus | reverse complement strand
TATAAAATGTATCTTCAAAGCTAATAAAATAAATTTAATAACTTTAGAAAAATATTTTAGTTCAACATTTTTAGTAAGCGAACATCTTATATTGTCAACATTGCAATTTCCCATGCTTTTCAATCTTTTCAAATTTGGGAAAATAAATTTGCAAAGTACTCTTTCTAAAGGTAAGGAAGAAAAATTTGAAAAATTATCAGTGTTTTAATGCAAATCGTATATTCCATATTATGTTCTATCAATTAATTTTCTATATAAATGAAATACATATTACTTCAATTAATTTGAGTGTCAAAAAATTATGTATATAAACTACATTTTGAAACTTGATAACTTATAGTTTGCCACATTCTAAAGTTTAATATGATATAATTTTTTAAAAAAATTTAAAACGAAATAATGTAGTTCTTTAAAAAAATAGTTATAAAAATCAGTACCTTTTAAAAATGGTTGATTTTTTTTTAAATAAAAAGAATTGTTTATAAAGAAACACATTTATTTAATTCTTAAGTATACATTATCTAATAATGTCTATAACACACTCACTATATTATCTAAATCTATAACATACTCACAGCACAACTTACATTCTATCATTTGGCTTATTCATATCTTCTTATGGCTTATGCATCGACAAATATTACAATTTTAAATAAAGATTAGAAATATAAAAAATTAATAAATTAATGAAAATTAAAACTTTTGTTCTGTTCAAATCATGAAGTTTAAGTATAAAAGTGACAGATACACTGTCTTTGTCAAACAGTATTAGTGAAGATGGCTCTATATTAAGAAAACTAATTTTTATTGACTCTGAGCCATCTTTTTGTTTTCCACTTCAAGCTGTTCTTCTTCTTTCTCCAAGGCAGGTTTACCAGTCTTCTCAATTTTCAAAACTTTTTCTCGTTTATTTTCAATTGCTTCTGGCTTTCTTGGGGCTGTAACGGTTAGCACACCATCGGTAGATAGTGTACTGGAAGCCTTTTCTGGATCACACTGTTCTGGCACCATGTATTTTCGAATAAAGTGCCTGGAGATGATTCCATGGTCATCTTGTTTTTCTTCATGTTTTCCTGAAATAAAAAATTTCAATTATTTATACTAATTTATACAATTATAATACATTTTGTCAATAATTATAGAAAAAGAATTTAAGAGTATAACAACAAAAAACAAGTATTTCAAAACATCAATTACAGTATATACTATACTTGAGAAAAAAAAACAAAAAAATAAGGCATTAAAAATAAAACGTAAGTTTTACGTTTTTAAAAATCATTGAACTAATGTTTGTAATAATTGCATAACACGCGAATATGTAAATGAAAAAATTTAATTTTTATTTTACAAAAAATGAAATTTTTAAGAAATCTTGCCTTCTACAATGATGTAATTGTCGACGACTTTCACGTTAATCTCCTCCGGCTTAAATTGTTGGACATCGAGAGACACATTGAACTTGTCTTTGTCGTCTTTGATCATGGACCAGCCATGATCATCATCTCGCATCACATCAGCCCATGGCCTGTAGTAATAAAGCGGAAATCTTCGCTCGAATAACGAAGGACTGAAGAACGTCTCTGGACGACTCATCCCAAGGCCGAAGTGCTGGTCCAGGAGTCGATGGGGTCGCTCCATTTGTTCCCACATTTGGGACACGATCTTCGGAATTATCGACATTCTCGATCTCATTTTACTGGTTTTTGTTTAGAAAATTGAAATTTCAAAGTGAATTGCTCGATACTTTCGCTTCGATGTGTATTCGTATACTGAGGAGATGCGCTTGCCGGCCGGCTTATATACGTAGACTGCGCGCTTCTGGTACGTTACTAGAGACTTCGCGGCATTTCGCGCTTGTTCGTTTGGTTTCTCGACTAGTCTGGCAGTAAGTATAGTATGAGAAAACGATTTGCTTACGTCAGTAAATTTTTTTTGTTTAATTTTCGTTTCGCAAGTTAGAAAATGTTGTTGCATTGTTGATAAAATTAGTTTTGTTGGGAACTTTAACGATCGATTTCTATTTGGAATAGGTTACTGAACGTAATCGAACGTTGCACTCACTATTTTTACGCGTAATTTTATACTGCCGCATGCAATGCTGATTTAAACTACAGTAGTTTTTGCAAATATAAATTTTGGTTTTGCAAACTAATTTACTTTCATAATCAATGAAATGCACAAGAAAATAGCTAATGTAATATTTTACAACGTCCTATATTGCGGATTTGTCTCATGATTTTGCGAAGTGCACATATCTGTATATTGTACGTGCTCTGCACTAAAGTTACACTCAGTATAATACTAATTATAAGTTCATAATTTTTATTTTTCATAATTCAAAGTCTGTATAGAACTATAACACTTGCTTGAGTGATATTAGCAATTGTATCCTTTTTACTCAAATTTTTTAAATTACTTGAAATAAACTTTTTGTTTAGAATTAAACAAAAATTTAACAAACATTCTAGAAAATTCTAGAATATGCAAGAAAATCAGATATCCAGAAGAAATATTTTCCAGAACATTCTGGAATATTCTATTTAGAAATTATGTTAATAAATTTTAATAAAATTATTATAAATTTTATTTTTAGTACAGAAATATAATACAATATTTAATTATTGCATTTCTTTAATAAAATGCCTCCAATATTTTATTATTTATTCAACATTTATTATTTACATTTATTTTTTCGAATATTTTAAGCCATTGTTATAATAACACTTAAAACTTGTAAAAATAAAAGTTGCATAGAACATTCAACCTGAAAAGTTTAAAAATATAAAATATATTTTGGAAAATTCCGAAATAATCTAGTGTTTTGGAAATTTCTAGAATATTATATTAGATAATATGGGTATTGTTTTGTAATAAATTTATTTTTTAAAACAAAACATCAAGTTTTGAAACTATCATATTAAGTAAATTCGCCTTTTTAAGATTTATTGTTACATGTTTCAACTTTCAAAGAAAATACATTAATAACTTTTTGATGTTAAAAGAGTTTACAATACGCATTATATACTTAATTAAAACAGGGACTAATTTTTAATTTTCTGAGGAAGCTCAAACTTATATGATGCAATTCAGACGCGGGCTTCGGTGAGCTTTCCTTTTAGCGTCAATGTACGTGTCGCTTCTAGAGGACTCCACGTAATCGGGCAGTTATCGCGGTGTTTTCTCATCTATCTCCCTGCAAATATTTCCCTTGATCTTAAAAAATTTGAATGCATCAAGAGAACCTATTTTTAGTAAATGTATAAAAATATAATTTATTTTCTTCGTAAATAATAAAAATCAAATTTGAAAAAGTAAGATTATTTCAGTATTAATTTTTTTAATTTAAAATAAATCTTTCCAAAATAATTATGACGGGGAAATAAAGTTGATGTTGATACAAATTATTATAAACGTATAAGTAAATTTCAAGGACAACAAATATAAACTTAGAACTGCACGGTTCAAATCACAAAGTCGATTCTAAAATTATGAATTTTACTTTTATAATTTCTAATAATTTTGAAAATTCAATTTTTAAATAATGTCATAACGAAAACTAATTTTATTTTTAACATAAAACTAAAGGTTCACTGTCACATTGCAAGTGAACAAGATAAAAAGTCTTACTTGGGCTCATGCTGATCGCATGCATTAGTCATTTTTTTTTAAACAAGAATATTTGTAATTTGAAAAACTAATGTTATAATACGTAGACGTTGTTTACTTATATATTATCAAACTAAATTTATAGCAATAGAATATAGTTTCAAAGAAAACCAACGACCTTAACGAGTTTATTCTACAAAACCCAGACTGTAAAAAACGTTAATTCAATAAGCCTCCAATCGTGAACCTCGTTTTTGCATAAAAAGCTCTCCTGCACCGTGTCGAATACAATAAAAACATTTAGACCCGCTCTACTTAATCACTCTAGCGTGCACAGAGCGATTCCACGTGTCCCAACGTTAAGCTGACGTGTACCTTTCGCGGGGCGTTTCGAGAGGCGCCCGGTAAAAGTTGCCCTTCCCCCAGAGCACACATGTATAATAATAGTTCGCGGGCATGTGCGGCTCGCTTCTGGAAAGCTCGCGCGCATCTCTTACCTTCTCTCGGCGTGCAGCGGCCATCCCCACCAACCCAAGCCCGGCAACGCCAGGCAGCCTCCGGGGTGCGGGTCCCCTCGCTCGGGTATATAAGCGGCTTCGCGCAGACTCGCCGGTAGTTTGAACTACGAATCGAAAAGCATCGCTAAGCAACCGTATTTGAGCTCCATATATACGTATAGAGCGATTTTTGAACAGACGCTTAATTGGTGTTATACGATTTTCGGCGTTTGACCAGTGATAAAGTTATAAAGCGATAAATAAAGCTATAAATAAGCTTGCTATAACATTGCGAGACGTACCTAAAAAGCTTTCAAGAGGAATTGTAACACCGATTGGCATTCGAAGAGGATAAGTCTAAACATCGAAGATGGTATCGCCCTTATTACCTTTGCTGTTGTCAACGGTTTACTTCGGCGATGACTTTGATCGGCCGATGACTCGCCTCCTGGACCAGGACTTCGGTGTCGGTTTACGCCCGGAACAGCTGTTACTCTCCCGCTACGGTCACTACTCACCATCTCGGGATCGCCTCTTCGACATCTATTACCGGCCGTGGGCAGACCTTATGCGCGCGGAATCCGGCGGCGGCGTCTCGAGCATCAGCCTCGACAAGGATAATTACAAGGTAATTCTTGACGTGCAACAATTCAAGCCGGAGGAGATCGAGGTTAAGGTGGTCGACAAGTACATCGTCGTCTCGGCCAAGCACGAAGAGAAGAAGGACGAACACGGGCTCATCTCCCGCCAGTTCATGCGGAAGTACGCCATCCCCAAGAGCGTCGATCCCGAGCAGATCACCTCGAGCATCTCTTCCGACGGCGTATTGATCATCCAGGCGCCGGTGAAGGAGCTGGAAGAGAACAAGAACGAGAGGAAAATCAAAATCGAATTTACGGGCAAGCCGGCCTTGAAATCCAAAGAGGAGGAGAAGAAGGAAGACGCGAAGAAGGAAGAGGGAACATCGGCGACAACCGAGAGCCCTGATACTGCGGGAACACAAATGCCTGAATAAATTTCTAGTCAATATACTTGATGCATTTACACAAGCTGTGAATTTCTCTTTTATTCTTGACTGATATGTAATTTATTAATGTAATTGATATTTAAATGTTTCTGACTGAATAAGCTGGGAGTAATATCCATTGCGGGACAATGTTTATGTCGCCGAGTTTGGCAAAAACTTTGCATTTATATTTTTGTTTTGTATGAATTGAATGGTTGATGAATACTCGTGAGAGTTTAAATTTCGACAGTTTAAGGACAAATATTTTGTGCTAATACTCTTCTATATAGTGAACGAGTTTTGCTGAATGTTGAGTGTTAAAAGTTAAGTGTTTCAATTTATGCAATTTTGTAATAAAAGTTTTTATAATAAATAAAGCAAGAAGTAAGTTAATGATAAAAAAAAGAATCTTTATTCAAACCCCATTCTTTTAACCTATCCTCAAATTGAGATTTGTTAATGCATGTAAGAACCATACTTAGCATTGGTAAAATGTATACATTTTCTTATGTGCATAGACAAACCAATGCGCCATCAAATTTAATAATATTTACATAAATAATTAATTTGATAAGTAATTTTAAGTTATTTATTCTTAAAAACCTGTTCACAATTGAAAGTAAATCATAATTGTTACATAATGCTTTTTCCTCAATTCCATTGTTAATTATTTTTAAATCGGTGATCATCAGAGGCTATTAACAGAGCAAAACATTGATCTAAAAATAGGCTTTAATCTTCATAAACCTGTTTCTTGGCTCGATTGAATTACCGCAAATTGGTTTACATAATCATTCGCAAAGCGAGGAATAAATCCGCACGGCTGCTATTAAAATTTCGCAGTAAGAATGTTTTGATTCGTGCGCGTGCGCAAGCCGAGAAGCCGGCTCGTCTGCTAGGCTATAGGTATACAGCCAGAACGTTCGACCGGCATTCGTGCCGGTGCGTGCAGACGCATATAGGTATTACGAAACCCGAGCAGCCCTCGTGCATCCTCGGATGAACCCGCAACCCATCCACTGTTTCGCTTCTCCCTCCATACTTAACGTTGAAGATTCTGGAAGCTTCCCGAAAATTTGCACATTCGCCGGCCGGTCTCTCGTCCAAACAGTTGAAAGTACGGTCTAACGCTACTAGTGTGCAACGCAAAGTTTCCGTTGCTAGGCACACGCATACACACACGAACGCAAATTCGCACGAAGTATATATAATCCGGGTCCTTTGTCAAGCCGTCAGTACGCTGTTTGCACGGGACGAGTAGAGACGTCGATTTTGAATTCGCGAAGCAGTTCGAAGAAAAAGAAAGGAAATAATGTCGCTGTTCCCGTTGCTTTTCTCCAACTGGTGGGAAGAATTGGATCGTCCGCACCACGTTCGAGATCAGCACTTCGGTTTGGGGCTGCACCCGGAGCATCTCTCCGTCCTCCCTACGGACATCTTTGAGCCCCGACCGGCTCATCATGTTGTACCGCGAGTAGCTCGTGGTCATTATTACCGGCCCTGGGGTGAACTCATGCGACGAAACCAGGAGAGCGGAATCTCCACCGTGAAAGCTGATAAGGACAACTTCCAGGTCGTTCTTGACGTGCAGCAGTTTTCTCCCGAGGAAATCAATGTCAAGGTCAGTTTTGGGCAGCCATTCTACGCTTTTCGTTTCTTTCGCTCTTTGTTTTAGAACTGGACCTTATTTTGACTTGTGGAAGCTTTCGTGCAATATATTTTGCATGAAATCTTTCTTTTAGAACTAGTTTTCTTTAAAGTCGAAGTGTTCATTGCAAAGTTCGTTTTTATGCGTAATTAAATAAAATTTTTATCGGATATCCTGAGTTCTTTTTAATTTTTGGTATTTTTTAAAATAAAATAAAACGATTATCTTTATCTTCTAAAAAAATATGATTTATAAATCAGTAAATATTAACTGGGAGATGTATCTAGTATTCAAAATACCACCAATGAGGATTGGAATAAAATCCAATTATCTTTACTGATGAAAAATGATGCTACTCGTAGTCAAAACGTTTTATCAATTAAAACAGTAAACAGCAGAACCAATAGTTTATTTTATTCTAATCCTCATTAAATGTGAACTTAAATAACGACCAATGAACATTTAGTTAAAAAATATTTGTAGATTTCAAAAATTTTGCGTTCGAATGCGTGAAAATCAAAATATTCGTGGTACAGGACTTCAAAATGGCGGTTGCTTGAAGTTTTCTTTTGGCATCCATTTTTGCTTCTCTTTATAAAACTAATTTAATTTAACAATAAATAAAATTTCAGAAACTTACTTTACATACATTAACAATACTTATTTAATTTTTAATTTGTTTGTTACAGGTAGTGGACAAATACGTCGTTGTCGAAGGAACTCACGAGGAGAAGCAGGATGAACACGGCTGGATCAGTAGAAAGTTCACTCGCCGATACTTGATCCCAGAGCAGTGCAATTTGGAAAAGGTTGAATCCAAATTGTCTTCCGATGGTGTTTTAACCATTTGCGTTGCTCGTAAAGAAGTACCTAAGGTTGAAGGAGAACGAATCGTCAGTATTGAGCAGACTGGCAAACCGGCTATTCGCGATAAGGCAGCAGTAGAAGAAAAGAAATCCGAAGAGAAGTAAAGCACCAATACGGCCGATTTTCACTATAATATTACACTACGTATTTATAAGAAGTATGTCAATGTTCAATATTTAAACCTTTATAATATTAGATTAAGTTTTTTATTTGTAAAGTCTGTTGACAGACATAATTTAATAATTGTATGCTTGTGTTGTCTTTTTTAAAAAGTGAACTAATAAAAATGTAATGCAATAAACTAAGTAAAATATTCGTTTCTTTTTTAAATTTGTACTTATTCTTATTTTAAAAATAAAACAGTTTCTATTTTTTAAACCTTCCCTTATCAAATTTTCAAATCTACTATTTTTTCTATAAACATTTAGGTAAATTTTATAGTTAATAAAAAAAATGTAATTGAATTGTGATGTATTTAGTCATTCCAAAATGTGCAGCTCTTTAAACGCCAATCAAAACAGTCGTGTTGAGTATGAAAACAAATGCGGTGTCTTTGACCAGCGTTGACCTTGTATGCAGCAGACGTAGGCTAGACATTCTAGGATTTGTCGGAAATTGTCTCGTCTTTCTCGTAGCGTCTAGCGCAGGCGCGAGCTTTCTGGAGCTGTGCGAATGCGACTGCAGCGCCGAATTTGCCGGTCGGATCTCGAAAATTCTCGTAGTTACAGCTTTTACGGCGGCAACAAATAGTGGGGTTGTTTCCCCCCCACTTTTGCTAGGCATATAAAACCAACCGGCTTCGTCGTCAGTGTAGTTATCTCGTACAGTTACGTCGCACCGATTGTGCAGCTATCCCTTTGCTTATAAAAAAAAGGGCACCAAGTGACGCTATATCAGAATACTTCGCATAGTAACAGAGACATTGTTGTTTGTGTAAAAGAAGACTCGCGAAATTGTTTCTGTATTTCCAGTTTTCTTTCGAACTCTATAAGGTAACTATTTTTAAGTTTCTAAAAACTATTTAACAGTTATGTTATCCCATTTTTCTTTTAAAATACCGTATAAAACATTACTAAAATAATTTTAATTTTAAATTACGTAACTTAGTCATTTTTTTACAAGAGATTTTAGCCTACCATTTCGTGTACGTAAATATGGTGCTATAGATTCGAAAACTATCAATTTTTATATCTTATCAATTATCAAACTATTTCTTATTGTTTTCAGAAAAAAACAAATTGACATGGCACTCTTACCAATGCTTTTCTCTGACTGGTGGGAAGATCTAGATCGTCCACATCGTGTGTTTGATCAACATTTTGGCTTAGGACTAGATCTGGAAGATTTGGCTGACACTTCTGTACCAAGAAGAGAAGTACTACTGTACAAGCCCAACAGACTTCGTCACAGATCTCGTTACCATCCATTCCTTCATAGTCTTACAAGAAGAGGCCATCGAGGAGCTTCCTCTGTATCTGCTGATAAAGACAAATTCCTTGTTACCTTAGATGTTCAACAATTCCATCCAGAGGAAATTGAAGTAAAAGTTGTTGATAATAACATTGTGGTGGAAGCTAAACACGAAGAGAAGGAAGACGAGCATGGCTTTATCTCTAGACAATTCACTCGTAAATACATGGTACCAAATCAATGTGATATTGAACAAGTTCAATCTCACTTGTCGACTGATGGAGTTTTGACTATCACTGCACCAAAGAAAGAACTTCCTAAGCCAGATTCAAATGAAAAAATTATCAAAATACAATTAACAGGAGAACCAGCTATTGCACCACGTGAAGTTCCATCAGTTGAAGGAAGTTCCCAATCAAGAGAAGTAAATCAACGTCAAGGTGGTCAAAGAGGCAGAAAATCAACTGTGAAGGCAGCCTAAAATTTAAACTTTACTTTAATTTCTTGTATTAGTTTTTTCAATGTTCCATGCATTGGTTCAAAGAACCCTGGCATTTCTTCATTCAAATTCATTTCATTCTAATTTAAATTACAATTCATTCAGCATTGTGATACTGTATTTATTCATTAATCATAAGTTCAATGTGTAATTTAATTGTTTTTCATTTATAATTTCTTAATACTATTTTTGTAACTTGGAAAGCAAAAACAATCTGAGTACAAATGTTAGATTTTAAGTTTTGTATTAATAACTAAGCAGGTACTTACAAAAAATGTACACTTGTAAGAGATATAAATAAAGGTTTTTTTATTAAAAATAAATTTTATTCCTTTAATCCTGTACAATTCCTTTTAATTTTACAAAGTTAAAAATTATATTCGTTTTTTTTTCATTTTCGGGTTTTATACGTCGTCTATATTCTCTGAGCCGCTTTTTTCTGATTCAATAAAAATCACTCTGAAAGTCCTGGCTACATATTTGGTGCCACTGTTTTCGTTGCTCTGCATATTTATTTTTAGAATTTTTATTTTTGTTTTTTATTTTTAGAAATTCTGCAACTTCTAAGTGTAGCTGTTTTTCTGATTCTGTAAAATTACTCTCAGAATCTTCATTTTCGTTTTTTAATTTTTATGCGCTGCTTATATACCCTTCATGCGGTGGTTTTACCGATTCTGATGTTGCGTTTGTACTCAAACTGTAAATGAAAAGTTATTATTATGTAAATAAAATATAGAAATTTACTGTTCTACTGGAATTTATTAATGTATATTTGAAGCAGTTAATGAGTGAGAATATTAAACTTTATTACTTGATAGGTATTAACATAATCTGCGTTGCAGTTTGTAAATTTGGTTGAGTTTTAATATTCATTAATGTTCCTTGCGATGTACCTTGAATTGGACATTTAATTAATAACTACAGCATTTATTTCTTGTGATTGCTGCGTGCTGAAAATTATTAAAATTTTTTTATAAAAGAGAGCGAAAAATAAGACCCGCGAGTCGGGGAGAAAGAGTAGGGCAAGCAGGGGGGAGTAAAATATAGAGTACCTACACAGAGAGAAAACAACTTGGCAAGCTGGGACGAATTAGAGGAGTAGAGATTCTACTTTTGTATATGAATATGGCCGCAAGAGGAAGGGACTGAGATAGAATATTGAGAATATTGACAATATTATTATATAATATTGAGAATAAAATTTAAATCAATTTTTATCTCATGGATATAATTAATAGCAATTAGATAATAGATGCGCACGTATCTAGCTATATTTATTGTTTAATATTCAACCACCTGTCATTAAATTTTGCAGACTCCCCTGGTTAAAATAATTTTATAAAAACTGATAGAATCTTATAGATTCTAGTGCAAACCGTTTATAAGGTTTTTGCCTCCTTTTATAAGATTTTATGAGATCGTTTTAACAGGGGGCCCTTTTAATTTTCGCCAATATAACTTCGAATAAGTATCTCCCCTTGATAAAACGAATAGCAATTGACATTACTCTCTGCAGCAATAATTAATTCTATAATTATTATCTCAGCTGTACATTCATTCTCTCAACAAAGATAATAAATCGGGAATTTAACGAAACAATGGATACGAAGCGCTCCGAAAAAAGTGCGTACGTGCAAAAAGCCGTTACATTAGCACGCATCAGTTGTGGGAATTCGAGCTCCGGCAGGTCAGGCTTTTAAATACACAGCCCCTTCCGCAGATCTCATTCGAGAAGCTTCGCGAAGTTCTACCGAAGGTTTCTCGGAACCGTGTT
>JAWWEM010000010.1:13418265-13430457 GCA_035582935.1 Ormyrus thymus | reverse complement strand
GAAATGTATAGAATACACATCGATCGGTCTCTGTGGTGGGGGTCGCTGAGGTGCGCGCACGCGCGCTCGCCTAGAAAATTCTACGGCTGTCCCGAGAATTCGCGGGCTTTCGAGATGACTCAAAACGTAAACAGATCCGCTCGAGAACGTTCAGCTGGTGATGCCGGTTAAAATTGCGTTTTAAAATAAATTTGTCAAACAAGGAAACTTTGCGATAAATAATTTTATGAATTCAATGTTTACATGTATGCTTTAGCAGGTCGATCTTCAAATGTTATTGTTTTTTACCTTTTGAAAAGTTTATTGTTAAACAGCAAACTGGAGAAGTTCAATATTCTTTGATCTAATTTAAATGTATGGTTTTATTTTATTTTGATTAATATATATTCAAAATAGTATATTTTATTTATTTCTAGAAATTTTTATTAACTTTTCTGTACTTTCGTCTCGAAGCATAAATATAAATTTTAATTTGGCAAATTTTAAAATAAATCTTAATTCTCTGTCTTAATTGAAACTGTACAAACTATACATTGAGGCGTGGTATAGAATAAACGACGTTTTATATACGTATTACAAAAATAAACCGACATCAAATAATTTCTTCAAATTTCTGCTTAAAATACTTACAAACTGCAAATATAATCCTCATACAAGGTAGATTAAATGAAAAAACTGAATTATTCAGTTTTGTTTTGCTCTTTTTATCGATGTAAACATCAAGGACGTATACAGTTATCTCCCGAAATTTCGGGCGGTACAGTTAGCGGTTAGAAACGTTCCGCTGTTGAATTTTCTTAATAATAGTCGTAATTGTTACGTATAGATAATTTTTGTACAAAAAAGCAGTTTCATTTAACCCAAAAAACACGAGAAATTGTTTTGCGAAAAAAGAATTGTCGCGAATTTTCTCTAACCTTCCAGTAAAAGCAGAAGAGCGCATCGACAATTCTGGAACCGGCCGGTGTTGCTCTATAAATACAGGCGACGTTCGCCGGTTGGCAACAGTACATTCTGAGCAAGCGAACCGAAAGCATCGAGTGCAACTTGTCTGCAGAGTTTTAGTGAACTTCTCACTGCCATTTTCAATCTATCGTATTTTGTCTTGGATATCAATAAGTAAGTTTATTAATTATTTACACATTTTTTAACTATTAACATCTGTTTGCAATTTTAGTTCGAAATTTTTTAATTATTTGAGTTTGACTATAAACCTATCATGTTCTGTCATATGCGTTTTGTTCTTAAATTATTTTAATAAAGGAATGCCATTAATTTCTTTCGAGAATTTATTTTTTCGTTACAATCTTTATTTTTCGATTGTCGAGTTTATTTTAGTACAGATTTACTCACTGTAAATTTTATTTTTTTTCAGAGCATTCGAAGATCATGTCTCTCGTTCCATTGCTTTTCTCTGACTGGTGGCAAGACCTGGATCGTCCCCATCGCCTTGTGGATCAGGACTTTGGAGTTGGTTTAACACCTAGCCAACTTATTTCTCCAAATATCCTGGAACAATATTACGTTCTCCCAAGGGAGAGAAGGCGCAACCCGCTTCTGTATTACAGACCATGGGGTGAACTCATGCGTCAAGTGGAAGGCGGTGGTACCTCCACTGTGAAGGCTGATAAAGACCAGTTCCAGGTCATCCTTGACGTCCAACAATTCAAACCTGAAGAGATCAACGTCAAGGTTGTCGACAAGTTCGTTGTTGTTGAAGGTGATTATTTTTATTTTTATTTAATTCTACTTCTACGCGAGTTTTCAATTACATACGAGTTCCGTAAATTAATATAAGAATATAATTCTGATATATTTTTTTAATAAAATGTTTTTAATATAAAAAGGTGATTGCAAAATAAAATCTTCGTTTTCAGGAAAACACGAAGAGAAACAGGACGAGCATGGTTCTATCTCTCGTCATTTCGTCCGCAAGTACATGATCCCTGAACAATGCGACGTTGACCAAGTTACCTCTAGTCTTTCTTCTGATGGAGTTTTGAGCATCGTTGCTCCAAGAAAGCAACAACCAAAGTCTACCAATGAAAAGGTTGTGAAAATCGAACATACTGGCAAACCGGCTATCCGAGAATCCGAAGAGAAAAAAGAAAAGAAGGAAGAGAAATGCGAGAAGAAAAAATAAAATCTGCTTACATTTTTTTGTCCTTTTTTAAGTTCGTTATAAATTAAGTATCTTTTAAGTTAATGTATGTTCCTTATCAGTTTCTTAATCATACTTATAAGTATAAAAGACTGTAAATTAAAAGTTAATTATTTGTAATAGTTTCTTTTTATAATAAAAACTGAAAAGAAATTCGTTGAACGAAAAAAAAGAGTATTTATTTTAAAGCCTTATTCCTTTGCTTTTCCAAATCTGTTAATTTTATAAGTTTTAAACTATAAAGCACTATATTTTCTTATTTACAAAATATTGTTTTGTCTAGTAACATGGTTGTTTTTAATTCATACATAAATTTTATTTTATTTAGATCAAATTTTTATTGTAAGATAAACAATGATCTTCGATATGTACAATAAAGACGTATCATTTATGCTGTTTAAAAACAACATTCATTACTTTGCTCAAATTTTCTGTAGATTAAAAATTGAATTTCTAATAATAAATTGAAAATAAATCATGCCTAGTAAATCTTTTAAGAAAATTTATTTTTACGATTGAAAATGTAAATACACAATTATATAATTTAGTTTCGAAATGTTCTATTTACAAACCTTAATTACAAGTACGAATATCATACATCAAGCAGTTTGAAGATTTTTCAAAATACAATAAAATTAATAAATTTAACTCAAAAGATATTTTATAATTTTATAGTTTAATATCAGCTATCTTTTAGGACTTCTTTTAAAATTGATCCAGTATTTCTTGCTGGTACGAAATCTGGGAATGTTGGAAGATTAACGTTTGATAATAAGAGTGCTGATTGAGTTGATGAAGATGAATGTTGCCTGCTGTGACCAGGCCTACTGAGAGGCTAAAATAAATTCGAATTTATTAGTAAAATAAAAACAGCGTTATGTAAAAAATAGAGTTAAAATTAGAAAATTATCTTGATTGTTACTTACTGAATTAGAAATAGGTAAAGCTGGCAACTGGGGCTTTGGCTGTGATTCGTTTTCCAAAAATTTAATAAATGCAGATGATAATGAAGCTTCTTGTTCCTGAAACATTACAAATAGAAAATAATTATTCATTTATTAGATTTTGCTAGAAAATTGTGCAAAATGAAGTGCTTTAAAACTCTATTCTTCTATTACAGTAATCCATCTATATATAAAATTTTAATATCGGTTTTCTTGTTGAAGAATATTGATTAAAAAAATGTAATATATATCTAAATGAATTAACGAAGTAAATTGTTATTGTAAAATAAATTGTAAGAAAATAACCTTGCTAGAAGCTGGACTACCGCTAGCCATAGATGAGAACCAAGTATTTTTGGCAGATGAACTATTAAGGCCAGATTTTTCTCGTTCTGTTTCGTTAAAATCAAGAACATTGGCAAAAACTCGCAAAACTGATGCTTTATCGTTTTGTGGTGAAGATATATAACCCAGCAACAAATTTTTAACTAGGGATCTGCAAAAATATAATAATTTAGTCCACGTAAAGTAAATTATTTATATTAATGTTATTGTTAAGTATAAATACCTGTCAACTTTCCCTTCACTACTTTTATGGGCTTCTTGAATTCTTTGATCTGCTGTATTTACAAGTTCTGTCAGTCTGCTTACTGTAAAACGAAAAAATTAATATTAAAAATTGAAACATCAAATATAAGACGAAATTTTAATAAGTATTTTAAATAGTTTCAAAATAAAGAAAATGATTTGATACAGAAATAAGAAGTTATAGTTAATAATATTTTTTTCTTATACAAATCTATAACAGGAATAAAGTTTTATAATTAAAAACGTCTGTCTTGTACAAATTATACAAAATGTTTACAATTTTTATGTACTTAATTTTTTTTAATAATTATTTTTATTATTGCGAGATCGTTTTCATAAATCAGTGAATAATGAAGATATTGTAAGCTTAACAAACATAAAACAGTTTCTTAATCGGTGCACATTTTAATAAAAGCCAACGCCTTTCTTTCCATAAATTTCTGTTTCATGAAAACGTCCCGTGAAAAAGTTACAATAGATTAATGATAAATATTTTATAATTTAAATAATATAAAATCATTGCATATTATTGGCTAAAAATAATACTTAATACTAAAATGCAAAAGTACTTAGTACAGTTCAATACATATGCATTCTGTCGTCGTGGTATGCTTTCTTATTCAACTCATTAGGCGGGCAGATCGTTAAGAAGCGAATGCAAGTATAACACAAGTACTGGTCGAAATAAAAGACACCAGTACCTGATGGAATACTCACACCCTCCTCTTGATTATGCTATCTTTTCAAAAATTTTGGCTCATGCTGCATTCCTCATGGTTTAGCTTCATGCCATGTAATTATAAATCTAAAGTCTAACTTACTGCTATCAAAAGATTAGTTAGATTACAACATGCCTCTACGTAAATAATTTTTTAATTAAATATTACAATTTTTCAGAACTTATAAATTACACAATTGACGAGAATCAAAATAATAGAATACATTTAATATTTTTAAAATCTGTAATAGCAAACGTCGCAAGTATTTTAACTTATAAAATGATGCATGATTTCATATCATATAATTTCTAAATTTTTGACATATTTACGAAACAGTAGTACAATATTTATTATAACAAACTTTTTCATTTTTTATGGACGTTAAAACATCTTCCACAAGTTTAAAAAGATTACGATAACTACAATACTTATAAATTATTTCAACCAAGCCATCAAAAACATTTTAGTGCTACAAGTGCTGATAAAAAGCAACTTACGCTAAAAAATAATTAATGCTTTGCAATAATACAAGATGTTTTCCCATCCAAATGCATTAAAAAGTATTTACGTACTAACTACAAAAAATAATTTACTTCGATTAATAAGTGAAGTGATTATTAAATCAAAAAGCTTACAATATTACACATCGCCACTACATACGTGATAATTACAATCCATATTAGTATAAAAAGTATTTAAAAACTAAAAAACAAACTTTTACGCATTAAAATTAGTTTAAAAAAGGATCGACTGCGGGACCTAATAATTTAGTTGCGCATTATAACACTTTTAATATCTCGCAGAACAGCGGTAGTGGGTGGGAAACCCCACGAGGTAATATGAGCAAAAGTTATTCACACGCTCACAGTTACCGCATGAGATTACCTACTCAGGCACTACCAAAATCGTCCTACTAAATCTTTCTTTTTATTCTTTATTCAGGAATCATTCTCCGTCGAAGATATTTTCGGCTACGTTTTAATGCTGCTTCCATCTCTTATTTCTCGATTTTATTCATGTTTAGAAAAAAGGTTTCATTTGTAAAAATCAAATTGAAAAGTTCGCTTTTACACCTGTGATTATCAAAGCAATTTGTTATGAAAAAAATAAAAATTCAATATCTGTGCTTGAACCAAATTTTACTCTTTGTGATTAAACCAACATTAAAAAGTGCAACAAAGCAGTCATACAAATGATTTAAAAAATTAAATTTAAATTATTACAAATATTTTAATTTGCAGTCTTTTTTTAGTAATATAAAAAATGTACGTTGTTCAAGAATGAAATTAAATTTTGATTAGTTTGCTTTGAATATTGAAAGAGTACTCCCATGATGTTAGAAAAAAAAACCATAGGCATTTCAGTGTCCCGACTTTGTTCTGCTCCGCATCAAGGAAAATCCCAAATATTTGGAGAACCAGCACCGACGAAATGGCAGAATGGGTGAATATGCTATTTTATAATTATTTCTCGCATTTTTAGTGAAGTGCAATAGGCAGGCGACGAACCAGCTCGTAACCGGATACCAGCAAGAATCCTGGGTTACAACAACTATTCCAGAATTACCAGCTGATATTTGATTACGCAACTGGACAGTGGTGTATTTTTATGTTTGTGCTTTCATATAAAATTGCTTTTGTTTTGCGTTTCATCTCGTGTGATACTTTTTATAAGTAATAATTTGGTTTGCCCCTGAAGATTAGTCACAGAACGCATTCTTAAAACAGTTTCTTTTAATTTAAATATAGCGTTGCCAATCCAAGTGCAAGTGTTGAATTTAGCTGCTTTTGAATAATGTTTATTGATAAATAGTGCTTTAATTATGAATAGAAAGAAAGACATAGCTTTGAAGAAATGAGCGACGAAGGAAAGTTTAATGCTTAATGAGTATCAATAAAAATAAAAAAATAAAATTATTATATAAATTTCAAGAATTATCTTGCTAGGCAGATGATTACTTTCGAAGTAAAGTGAATTACTTTAAACAAAAAATGACTACTCTAATACGACGTGAACTAATAATACTGCAAAATCTAAAGAAATAACAGCTCAAGGTTATAGTAATATCAGTAGCTGATTAAAAATATTAAAAAACTAAATATGCAAATGATCGTCAGTGCTTCTTATCGTAAAATATAAATTGAGTAAAAAAGTGGGAGAAAAGCGCCAAGTTATAAGCAGTAGTAGTAAAGAAATCATGCGAATAGTTAGAAACAAGATGCGACCAAGAATCAGTGTAAATATAATGAAAATCCGCACCTTCTTGATTGAGTTGCTCAATGCGCTCCGACTTCTTTTCTAATTGCTCCGTCAACCTTGAAGCCGCTTGAATGCATTCCTTAGCTTCTACTAGTTGTTCCTTCAAGTTAAAATGAGAAGTTAATTTTTCTGAAGTAAATTATTATAATTACTGTTTTTGTAAGACTTATAAATTAAACAATAACAAACTTTTAGTTTATTAATTTCCTTAACAAGATCCTCCTGTCTTTTATAAGACTCTTGAAGTTGAACGCGCAGTTTTTCCGTTGCAGCTTGAATGTCCTTTTCTTTATCTGAAATTTTGATGAAATCAATCAAAAATTGTTATACTTTTGATACTCCAATATAAAAATCTTGATTATAATATAAATTTATAATCATTAATATTTAAGAAAAGAATGTATTGGAACCACTTGCTGGTCTTCGAATAATGGCAAAATTTACTGATATTTTTAATATTAAAATTTTATTGAAATGCATCAAATATTACTTTAACTAAAAATTTTGAGTCTGTATTTTATAAAATATTACATAGAAATACAGTAAAAAAGTAATACTGAAAAGGTTTATAAATATACCTCTTTGGAATTGTTCTAAAACCAATTGTAAATTCGTCAAAGAAGCAGAATATGAAAGCACTCTGTCTTCTGCAGTTGATATTTTGTTTTGCAAATCATCTCGTTGCTGAATTATAAGAGCGAGTTGCTGCTGCAGAGTTTCAACCTGTTGATTCGCCCTTACACTGACTGACGTGTACATCGTTGACGTATTTTTTAGCTTTTCTTCTGCTTGCATAAGCCTTGCTTCCAGAGTTTTTTGAATTTCTTCCGACTGCAATGCCTCTTCGTTATAATTTGTCTCCATTTCGACGAGATGGTTTCTGAGCCTTTCTAGCTCTTTCAAGGCTACTGCCTCCTTGGTTTGAATCTCAGTTAATTGTTCTTGCAAATATCTGATGTTAGACTGATCCTGAAGAATGACAGTTTCCATTGCTTTATTTTTTTCCTCTAATGTTGAAACTTGATTACTCAATAGAGTGTGTTCAGCTATGCCACACCGTTCACCATGATTACTTGTTTCTTCAATATTTTGAAGTCTTTGTCTCACTACTTGGAGTTCGTTTTGAGTCCATAGAAGTTGTGATTCTTTTTCTTGCAAAATCGCTAAGTTAGCTTCTTTTTCTGTATTTGATTTCTGCAAATTAGCAATTTGTTCATTCAACAATTGAGTTAGCCTTTGAATTTCAGAATGATATTGAAGACTTTCGTTATGTTTATCTTGAATAAGCTTAACCAATTCATCTCGCTCTTTTTTCAGCGCATCGAACGAACTATTTATTTTAATTATTTCACTGTCTTTAGAACTAATTAATTGTGACAAATTTTCAACTGTTTCTCGAGCCATTAGCGCTGATTCTTTATCTTTTGCAATTGTCAATTTTAAAATTTCAATTTCTTTAGATTTTTCTTCGAATTGTGTAATAAATATTGAACGCTCGTCATCAGATAAATGCATTTCGGAATCTTGTGAGGCTTTCTTATTCAAATTGAATTCAACGTCAGGTTTTTCTGTCAATATTTTATCTAATTCTAATTTTAGTTTTTGATTTTCTTCTTCGAGAGTTTTTAACCTATCTAAATCATTTTGACATCTTACAGTTAATTGCTTTTGTGCATTATTTTGAACTTCTTTTAATTTTCTTTTTAATTCTTGTTGATGATGTTCTTCTAACTGCTCTAAATTATTTTTTAAATGTTCATTTTCATCTTTTAAAGTAATTACAGAATTTTCGGCAGATTGTAACTTTAAAGCTATATCTCTAATCTCCTCTTCATTTCTAAGAATGTGTTTTCGTTTATCTTCAATTTCTTCAATTAATTTTTTATTTTCGCTAATAACATTATTAGCTTCTGTTAATTCGTTCAGCAGTTTTGCATTTTCATTTTCGTATATTAAAACTTTTTCTTCTAATTCCTTTAACCTTTTTAAAGTAGCATCAAGTTCCTGCTTATTATCATTCAAATTTTTCTCCAGTAAAATTTCCTCTATTTCTTTCTTTAACATAATCTTTTCCTCTTCAACGTTCTTTAATTTTCTTAATTCTTCGTTTAATTTTTTATTTTCAGTGTCAAGTATCAATATCTTTTCATCTCTGTCTTTTTGCAATCTTTGATCTTCACTAACGTTACATTGTAGATGTGAAAGATCTTCAAGCAATTGCTTTTTATCGTTTTCTAATTTCAGCATCGTTTCATTGTTTAAATTTACATTTTTCATTGCTTGTTCCAGATCATTCTTGCATATCTCAAGTTCTTGATGCATAAGGGTCATTTCTGTATTTAATAGTTCTATCTTCTCCGAACTTTCCTTTTGCATTTCTGAAAACTGATCCATGAGTTTAGCGTTCTCTTTGGTCAGTTGTTGATTTTCTTCTCTCAGCTCATCATTATGAATTTTAATCATATCTTGCTCCTCGAGCGAGTTATCAAGTTCTTTTCTCATATTCCTAATGTCGTATTCCAAGTCATTCTTTTCCTCCGCAGTCTTCTTTAGTTCCTCTCGCAACTCTGCCAATGCCTTGCCTTCGTCCTTTTTTAAGTCAGATTCTCTCAGAAGTTTTAAATCTCCCTCAAGTTGTTCTTTTTCCCTAGCGAGAACTTCATTATCAGCGTCGACCTCATTTTTGGCGTCTTGTAAAATACCTAATGAATTTTCCAGTCGTTTATTATTGGACAAGGCAATTTTGAGCTCGCGTCTCGCGTTTTCCAAATCTAACTTCAATTCTTCGATCAACTCGATGTTCTCATCCAAGCCTTTACATCTTTCTAAAGAAACTCTGAGTTCACTTTCAAGCACGTCGATTCTACGTCTCAACGCTGTATTCTCATCCAGAGTTGTTTGCAGTATTTCAGCTGGGTCTTTATCCTCTTTGCTCTTCGATTTGTTCTCCAGCAATTTCTCTATTCTAGCAAGATCTACATTGGCACCTTCTTCTTTGATCGCCGTTTTAATGGCCTTCAGCTCCGAGGACATTTCAGAGTTAGATTTTCGGAGCGTGCAGATCTCTTCTTGTAAGGATTCGGTTTCAGTTTCTAGAGAAGCAACTCGTTCCTCGCTGGCTTCTGGAATTGAAGGTAGATTCAGCTTCAAGTGCTGTATCTGCAAGAGCAGTGACTCAATATTTGACTGCATATCCTCACAATCAATCTGCAAAGAGTCTCGCATATCTTGAGTCTCTTTCAATTCGCGACTCTGCTCTGTGAGTTTGCGCTCAAGCGTTTCCTTCTTCCATTTCAGCTCAACGAATTGTCTAGCTAAATTTCGAAGCAAGGAGTCGTCTGGATGATCGGTGGAAGGCTCCAGCTGGACGTTTTTCAGGATATCCTTGACTTTATTGATTTCAGTCTCTAAATCGGCTTGCTGGTCGTCTTTAAAGTCGATTTCTGTGTGCTTATCTTCTTTGACAATGGAGACATCGATTGCTTTATCTTCTTTCGCCGTGTAAGTTTCAGTTTCCTTATCTATTTTAGGATGGGTGAATGTTTGGACGGCAGAATCTAATGATTCTTTCACGGTCGGTTTAGAAGTTTCTATTTGTTGCTGGCGCTCTTCTCGGAACTTCTCAATTTTAGATAAGGCTTCATTGTGCTCAGCGTACAAATGCTCGTATGCATTTTGAAGCGACTGATGCTTCTTGTGGAGGTCGTCTTTCAACGTCAACAGGCGTTCTGAAAATTAACAATAATCCGTTAATAAAAATATGACGCTTCGAAATTAAAAATTTTCATTTCTAGATAAGAAGCGTAAATACCAAGCGATTCGGCATTTTGTCTGTCCAACTCTTCCATGCTGGCTGAAAGGCTCTGATTCTCCGCCTCCAGCTCCTGAATTTTTCGCCGCAATTGGTCATCTTTGCCAGGCGACTTGTCGTGCCGTGATTTGCCTTCGGCGTCGTATCCTTCAGAATCCGATTTTTCCTTCTCCGCTTTATTTTGAAATTGCTCGTTCTCGTTTTCCAATGCCAGGAGAGCCGATCGTATTAGGTCGAATTGCTCGGGAGAGGCGAGTTTTGATATGGCCGTGCGAAAGTCGCTCACCAGGGTAAGTTCGTCCTGCTGCAGACGCTTTGTATTCCGTTCCACTTCCCGGCTCTGAAAAGATTACATTTTAATACATTGAGGCAGAATTTTGCTGCGCATAAATTTACATGAAGGAGGCTTTTACTCTTGCAAAAATAGCGATAAATCAATTTTTTTATTCTCTCTCTCCTTTGTAAAAGCACTTGAAACTTTCGAGCGGAATGCACGAAACGACAGAGCAAATAGGATTATAAAAGTTTTACGGTTTTATTTGACTGGAAGTTGACATAATTAAGTAGGCTCGTCAGATGTTTAAACCAGTTATGCAGATAGATATGGAACATTTTTAAATCAGAAGACACATAACTTGCCTAGTTTCCAGTAGAAAAAAAAAGAGTATTTTTTCAAAAGAGAAAAAGAAGACGTAACCATATTCTTTCGAATAATCTGGCACAGTTTGCATTGGTACGAAAGGACATATATATATACCTTTTCGCCCATTTGTATAATGCGATTCATTACATCCTGTTTCGCACGCAAGAGTTCCGTCTTCTGCGAAGGTCCTTCATCTTTGAAGTTTGCATCGTCCTTCACATTTGATGAGTTCAGCTGCAATCAAGTAATTGCAATTATTATACTGTAAAAAAAAAATTGTAAAATTACTTACGTATAGCTGAGCTTCGCGCAATCAAAAGGAAATAAATAACGATCTTTTTTTAATATCCACAGTGATCCGATTTTCTTTCAGCTCTTTTAATTTATGGAAAAGGAGTTGATCAAAGAATTTTTATGTCGCTCGAGCCGTCGAAATTATGCACGGATTATAATTACAAATTTCTCCATTAAAGAAGGCTCTTTTTTCTCAAAGGCACTGGCAAATTTTTCCTCCGCGCAGCCGGTACATTAAACTTTCCTCGTGCGTCAAAAGAAGCCATTACCGTCTGCGCGCGATTCAATTCCGACTCCAGATCCCGAATTTTCACGGTGGCCTGGTCGAGCTGGTCCTGCAGCAGCTTCGTCTGACTCTGCGCCCGGGCCTCTCGACTCCTCGCCGACGGCGGGTCCCAAAAGAAGGCGTCCTCGTCCTGGGCCCCATTGCTCCTCTGCAAGACGAGAAATTCAGCGTCAGAGTGCTCGGCTCGTGAAAAAGAGGCGGCGGCGGCGGCGGCGGCGCAAAAAAGCCGCCTAGCGCTCGGCTGCGTGTGGAAGGATGCAAAAAGAGGCAGATATTGCGCGCGCGCCGGCGACGACGCGAGCGCGCGAGAGAGAGAAAAAAGGAAAAGCCGTCAAGGCTCAGGCTGAAAAACGCGAATGCACAATTGCATAAACGTTATTCTTAGTTTTAAGGACTCCGGCGGCGAGGCTCGCGCGCGCATACGTGCGCCGCGCGATCGGAGGTTAAAGAGGCAGCAGGATGCATCTGACCGGCAGGCCTGTGATTA